>CM076580.1:664079008-664525873 GCA_034641835.2 Pinus albicaulis | reverse complement strand
TTATGGCATCGTAGGTGTTTGTTCAATTTAGTGTGTCCTAAATTGCTACATTAATTTATCAATCCGGGATTCGTAAGCTGATGAAGTGCGGCGCACTATATGTGCAAGATAACCTATCTCTTACTTTTTGTCGTTTTTGGATTTTTATGAAATTCTAAAAGACAAGTATGGTTATGGATATTCAAGGCAATGATGTCCTTTATAACGATTTACCAACTTGAAACTGAAAAAGGAATTTGAAACATACAATGACAAAACTTGAAAGGAAATGAAAATGTGCTACTGAAATGAAAAAGGTGCTGCTAATCTAATAAATCAAAACAGTGAACTAGTGAGCATGAAACCAAACTATTCTTGCTGCTGTCTAAACACAAAAGAAACTATGCTGAAAGAAATCCAAAGTTGCAATAAAGTAAATCTAAATCAAATTACATCAACTTGTCTTCTGATCCCTCATCATTAGTCCAGCTATGATTTTCGGAAGTAACCATAAACAACTTGAGTAACTGATATCTAACTTGCAGAAGGTAAACTAATATCAAACCACACATTCATAATTCAATCCCTCACCATCAGTCCAGCTGTGGCTTTCGGAGGTAACTGAAGATGTCATGCACAATTTAATATTTCTAACTTGCAGAAAGGAAACTAGTATCAAACTACACATCCATAATTCAATCCCTCACCATCAGTCCAGCTGTGGCTTTCGGAGGCAACTGAAGATGTTATGAGCAGTTTAATATATCTAAATTTAACTACTGAAACAAATGTACAAGACTGAAATAAACAAAGCAATGCTAGAATTAAACAAAAACTAAGAAAAAAATAAATTAACAGCAGAACAATATTGATTCCATGTCATTAGTCAAAAGATATGCAAATGCCTGGGCTGCCATGAAAAATTATGCTAAAAGCTATGATTTCAAAAAGCAATCTAAGTAAGGAAATATGACAAAACAGAATTGAAAGCAACTTATCTAGAAAACATGTAAAAGCCTCCTTGGATAGCAGGGGCCCTCTGCTACCAATTTGGTGTAGTTCTTAGCTCCTTGAAGTTGTAATCAAAACAGCATCAAAGAACTGAATTTCTCTATTAAAAAGAACTCACAAATTTACATCCCATTCCATCTTGAACTTTGTTACAAAAGACTTTCTACTACTTTTTCATTACTTCCTCATTACCTATGATAGGAGAAAGCTTCTCCTATTTATACAAAATATGAGGAGACATCTCATTAATGGGAGTCCATGAATCTCTCCCTCCATCTCTAGAGTTACAATCAAAATAGGAAATGATAAGACACATGTCTTTCTAGAGTTTTAACACAACTTGAGGAATGAGACACATATCCTCTTAGAGTTTTAATACAACAAGGAAGTGAGACACATATCCTCTTGATCCCATAATCTTCTCCAACCAAATTCGAATTTGGCCTTAGAGTGCCACATAAGGGTCTTCTAGAAGTCTCCTTTTGACCCACACATGTCACAAAACTCATAACACATATATAGATATATGAAACTATGTTAATTTTCTAGTTTCTAATCATAAATTCACTTAAAATACATAAAATAAATAACTTTGGAAAACAAGGATCCTAACCCATATATTTATGAAAATGGTTACTTGATGTAGGGTTTTAGGTCAAATGACTATGAAATAAGAGCTAAATGGTTATGACATAATGGAAATATGTATGAATATGGAGAACATTTTTGAGACTCAACATACCCCCAACTGAAGTTGTTGCATGTCCTCATGCAACCATTGCAATGATTCATTTGTCCATGAGTTGATCTTTTATGAGTTTTGACTCATATAGATTCATTCCAAACTTTGCTTCTTGATTTTTCCTTTTTGGCAAAGTATAATACATTTGATTGCAACATATTTTTTTTTTTCAATGGTTGGTTCTTGTGTAACAACCATTTTTTTTCAATGGTTGGTTCTTGTGTAACAACCATTTTTTTTTAAGCATTGGTTCTTGTGTAACAATGCTTTATTTTCTTTGTTGCATCAAAGTTCATGAAAACATTTAGAATCAATTACTTCATCAATGAATTGATCATTTGCAAGGCACATAATCTTTTGGATCATGTTGCAACAATAGTTGGTTGGGAAGTATATGTGGGTGGAAATGAAATGAAAATGTGTGATAGTGTATGACATGTGGATATGAAATGATGTCCCTTCCCCCCCAACTAAAGATATGACAATGTGGAAAAGGAAGTGAGGAATTTTTCCAAAGTTACAATTTTAGCATTCTAATGAATTACATGACTAAAAATTAGAAAACAACATACCTTCACTTACCTTAAATGTGGATGAGTTGTGTATGTGTGGTGGCTGCAAAATTCTGATCATATTCTTCTTCAAGTGGCCGAACAAGAGGAGTCATGGATAAAGAGATGAGATGACTTTTTATTGCTTCTACTAAAACTTGCTGAATCTGCTCCAAAATGCTGAAAATAATAGTCTTCATGTTTTCAAAACTCATTGGCATAATTCCTACTATGTGAAAAGATGTTCTGATGTCGAACATAGTAGGAAATTGTTGACTTAGTGGCCATTAATGGATGCCACTAGTCAACACGAGAACTCTCACCATTGATGACAATGAGAGTCAAGATGCCCCAACACATCTTGCTAGGTACGAATGATTTTGCTGATGTCGAGTCACCTAGAAGATCTGACGAACAAGGGACATTAATGTATTCCCATTGTTTGTCAGCATGAGAACTTGCCATTAAGGCATGCAAGCCTCAAGGTGTTTTTACAAAGAACTTGGACTCAAAGGACTATGGACTCAATAATTTGGATTGCAGCAGGGCTTATTTGCGGAATGAAAATGACAAGAAATGGAAGATGGAAATGGAAGATGAAAATGGAAATGGACAATAAGCATGTGAATGAGAAATGACAATGGGCAATAAGCATGTGAATGAGCCTCTTGCTTTTATTTGTGGTTATGAATGGACAAAAATAAATGGAAAGTGGATATGAATGTAAATGGAAAATATGAAGTGAAATGAGGTGAATGGTTTATTATGAGGTATGGATGTGATGGAGACAATAGTATCTGAAAGTTTTTCAAGTGTTTGGATCTGATTTTGCATCAGAATATTTCCTCCTCTTTGTTGCTGATCATCCTCTTATGAAACAAATTGGCCTCTTAAAGAGACACCATTCTCTTGTAGTCATTTGTCCTTCCTCCTGGAACCTGCAAAAAAACTAATACTTCTTCTACAATGGAATGTAAGATTATCAAAGGGAGAGAGGTGATCAATCTCTCTAGTTATGATATTTACACACAAAACTAAGAATTTGTATTAATGAAACAAGTTCTCAAAGGAAAAAAATCAAAAGAATTTATACATGTTTTGGAATTAGTGCCTCAAGTTGAATGTAGCTTCTTTTCAACAATTTATTTCATTATTTGCCATTTCAAACTCTAATGATGGATTTCTCATTGTATAGATCTTGTTGAGACCTTTCCAATGATACTTAAATCATCAAAATCTGATTTTGTATGAGAAAGTTAGGCTGATTTGAACAATGAGGTTTTTCAGCTGCGGAATTGCAGAACAGCTGCGGAATTGGACTTCAGCTGCGGAATTGGAGAACAGCTGCGGAATTGGACTTCAGCTGCGGAATTGAAGAAAAACTGCGGAATTGGACTTCAGCTGCAGAATGTCGACGGTTTCTATAGCTAAAAATCTTGAATAAAAAGTTAGCCATTCATCATTCATCATCAGTTCAAATTTAATCAATACCTTCAGAAAAACGAGCAAATAACTTGTTCATTTCATTGATTCAAAATTATTGATTTTTTTTTTTATTTTTTTTATTTATTTTTTATTTTTTTAAACAACAAAAGAGAAATGCAATTTTTTTTAAATTTCAACAAATGATGCTAAAGAAAGCAAACTCAGATACATTGACCAATCGTGACCTTGCAATGACCATAGAATGGTAAGTGAAGATCACATAAGATGAAAAATAATATATTGATAAGCATTGAAGAACATAAAATGCATGATTGTTATTTCAAAATATAATCTTTCATCTCTTCAAAACTTTATGCTACTAAGGTTCGTTGTACCATCTGCATGACCATGTGCTTGATAATATCCTCCTGTAGTTTGCTCAATTCATCCCCATGCCCTCTTAATGTCTTTCCATAGTGATGTGGCATCCCTTTGAAATAAACATCATAATGGTTGGTGTTTAATAATGTCATTGAAGCACCAAAAATTGTTGGGCAGATGATAAAGGAGATGTGAAATCCAACATTCAGAAAACGAAATTGAATTAAATTCAAAAATGAGTGGAATGTGCATTGAATGCCATGATAAGAGTTTGATTTTGATTAGAATTCCTCTTCCTAGAAATCAGAAAACCGAATTATCAATGCAGAGTGCCGTTTTCAAATTCTTCACTCAGAAAAAATCGTTTTTCCTCACGCGGCAGGCAAAAATGGCCTTCAAAGAACCGAGAATTTCTCCCATATCGCCACGAATTTCTTAAAACGGTTTCTGGGTTATCTAATTGACCATGTTGGCGAAAAAACCCATGTTTTATTTTTTCTAAATTCATCTCCAATCGATCATAAAACGTGTTTGAAAATGACGTGTCAATAACAGTTTGCGTTTTTCTGGGTTCTGCCTCAGCAACAAAAATCGTTTTCTTCAGAACGTGGTTCAAAATTGCGTTTCATGTGCATCTTGTTTTCATCCCTGGACTGTTCAGAATCACAATCTCCCTTTTCATCTACAGGAATGGACAGAAAAATGCTCTGTCATTGCTATTTGACAACGTATTACAGTGAACAGTATACCAAGAAGGCCGCTCTTTCATTTGTACAATCGCAGGTCTGCTGCTATGATAAGAATCAAAATATTCACCTGGATTGCTGGTTCAAAATTTACAGCAATGCCATAAGCAGCAGGCATCAAATTGCTCATCTCTGAATGATTGTGACTACAGAACTCACAAGAGCACGATTTCTGCAAAAATTGTTATTCTCAGAAAACTGGACTGTGCATGCATTTGAATTGTTTTGAAATGGGGTGCTAGGTTTGAATTGAATTGTTTTGCATGCATTTGAATTGTCATATCTGATTTGCCTCTTTGAATAGATGGAGTTACGAGCCTGTGCAAAGGTTCTCAACGTGGAGAAACTTTGGTGTTTTGTTTTATTGAAAAAAAATGCCATGGCTATTTCATGGATTTTTGTTTATTGATTTGATTTGTTGTTGTTTTGTTTTTGTTGTTTTTTTTTTATTATTTGTTTTGTTAATAAAACTATATATGTTATATTTCAAGAATTAAAAATATACATATATGTTTTACTAAACAAAATGATTATTTTTTTTATTTTATTTTTTTAAATTGTTTTGTTAATAAAATTACACATGTTAAATTTTGGAAAATTAAAAATATACATATGTAATTTACTAAACAAAAACAATTTATTGATTTTTTTTTAAATGATTTGTTATTAAAATTATATATATATATTTTCAAAAATAAAAATATACATATATATCTTAGTAACAAAACAATTTATTTTTATTTTTTTTAATTGATTTGTTTAATAAAATTATGTATATTATATTTTTAAAAATTTAAAAATACACATATATATTCATTAAACAAAACAATTTATTGAAATCAAAGTTTTTCATGAAAGCAAATTTTTTTTTTAATTGTTGAATCAATTGAAATGATGAAGTTTTATTTTGTCTCCTTTTTTTTTTTTCACATAACAATTCTTTTTCTGATCCTCCAGATCACACAAAGTGCAAGAGGAGAGCATACTCAAGAATTATTAAATTTTTTAGATGTAAGAAATAAGGCTACCTAGTTACACTTCCCCGGCAACGGCGCCAAAATGTTTGGTCAATTTAGTGTCCTAAATTGCTAACATAAATTATCAACCAGGGATTCGTAAGCTGACGAAGTGTGGCGCACTATATGTGCAAGATAACCTATCTCTTACTTTTTGTCGTTTTTGGATTTTTATGAAATTCTAAAAGACAATTATGGTTATGGATATTCAAGGCAATGATGTCCTTTATAATGATTTACCAACTTGAAACTGAAAAATGAATTTGAAACATACAATGACAAAACTTGAAAGGAAATGAAAATGTGCTGCTGAAATGAAAAAGGTGCTGCTAATCTAATAAATCAAAAGAGTGAACTAGTGAGCATGAAACCAAACTATTCTTGTTGTTGTCTAAACACAAAAGAAACTATGCTGAAAGAAATCCAAAAGTTGCAATAAAGTAAATCTAAATCAAATTACATCAACTTGTCTTCTGATCCCTCATCATTAGTCCAGCTATGATTTTCGTAAGTAACCATAAACAACTTGAGTAACTGATATCTAACTTGCAGAAAGTAAACTAATATCAAACCACACATTCATAATTCAATCCCTCACCATCAGTCCAGCTGTGGCTTTCGGAGGTAACCGAAGATGTCATGCACAATTTAATATTTCTAACTTGCAGAAAGGAAACTAATATCAAACTACACATCCATAATTCAATCCCTCACCATCAGTCCAGCTGTGGCTTTCGGAGGCAACCGAAGATGTTATGAGCAATTTAATATATCTAACTTGCAGAAAGGAAACTAATATCAAACTACACATTTCATAATACAATCCCTCACCATCAGTCCAGCTGTGGCTTTCGGAGGTAACTGAAAATGACATGAGCAATTTAATATATCTAAATCTAACTACGGAAGCAAATGTGCAAGACTGAAATAAACAAAGCAATACCAGAATTAAACAAAAACTAAGAAAAAATAAATTAACAGCAGAACAATATTGATTCCATGTCATTAGTCAAAAGATATGCAAATGCCTGGGCTGCCATGAAAAATTATGCTAAAAGCTATGATTTCAAAAAGCAATCTAAGTAAGGAAATATGACAAAACAGAATTGAAAGCAACTTATCTAGAAAACATGTAAAAGCCTCCTTGGATAGCAGGGGCCCTCTGCTACCAATTTGGTGAAGTCCTTCAGCTCCTTAAAGTTGTAATCAAAACAGCATCAAAAAACTGAATTTCTCTATTAAAAAGAACTCATAAATCTACATCCCATTCCATCTTGAACTTTGTTACAAAAGACTTCTCTACTACTTTTTCACTACTTCCTCATTACCTATGATAGGAGAAAGCTTCTCCTATTTATACAAAATATGAGGAGACATCTCATTAATGAGAGTCCATGAATCTCTCCCTCCATCTCTAGAGTTACAATCAAAATAGGAAATGATAAGACACATGTCTTTCTAGAGTTTTAACACAACTTGAAGAATGAGACACATATCCTCTTAGAGTTTCAATACAACAAGGAAGTGAGACACATATCCTCTTGATCCCATAATCTTCTCCAACCAAATTCGAATTTGGCTTTAGAGTGCCACATAAGGGTCTTCTAGAAGTCTCCTTTTGACCTACACATGTCACAAAACTCATAACACATATATAGATATATGAAACTATATTAATTTTCTAGTTTCTAATCATAAATTCACTTAAAATACATAAAACAAATAACTTTGGAAAACAAGGATCCTAACCCATATATTTATGAAAATGGTTACTTGATGTAGGGTTTTAGGTCAAATGGTTATGAAATAAGAGCTAAATGGTTATGACATAATGGAAATATGTATGAATATGAATAACACTTTTGAGACTCAACAATAACTTCAAAACATATCAAATCAAACATAAATAAGGTTATGATATCCATAATAGTAACTATTTAACATGTTCACATCATAAACTCATAAAAAATTGTTATTTGTGCATAAAAATCACATATGCACAGTCAGCCTAGATTAGTATGACATAATATCACAATATATTAACTCATACCTGAATGTCATAGCCATAATCATCTACACGAACAAATATAGATCAACACGATACATATAACATCAAGAACTTAATGCAATAACCCTAATCGTCAAGTTAACTAACATATAACAATAACAAGTTAATATATAACATACTTATCAATAACATATAATATAATCATCAGGTTAACTAACATCAAACAACAACAACAATGCATATAGAAACACACTACTATCATTCGTGACTATTCGATACATGTGCATATGACCAAACTGATTCTCTAGCATCTACCATGAATGTAAACACTGTTAATTTTTGGCAAATAGAGTCAAATTCCATAATTTACATCTTAGATGATTAAAATAATAATTTAACAAGGTTCCACTTTTCAGGAGGATTAAAATCGGTCTCTAGATTGTTCTAAACAGTTAAGCGGAATTTAAGTTATGAATTATTTTATTATTTTATGAGTTGGGTAAATGGCATGTTGATATGGTCAAAGCCCCAAGTGTTCCCTCATCAAGTTATAAATAGAAGCGGCCTCAATCTCATTTGCACACATTCTCTCACGAGATCTTCTTCATGTTGTTTTGGTTATTCTTCATATTTGTGGGTAGGAGAACTTGAGGTAGCGACTATGTTGGGCTTGGGCCGTGGGCTAAGCTTGTTGTGGTCACGGATCAACTACTAAATTCTCCAGCAAGGAGACTCAAGGACATGGCCAAATTTCTAGGGTATTCAGGCCCTTAGTCGTAGGCACAAAACTTTGTGGTAGGGGCTCAAAGCTAATATAGCCGCAGGCAGGGCATGTTAAGGTCGCGGCTCTATGATTTTTTGGGCAGATCAGATTTGGTATTCTATCAGTTTCTCACGCGGTATCATCAGTCATCCATCACGTAGTCACATCAGCGATAGGTCAAATATTGACAGTTTTCTAAACTCAGATCTAGATCGGGGCAGCTAAGATCACTTGGTATCAGTGATCCATTCATTTTGTGTTTTCTTGATCTATAGATCATATCAGATTATTATCTGGTATATTATTGTACTGGACTCTTTTTACTCCCTACTGAAATGTTTTGAAGACAATTTATAGAAGAAGAATATTTGAAAGGGTTTCCCCCACAGTGGGGCTTTTCGCTGGTCTTGGACCAATTTTTATGTATCATGGTTTTGATATTGTCTTCTTTGTCTTTATGTACATTGTTCTATCTTTAGTTACAATTTTGGTTATTTATATTGCATAGATTTGAATATATTGTTAATGACAATATGATTCGAGCTTAAGTAACTGAAGTAAAAAATTATCATGGTATCAAAGCTAAGCTGAAGGAAAATCCCAAGAGAAGAAAATAAAGGAAGCCCGAGAGCAGATCTACAAGTTTAGAAGTCAGATCTACAAGTATAGAGTTCAGATCTATAAGGCTAGAGAGTAGATATACAATTCAAGGTCTAGATGTCTTCCTCTACCTTCAAGGAACATGAGAAGTTGGGTGACGCTTCAAACTTTGGTGCATGGAAAATATGATTTGATATCATTGCCAACAACAATGATGTGTTGGAATGAATTCAAGGAAAGATGCCTGAACCTTCAGAAGATGCCCCTGCCATCATCAATAACAGGTACAAGAAAGGTGAGTCCAAAACAAAAAAAAACTTAGCTAATGGGCTACAAGATTACTTGCTTATGTTGGTAATTTGAATAAGTCTAAAGATATGTATGATAAAGTATCTGACATGTATGAAGTTAGTAATTTGAATGAAGTTATTACATTGAAATACCAACTCAAGGAAGTGAAGATGAACAAAGGTGAGATTTTTCAATATTACATTATGAGGATCTCTCGTCTCAAAGATAAATTGTTGAGGGTTGGTGAGAATATACCTGACAAAGAGCTAGTTATCATGACTCTTAGAGATCTCCCACCGGTTTGGGAAACCTTCATTACTTCTGTCAGCAACAAAAACATTATTTCATCTTTTGATGAGATTTTTGGGAAGCTAAGTTAGGAAGAATCTCAAATGATAGCAATAGGAAGGATTCAGAAACATGACGAAGGAGAGCATGTTGCTTATGTCACTCACAACAATAGAAGGAAAAAGAGATCAAAAGGAGGACCATCTAGAAGACCTCTTCCTTGTCAAAACTCAAAATGAAGGAATGAAAAATCACTCACTCACATTGAATGCTTCAAATGCCACAAAAAATGTCACTATGCTCGTGATTGTCCCAAAAAGAAAAAGAGGCCATGATACAACATCAACAGCAGCAGCTAATATAAAAGAAAGAAAGACAATCAAAGGAACAATCGTGACAAAAGGGAAGAGAAGAGCAGAAGAGATTCTCAAGCGACCATGAAGAATACCATCCATATCAAAAGAGGTCAAAAGACTCTAGGTATGAAAGTAATACGGTAGATAAAAATGAATATGTTCTCATTTCTGCACTTACTAGTTCCTCTCCACTAGATTCATAGGATAGCTGGTTAGTAGATAGTGGGGACTCTCATCACTTTTCTGGTTATAAATAAGTCCTCTCCAATATAGTAGAGAGGGAGAATAATTTAAGGATAATTCTTGGAGATAATTCTACTCATCCTGTAAAAGGATTTGGATTGGTTAAATTTCATTTAAACACTGGGGAATCAGTATTGTTAATTGATGTCATGTATGTGTTGGGTTTTATGAAAAATTTTATTTCTATATCTGCTTTATAATATAAAGCGATGAGGGTTGCCTTCATCAATGGAAAGGTCCTAACTTGGCCTGCTGACTCACATATAAAAGATGCATTTACATTATGACTAAGATTTGAGGGACTCTACAAGGTCACAGGAAGGCCACTCTTTGCATTGACCCATAACACCAATCATCTCAGTGAATTATGGCACCACGGGCTGGCTCATTTACATTATAAGGATCTTCCGAAATTTAAGAGACTAGTTCCTGGTATTCCTGATGTACAAGCTCGGCATGAAGGAGTATTTCCTGGGTGCACTAGTGGAAAGAAAACAAGGAGACCATTCCCCTCCAGTAAGAACAAGAGGTATGATATCCTCCATCTTATCCATTTAGACATATGTGGTCCAATTCTTGTGCACTCCATTAGTGACCATCTCTATTACATTACCTTCATTGATGCTTATTCCAGAAATATATGGTTATATTTTCTCAAGCACAAGGATGAATCCTTCGAAAAATTTCATGAATTCAAATCATTGGTTGAGAATAAATCTGGGAAAAGGATAAAAGTGTTCAGATCCAACAATGGAGGAAAATACATGTTAAAATAATTCATAATATTCTGCAAAAATGAAGGGATCAAGAAGGAAACTATTGTACCTTATACACCATAACATAATGGCCTTGTTAAAAGAAATAACCGGTTGATGTTGGAAGTTGCTCATGTTATGCTTCATGATCAGAAGGTACCTAAGTTCCTATGGGCTAAAGCAACAAATGTTGTTGTATATGTTTAGAACTGAGTGCCTCATCAAGGGTTGAAGAATAAGACTCCAGAATAAATATTCACAGGTAACAAGACAGACATCAGTCATCTTCGCATATTTGGATGCCATGTATTCTTTCATGTACCAAAAGATAAAAGGAATAAACTAGAAGCTACAGGTAGAAAAGTAATATTTGTGGGTTACTATGAAAATTCCAAGGCTTACAGAATATACAGTCCTGGTCAAAGGAAGGTTGAAATTAGCAAATACATAACCTTCGATGAAGATGCAGTGCTTTGTAAAGTAAGATATCTTCCTCCACCTCTTAAGGAAGATGATTTTGATAAGGATATTGTTGGGAAAAATACTGAGAGGGGGGGGTGAATCAGTATTTACAGCATATTCAAAACTTTTTACTTTTTCACTCTCCAAAACCCATACGCTACTTTCCTTTAGTAAACTCGCGTATATACGCGGATATCCTTCATACAACTCGCGTATTAGCAGAGATCTAAATATGCAGATATTATTAGCTTAGTTCTTTTGCACTATTCAATCATCTGATGTTAAGTTAACAGAAAACATGTGTAGTAACAACAGAATAAACCATCACACAAAGCATCACACATGAACACCAGGATTTTTAGGTGGAAACCCAAGTCGGGAGAAAACCACCGCTGCAGTTGCTCGGCCTTCAATATTTTATTATAGAGAAAACATATTACAACATATGTGCTGGTGCAGACTCCTACCAGCACGCAGGCACCCACCTGCGCTCGTTTACCAGCCTCTCCTGGAAGGGAGCTCCAACCCCCTGACTCGTTTACCAGCCTCTCCTGGAAGGGAGCTACGACCCCCTGCTCTCGTTTACCAGCCTCACCTAGAAGGGAGCTACGACCCCCTGATCTCGTTTACCAGCCTCTCCTGGAAGGGGGCTACGACCCCCTGACTGAAGGCTACAACCCTCAGCAGTTCTATGGACCACATTTCATCAATTTTCACACTGGATCCAACAACTTCAATAGAACACAACTTGCAGGCCACGTTTCATCATATTTTCAGACTGGACCCTCTCCATACATTTAGGCACAGTCAAACATCAACAACAGATAGCTAATACACAGCAGATCATATCAGACATTTCATACCCCATACTTCAGCAAACCCTAGTTTGCATACGCGCTTTCCTTTCACTGATGTCGCGTATATACGCGCTTCCGTTCACATAAACCAGCGTATCCTTCTGTATATATTACAGATTCAATTTCATTGCGCATACACGCTTTCTCTTCAGCGAAGCCACGTATATACGCGCTTCCTCTGCGACGAACTAGCGTATGGATCTTCAACCATTACAGAGCTGCATACTTCTTCAGATCAGATATTCAGTTCAGATTCAACCCTTTACTTCAGACAGATGTTCGCCTCATCACAGATCTAATCACTCCATAAAGAGATCTAGTAGATACAAATACATTTCAGATCTAGATCCCCTTCTTCATCATTTTCTTCATTGGTGCATCATAGATTCAGATCTATCATCAAGCCTTTACCCTTTCCATACAGATATAATTCACAGAGAAGTATTCATTCAAGCTCAGACATCTTGCACCCACACTCATGATTTGCACAATGAATTTCTTCTCTTTATATAGGTTTACCCTTTTTCAATACCATGAGCCCCTTTTTTCAATACCATGAGCCAAAACAATACCATGAGCCCAAAACTACATTGCTTCCGATGGTATTCCTGGACGGGGTCATTTAGACGAATCATTACCCAATACAATGGGTCAATACCATGGTGGTTACCCCTGGTTTTGCACTTTTTGAGCGCTTTTTCCCATACGCGACTTGGAACGTTGTTTCCCGCGTGCATACGCGACTTGGAACGTTGTTTCCCGCGTGCATACGCGACTTCTCCTAGGCAAATCCGCGTATGCCTTGAGACATACTCTTTTCATCATAGATCTAGCATATACTGAATTCCTTTCTTCATTACCTTCTGTACTCTCTGTAGATACATCAGATTTTCATCTTTAAACAGGTTCATCAAGACATATTCTATCAAGCACAACTTCATCAAGTAAGTTGCCATCATCTTCATCAGGTGGGTTGCCATTCAAGAACAACTCTCTACATCATATTGTCAGCAAACATCATATCACATCAGATTTACATCATTTACCAATTCCATCAAGTCAAGAATAACTTCATCAGGTGTATTGCCATCAAGGACAACACATGCGAACAATCTCATGTCTTCATCTTCATTCAGTGGGTTGCCATCAAGGACAACACTCTGCATCATATTGCCAACAGATATTCTAGATATCCCTTCTATTCTCAAGTCAGGAAATGATTATACACCCATAGAACCTATGGATCCATTAGATCCACCTCCCAGTGATCCTCCTTCAAGGAAAATACTGCTTTGGCTTCCCGACACTCTGCAACACAGTGTAAGGAGTATTCTTGTTCGTCGATCATTCATAGAAAGGAAGGAACCCTGTGGGTATCAGGGTTATGTTACAGCTATGAGTACCATGATTCAAGCCGAACCATCCTCATTTGAAGAAGCATTAAAAGAATAGGTTTGGAAGGATGTCATGTATGAAGAATATGAATCGGTTGTGAAGAAAAATGTGTGGGATGTTGTGCCAAGACCACATGGGAAGTTTGTTGTGACTTCGAAATCGTTATTCAAAATCAAGCATGGAATCGATGGAAGCATCAAAAAGTATAAAGCAAGCTTCGTAGCTCGTGGTTTCTCTCAGAAAGAGGGATAAAATTATGATGATTTATTTTCTCCTATGGCTCGATATACAACTATCCGCTCGATAGTTTCCCTTGCTGCTAGTCAAGGATGGAAACTTCACCAAATGGATGTAAATACCACCTTCCTCCATAGTATGTTACAGGAAAAATTCTTCATGGAAAATCCGCAAGGATTTCAAGTGGAAGGTCGCACAACACATGTGTGCAGGATGAAGAAAGCACTATATGGATTGAAGCAAGCTCCCCAAGCTTAGTATCCTAGCATTGATAGCTTTCTAATGAAACTGGGTTTTACTAGAAGCAATGTTGATCCCAACCTCTATTTTAAGGTTGTTCATGGTATTATTTTAATGTTGGTTCTATATGTTAACGATTTATTCTTAATAGGAAGTGAACCATTGATTGTTGAATGCAAGAGGAAGCTAGCCTCTGAATTCGAAATGAAATACCTCAGACTTATGCATTAATTTTTTGGCCTTGAGGTATGGCAAATTTCTGGCGAGATCTTTCTCTCACAGGGAAAGTATGTGGTAAAGTTTTTGGAAAGGTTTGGCATGATCGAGTGAAAATTCATGGTCACTCTTATGGAAATGAACTTCAAGAAGTTGTGTGGTAAAACAATTGGACCTGATCTAGTGGATCCATCCGAGTATAGACAGTTGATTGGGGCTCTGATATTCCTTGTGAACACCTACCCAGATATATCTTATGCAGTAAACACTTTGAGTCAGTTCATGATTGACCCCCTTCATGTGCATTTGATAGCAGCCAAGAATGTATTGAGATATTTACAGGGATCTATCACATTTGGTTTGAGATACTTCGCTGGAGATATCCAACTTCATGGATTCATTGATGTTAACTAGGTAGGAATATCATCGATAGAAAGGGTACATATGGATGTTATTTCAGCCTTGTTTCTGCCATGATATCCTGGATGAGCAAGAAAAAAAATCAGTAGCATTGAGCACTACATAAGCAGAGTACATTGATGCTAGCACAGCAAGTTGTGAAGTTGTGTGGTTAAGAAAGCTCTTTGGTGAGCTCCTTGGTCTAGTGTTGGATACTACAGTGATTTATTGTGATATTAAGAGTGGGATTCGTTTGGCAGAGAATCTTGTGTTTCATGACAAGTCCAAGCATATCGAGCTTTGATATCAATTCATACATGAGATGGTGCAGAGAGGAGCTATGAGACTCCAACACATTTCTACTGATGATCAAACTATAAATATTCTTACCAAGCCTTTACCGAAAGGAAAGTTCCTGGTTTTTAGAGAACATCTTGGATTGTTGGATGTAGCCCCTCTAAGGGTCAGCGCTAATCGAGAAGACCGAGTACTCTTCCTACCCTACTTGAGCTCTTAAGGTGAGGAATTGAGGTAAAGGGCTCTTGGGGTTGAGGGAACTCTGGAAAATAGGGTGTGTTCCCTATCTATCACTCATGGGATCTATGTGATCCTTCTTCGTTTTGTAAATTCGAGTCTCCACCATTGTTGGTCGTTGCAGATTATACCCCAGTTGGCATCATACCCACAAGCAGGGTTGGTTGCGATTGTCCTACCCTGTTTGGCCAATGGGTTGAGGAGGCTTGGAGGTGTGTGATATTTACCTCTTGGTAAGTTGGGTATCTCGTCCAAGCTATATTTTGATGCAGGTGTTCTACCAATTGAATGATGAGATTCATTGATGGTAATATCAGTAGGCGATAGGATTGGGTTGAGACTTTCTCCCATTTTATGATTCTAGGTTGAGGGTGAGCTCCCCGATGATATTCTAGGGTCGGAGATGTGCTCCCCTGTAAGATGAGTTATCATGTTGCTAGATGAGGGTGGAATTTATCGCTCCCTGATTCTTCTTCTTCTTAGATTCGAGAAATATTGAGCAGGAGGACTTGAGTCAGGATGACACCTTGATGTAGAGATCTACAAACATATATTACATAGTGGAATTTTTCCTAGTTGAGAGGGAGTGTTAATTTTTGGAAACTAGAGTCAAATTCCACAATGGACAGCTCATATTATTAAAATAATAATTTAACTAGATTCCTCTTTTCGAGAGGATCAAAATTGGTCTATAGATTGTTCTAAATGGTTAAGCAGAAGTTAAGTTATGAATTATTTTATTATTTTGAGTTGGGAAAATTGCATGTTGATCTAGTCAAGGCCCCAAGCGATCCCTCATCAAGTTATAAATATTCAAAACGGTCTAAATATTGTTATAAACGGTTAAGAAGAAGTTAAGTTATGAATTATTTTATTATTTTATGAGTTGGGTAAATTTCATGTTGATTTGGTCAAAGCCCCAAGCGGTCCCTCATCAAGTTATAAATAGAAGCGACCTCAAGCTCATTTGCACACATTCACTCATGAGATATTCTTCATGATGTTTTGGTTATTGGTCGTATTTTTTTCTAGCTTGCACAGGTAGGTCGCAAGAGGTTTGCGCAATGGATTGGGATCACAAACAGAGGCACATTTCAAATCTGGGTATTTTGGATCTGGGCCGCGGGTAGGAGAACTTGAGGTGACAGCTTTGCTGGGCTTGGGCCACGGTCTAATCTTGTTGTGGTTGTGACTCATCTACTAAATTCACCTGCAGGCAAGCTTAAGGGCGCGGTGAAGTTTCTAGGGTATTCAGGCCCTCAGTTGCGGGCACAGAAGTATGTGGTAGTGGCTCATACCTGATATAGCCATGGGCACAGAACTTTGTGGTAGCAGCTCAGACTTGATATAGTCGTAGGAAGTGCCTGTTAAAGATGCGGCTCTGTGAGTTATTGGGAAAATCAGATTTGGTATTACGTCAGTTTCTCACATAGTATCATCAATCGTCCATCACGCAGTCACATCAGTGTCAGCTCAACTATTGACAGTTTTCTAGACTTAGATCTAGATTGGGGCAACTATGATCACTTGGTATCAGTGATCCATTCATTTTTTGTTTTTCTAATATATAGATCAAATTAGATTATTATCTGCTATATTGTTGTACTGGGCTCATTTTACTATCTGTTGAAATATTTTGAAGACAAATTAAAGAAGAAGAATATTTGAAAGGGTTTCCCCCGCAGTGTGGTTTTTCCCTAGTCTTGAACCAATTTCTATGTCTCGTGGTTTTGATATTGTCTTTTCTATCTTTGTGTACATTGTTCTATCTTCAGTTATAGTTTATGGTTATTTATATTTCATATATCTTAATATATTGTTAATGAAAATCTAGTTTTGGCTTAAATAACTAATACAACATAGAGCAATATTGAAAAATTAACAACCACAACAACAATAAAGTGACAAAAATGCATATAAAAATCATGTAACTAACATACATACATGTCAAACATACAATACATGTATGGCGATTTGATCTTACCCCAAAGTCTAGTGCTACAACTTCACTTTCATTATTTGCATCTCTTTCTCTATCTTAGCCAACATATCACCATCATATCTTATCAATAACAACATGATGACATAACTACATACAATGACCTCATAATGTATATCTAACCTATTATGCATTCATAACCATAACCATAGCAATGCATGCACAACAACTTATAGACATTGACATGCATAACAAATGCATAACCAATATACACTCATGATGACCACATCCAATCAACAACACCATCAACTTTTACATAGCAGCACCACTATGACCAACGCCATGCATATGCAACAAGCACATAGACCACAAGAATAAGGAACTCATATGTAATCGACATGAATGCAAGACCAACACACATCATTTATCCATTCCAAGGGGTGAACCATGCTCTGATACCACTCTATACTATCAGATATTACACAAAGATATCGGAAACCATACAACACCCAAAGATAACGGAACTCGCTCTGGTACCACTCTATAACACCCTCCTCCCACATATACCTAAGTAATCCTCCAACCAAGTTAAACATGTGATGAGAGGCTACTATTATTTGATTCAACCTCCTAGGTGACCTTAAGGAAGTGGAATCAACATATACACATCACACAGACCTTCCACATCAGCAAAAAAACTCTCAGGAGCCATCCCAACCACTCAGGTAATCAGCCTCTGGGTACCACTGGGTTTTTAGACCATTAAACCCCTAGACACTCCCTTGATATGGACAAGGGTGCTTCTGGGATGATTCGGATGCCCTCACAGCATGGGCATCCATGCGTCCACGAAATTTTTTCCTCGGAACTGTGCCAACATCCATAGGATTTGAGCCACTTTTTTAGGCCCAGATCCCATTTCACTGCGCAAAACACCATGACACTTTAAGAAATAAAATATAATAGGGGAATAACGATGCAAAAGAAAACACTTGAACGAGGGCTTGACTGGACCCCTACTATTCGTGAAAAGAATTTCATCAAACATGTCACAAATATGTAATCTATAAGTTTAAATAATACATATGAACATAGGGGTCTCATACTTATCAGAGAATCGCTAAGAAGAATTATTGCCTCATCACATTAATTGCATTACCATATATTTTAGCATATATACATTGTTAAATCATTTACAAATCAAAACATGATGATATCCATACATCATCACCATCATAAAACACATTCATAACCAACATATAAACAACAAAAATGAAGAGCATATTAGAGCAATATAAGCCACATAATAACAAGCATATTTACCCATCAATACAAGAGGAAAAGAGATCTTATGTCCATAAGAAAAATGTAACCAATTCTGGGACTTCCATGTTCCACCCTATTATAGACATAGTTGAGCAAAATCTCTCTTCATCGAGTCACCCCCGTGCCATATTCCAAGAGTGAATGTGGGATCTCATAAAACTCATCAATCAAAACCAAACATAGGCTTCCATAGGCCAAAACACCTCAACCCACAACCACCGATTCCACCTCACGGTTGGACATCATAACCATCACCAGATTGGTATCCACCCAAGCTATCTAGGGCTCCAAAGCATTTGTTCCAACCAAGGCTCCAGGACTAGTAACTCAACCCATAGTTTTTATTTGTCTCCAAAGTGTTTTTCAAACCAAGGCTCCAGAACTAGTAACTCAACCCACCAAGGGCTCTAGAGCATTTGTCTAAAAAAGTCTCCAATAGTAGTAACTGAACCCAATTTTTTACAGGTCTCTAGAGCATTTATCCAACCAAGGCTCCAGGAACTAGTAAATCCACCCATAGTTAAAGGAATATGAGAACCATCCAAAAAAACAAGCAATGAAATGAAACCACAACACCATGGCTATCTAAGAAATGGAAAGGCTATGAAAATCCATTTTCAATCCAAGAAATTATCCATGCCAATGATAGATCATGACCAAGAAACCACATGTCTATGCCTTGCATGCCAAAACTAGTGAGGAAAACATACGTGCAACTCAATATCTACAAACAAAATCCATTGTAGATGCTAATCCTGATGTCCTATTGCACTTTCTTGCTCTTCCTTTTTCTTCTTACTCAAAATCTACAAGTATTCCACACTCCCCAAGAGTGCTCCAAGAAAATCTAAGTATCCAATAGTATGAGAAAGAGAGAAATAATAATGAGAGCTCCAAAACTACACTCATTAAAATCTTACCCACTAATCCTCAAAATCCTTTCTATCAATGAGGCCTCTATTTTCTTCATTTTCCATTATTTTCCTTAATTTTCCTCCTCACATGCAACCTGTGACCTTTCACCTCCCTTTTCTACTATTTTTCCTTATTTTCATAAATTATTTCCAAATAATGCCTCTTGCCTTTCCAAAGCCTTTTCCATTACCTTTACCAATTTCCTTTATAGCCATAATAACCAAAATCAACACCCACTAGGATGTTTTGCCCAAGATTCATCTTGGAATAAGTGTCCCATGACCTTGGTCTTATATTTGTTTTACATGGCTTTTTAACTAGGGTCATTACATGTTTTTTGAACAATTTATGATAAGGTAGGATTAAAAACAACAGAAATAACAGGGGCATAGCAAGATGGAGTATTCAGTGGGAAAGAAAACATTGGAACAGAAAGTGTTGAAACAGGATGTTGAAATGTGGGGGGCTTAGAAGCAACTTATTGAAATTTATGCACAAGTTGTTCTAGTTTATAAAATTGTATCCAAATGTCCCTATCTTCTTCTAAAACATTCACCTTCTGAAAAGGAATATAGGATTTTTTCTTTTCCTTATCAAGGATTGTTTTTGACAGGTTAGATTTTGATTTAGATATGAATAAAATTTGTTCAAACTTTGAATCAAATTTAACCTCATCAATTGATTCTACTATTTCATGGAGAGACAAATATCTTTCTGGAAAACTAGAAATTGTTTCTTTTGCAGACCTCCTTTTCCTAAAGAGATTCTCTAGACTAGTCAAGATCTCGAGTGGATTGGGATCTGGATGCTAGCGAGTATGTAGTCTTCTTGGAGCCAAATTTCCCTGAAAGGAAATAATTGCAGTTTGTTCTGGAAACACTAGTACTCTGTAAATATTCAGCCTGTTCAGTCTCTATTTCATTGTCACCTTCAAGAACTAGATTTGTCCTTAAGGGTAGATTTTTCGAGGGAAATTTTAAACCTTTGTTCCCTGGAAATGGCACCACTACTATATTTCACTCATGACTTGGATTACACATTACCCTAGACCAATTAAACCTAAACCCTTTTAAAAATTTGACAACTTTACCTTTATTTACCATTCAAAATTTTAATATATCATATTCTAAACTAACACTAGGACTTGATCTCGATGATATCATAGCAAAATTTTACAAATTGATCAAAATACTAAAAATACCAAACTTGAATTTGACTACTATAACATAGGACACTAACAAAATCGACAGAAATGAAGGATGTCTTTAGGTTTTGCAAGGATGTGTGTGACGATCCTTGCAGTTTGGGAATTTTTCAATAACTTGATGCATTCAAAAGCAGGTAGAAGGTATAGTACATCCAAAAAATCCCTTTATGAGATGTTCAAGTTATGGGGAGGTCCTAAATTCCATAGCTTTATTAGATTGAATATGGATGGTCCTTCAATATCTATGACTTTAAGGAAAGTTAAAAAGTAATTGTCATATATCCCAGGGGCACACAGGCACATTTTTTAGGCAGTCGAAATATTTTAAGCTTCTTATAAGCAAAACATGGTATAGATGGCCCTATTATCATATGCCTTGGTGGAGATGAAACAATTGTGAAAAAATATGTTAGGTGGGTAGAAAAAAATGATACATTGGTGGGGTTTTGTGGTACGAAAGAAGAACATCAATTCAAATCATATTTATTGGTGAGAGTTGGTGAGGAAGTTGTAGGCTATGAGATTATAATAGATTCTTTTAACAACAATGTTATTGGTCATTATGCATGTGTTATTATTTCAAACCATTTACATGAAAATATTCCTCTTTTGGTTATGGTTTTTCATCCAACATGCAATAGGCTTAATGCAATTTTTTTTTAATTAACAATGGGAAAAGGTAGAATCTATGTGGAAGAAACATGTGAAAAGAAATTTGGGACCTATTGTTGGTCATTCCTCACAACGGGATAGTAGAAGAAGACAAATTATGTTGAAGGATTATTCTTCAACATCAAGTATTTGATATTAAATTCCTTGGGAAGGGTGGAGGCCAACTGGGTTGTACAATGGTTGAAATATAACAGGAATACATGACCAAGATTACACCCACAACGGAAAAAATATAGTGAATCATTTGTTTATAATTTGACGAGAAGTGGTTTTAAGAAATGAGCAAGGAAAATTTTAGGGGCGAATTTTAGCCCAAAAGCGAATTTTAAGGGTTTTTAAATTTTGGTAGGGCGAATTTTTTATATAAACCCATTTTCTAAAGTTTTATAAAATTAGTCCTATAATTATTTTAAAAATAATTAATTATTAAGTAATAGCCCACCAAAATAAACGCTGATAAAATTGAAAACATGAAATTCGCCTCCCGATTTTCTGATTTGGACCAGCATTCGCCTCGATTTACTAGGTTTGGGGGAGGGATTCCAGTGATTCGCCCCCATTTTTGTTGATTGGGGCTTGGAAGTTGGAGGCGCAATAAAAATTTGAATGCATTTGCCGAAATTTACTGGGTCAGGGGAAGGATTACAGTGATTCGCCCTAGTTGGGCTTGGTTGGAGCTTGAAAGGAGCTGTTGGAGGTGCAACAACGCTCAGGGCAACAACTTACAAGATCTGGACCCTGGTTCCGATGATGCTGCACACATTGACCGATGACGCTGCACGCATTGACAAGAATCAAGATCTGGTTTCGTTTAGGGAGATGGTAGTTGGCCGGAAAGGGATTTAGAGTACCAAGATGGTCCATTTCCCCGGTGCCATGGAGCTAAACCCGCGATGAGGATTTTGGATAGTGAGGAGGATTTTGGACAGTGGTGTTGGGTTGCAACTGTAATTATAATATTTTTTTTGTAAATTTGCTAAGTCCGAATGCTTTCAGTGTGCTTGTGATTGCTTCGATGAGCCTAACAACGCTCTGTAATTATTATTTTTTAATAAATTTTCCAATCTGAATGCTTCAAAGTGTGCTGGACCGCTGGTGAATGCTGGTGAATAGTGCTGGTCAATGGTGAATGCAAGTGCTCTGTGGGTGATTTGCAAGAGGTAAGCTAAAATCCATAATTTTACACTTGTTCCAGCCTTCTTTTACACTGACCTGGGAAGGGACAAACAGAACAAAATTGGTCCTGAACCGGCCGTTTCGGAGGCCCGATTCAGACCGGTCTTGATAACTAGAAGAAAATCCTGGGTTTTAGAGGACATGCCACCTCTATGCCTTTTCACCCACAGATTCTTCTTTAAATCTTTTAATCCTGCCTCATAACCTAGTTTAGCAGTGAAGTTTCTGTAGCTTAATTTTTAGACCATACAATTATGTCATCTTCTTTCAATTTTATTCAACGTAGTTTAAGTCTGTGTGTGAACTATGTCCATTCTTCTGCCAGTTCTCCTTGGATACCAAGCTGTATATCTGATACCTACCTTGACTCGATAATGAATTAGCTTCTGGTTCAGCTGCATCGGCTAGACTGAATATCTCCTTTCTGTGAAGGATATTGATTAGAGGACCTGATAACCTGAATTTTTCAACTTTTCTGAGCAACCCAGCAAGGGATCTCCACCTGTTTTTACTTTGTTTCCTCTTCCAAATTTACACACCAGCCATTACCTATCATAGGAAATGCCCTTACCATTGCTTTCCAAACTATCGGTACCCGTCCATGGCCTATTTTTTCGAGGGTTCCCTTGGGAATATGGACTATAGAAAACTAGCATGTTGGTATTCCTTCCAGTACTGATTTCACTAGTGTTAGTGCCCCACTTCCCCCTCTCCCCTCTTAGACAACCATCTATAACACCCTTAAGTCTCTTCTCTATTTTTTCATACAACCATGGCCAATCTCTAAATCTATAGTCATTGTGCTTAAGTTTGAAGTGAAGATATTGTACTCCATTATCAATGGTTACTGAATTGAAGGGAAGAATAAACTCACATTTCATTTCTCCTTATTTGAGACCATTGACTATTGAATAGAATAGGAAACTTATTATTGTTCACCTCCATCCCTGTTGCTTAGCTGTAGATGTCCAGGATCTTCTTGAACTTTTTGGCTTCTCTTTTGGTCCTTTCTCCAAAAAGAATAATATCATCGACAAATAATAATAGCCCATACTTTACCTTTGATGGAACCTTCTCTTTTGCATGCTATTAGCACTCTGCTCTGGCCTTTTGCTACTGGGAGGAATAGAAAGGGGGACATTAGACAGCATTGTCTTAGGCCTCTTGTGGTAAATATTTCTTGAGGCCAGATCCATTAATTAGCACAACAAATGCGGCTGAAGAGAGGCACCCCCATGATCCAATTCATCACTTGAATGCTCGTTCCTATTTGGAGTAGGATTATGTTTTTAAGTACATTCTATTAACCTTGCCAAAAGCTCTAGCCAGATCATGTTTCATTACTATAGCTGTTACCTTCTTTATTTTGATTGAGTGCAATTCTTATTGGGTTAAACCCATCACATCAAGCGTTTGTATACTGTGGAGGAACCCAAATTGTTCATCTGAAACTACTTCTGAGAGAATTCATTTGAGTCTGTTTGTTCTGATTTTTTAATAAATTTGTGAACCAAATAACAGAGTTAGATAGGCCTATAGTCATCCGTTGCTTTAGGCCCATTCCTCTTGGGAATTGATGTTATGAATGTGGCATCAAGGTCCCCAAGACATTCCGTAACCTTTTGGATTCTTCAATAACCTTGAGTTAACAATCCAGAAAATCCCATGTAGAATCTGTTGTCCCTCCATCCACGCATGGACTTCTAGCTCTCTTGAAAGATTGATGCTGTATTTTTGCTGTTCATTTACTAATCTGTGGAAGTATGACACCTTGAGAATCTTTGCTATGTTGCATTCTGGGGGATCTTGGAACAAAGTTTTGTCATGATTGACACTTCTGCTATCTCCTGTAATGTTCTAGCCTTAGAAACATCATTTTTCCTGATCTCCCAGATTGTGTTTATGTTCTTCCTGTGTTTGGCATAATTGGAAGAATTGTGTATTGCCATCTTCCTTTGCCAATCATATGTATAGCTCTGCATGCTACTTCTTCCTTTTGCAATAAATATGTCAGATCAACTTTTCTGTTACTGTAAATATGTCATCATTGTTTATTCTGCATATTGATTTGATTTGATTTTCTGTTGTTGTTGGCACTTCCTGAGCATTCTTTCTGGCCCATTCTACCACTTCCCTTTTACCCTTCAAACATTCTGGCCCATTCTACCACTTCCCTTTTACCCTTCAAACATTCTGGCCCATTCTACCACTTCTCTTTTAACCCTTTTTAATCATTCTACAAATTGGAACATTGCAGATTCTCCTAGGATAGGATCAAAATTCCTCCATTACATAGTTACCATATGTCTGGACTCTGAACCTCTCCTCTTCTAGTCATTTATAGTTAAATTTTGAAGGGGTCAGGGGTATCTGATCATTCTTTTCTATCTGTAACAAAATAGAAAGATGGTCTGAGCCTCCTATGGCTCCCACCCATGACTTAGGTCTATCTGCTTCTTCTAAAACCCTTTATACCACTAGAAATCAGTCTAGACTCTAAACACTTAGACACAACTTTTCTGCTGCTTCCACAGTTTCTCTATGTTGGAATTAATTCATTTGGTTCAACATCACAAAGACCTAGATCTTGAAACAATTGGGTAAAATAGCTATCTAGGGTATCCTGTCTAGCTCCTTCTCCCCATGTTCCTGCTACCTTCCTTATTAGATTAAGATCTTCTCCCAGAATTATGTTGTCATCCTTGATCTCATCAACGTTTCTAAAGTTCTAACAGAACATTTTCCTACCATCACATGGCCCGTACAAGTTAAAAATTGATAATTTTTTCCCTAAGTCTTTGTATTTCTGGTCGTGCCCTGATACCTGCATGTAAGAAGGACACATTAGGGAGAATGAATGATTCATTTCCACATGTTATAAGTTCTCTTGATATCTCTTCAGGGTCCAGAGAATTAAAGGACCCTTTTTTTAGTATGGGTGATAAAATAATCTCTTCTTTCTCAACTCTCATAGAGCTAGGTTTTTTTGTGGCTGCCCCTTATCCTTCCCACATTCAGAAATAGAATAATCGTGGTTTGAACATCCCTGAAGCTTTCCCTGCTATAAGCACCCCTTGATTGGAAACTGCTTTTCTTAACATCCTTAATGACATTATTTTTGGTAGAGAGAGATTACTTTTATCCTAGTGTAGGAGTTATTTCATTGTCCTTAGCCATGCCTCCTTCAATCCCCCCCTGTCCTTTTGGAGCTTATTTCTTTTGGATCTAAGGTCATATCTAGGGCCATATGCCCCCATTGTCTTCCAAGGACTAGCATTTGGATTCCTTGAATACAGAGGCAACTATGGAAATCTTAGGATTGGCTTTACTATCAGGCTCTTTTCTAACAGAATTTGGGGTAAGAATTCTGTCAGCTTCTATCTTTTTAAGTGTTCCCTTTTCGGTTACTAATCCTTCGTTCTAACCTGGAGAACTTCCGGAGATTGGATCTATTCTTTCCTTTGAATTAATCAGGGATAATTTTAAGGATGGAAAATTATCTTGAAGTTTAAAAAATTGGCGAATCTCACTAGTCCCTAATATGCAAACTATAAAATATTTATTGATGTATTTGTAAAATTATTCAAATTTATAATGATATTATATATATTTTCTATACAATTTTGGCGATTTTTAACGAAAAATAATTTTATATTGTAAAATTTCGGCGAATCATTTTTATAAAAAAATTGAAATTGGCGAATCTTTATTTTGGAAAAACCATGGAAAATTAGCCCACCTGCGAATATTAGCCCCTAAAATTTTCCATGGAATTAATTGAGGCTGAAAGGTTCTAAGGTTGTTGAAGACCTTAGAACCTTTCCATGGCTCGACTAATTTATCTCTAGTCACTAAAGTAGACTCTTCTTTAGAGTTGTTTACTATGTTTTCTTCCATCCTTGCCACTTGTTACCTTCAAGAAGTTGGTGGAGTTGAGTAATTTTAGGATAATATGTTTAGGATGATATTGAAATTGTTAGTCATAGCAATTGTTTTCCATAAGTTAGTGCGATTTGTGTGTCAAAAAATAGTCTGTTTGATCAAGTTCTAAATTAAAATCAGTATAAACAGTGCACAAGAGCACTTGGTTGGGAGTATTTTTATGGTTGTATATAACTCCAATCAAATGCCAACAATTAAAATTTGGTAGCTAGACTTGCCCTATAAGGCTATAACTGAGCGTGTCTAAACGCCTCTTTGCATATTACTCCATGTGCCGACCCTTTTGTGTACGGGGTTCCCACAACATTATATTATACCTGCAATCAATATAGGTTACCATTAAAAGCATGATCAAGTTGAAATTTACAGGACCGTGTTATATTTATTTCTATCCATCCATCCTCCCATTTTCTTTTCCTTCAGGGCATACAGGACATAATTGAGTGGCAAATTTAAATGTTATCTTTAATATTTATCTCTAGGAAAGTACCATATAAGAATGCTAGCAGGTTAATGACCTTATGACCCACCACGGGGAGAAACTATTAGTTTAGAAATCAGAGCTTTCTATTAAGATACCACACGAGAATAGTTTATGACTTCTTACTTCCTGTGAATGTTACATTTACTTAGAATAGAAAATTCATGTTCAAGTTCATTTATAGTACTTCTATGTTGTATGTTATATATATTGAGCACTGTACCATGCAAAATATTTGCATATATATATACATCTGTGTGTGTGTGTTTGTTTGCTTTTGTGTGGAAAGCTTTGCTCTGCTATCAAACAAACTCAAAGATTGCATTTTATTTGAAACTTTTGATTGGCAAACACAATGATGTTGAATCTATATTACAAAACTAGATGGATCACATGTGATATGCAGTTGGTTTTTGAGCTTTCATCAGATATTTTGGTAGCTTTCTGATTTTTTTACCTAATGACTACACAATGCAGGTTGAGCCAAAGCATTTTTCAATGCTTGCAAATTGGAGGCATGAGTATACAATGGAAGACATTCTCTCACAATTGAAAAGAGAAATGCTGCTTCTTACAATCGGAAGTTAGTACAACCTCCGGAAGGCACATTCTTCTAGGAAGTTGTCTTTTATTTTTCTCTTTCTATTCATCACTTTGAATTGCAGCTTTGATGGTCTATGTAACATAGTATGAGTGATAAGTCAAAGGGTCTGGGTCTGTTCTGTACTGTATACATGAATTTGAAGAAGGCTTATCTGTACTTCCTTGCTTCTGTGAGATACAGATGCCATAGTTATATACTCTTCCTAGCGATTATACATGAATTTGAAGAAGGCTTATCTGTACTTCCTTGCTTCTGTGAGATACAGATGCCACAGTTATATACTCTTCCTAGTGATTATACATGAATTTGAAGAAGGCTTATCTGTACTTCCTTTCTTCTGTGAGATACAGATGCCATAGTTATATACTATTCCTAGTGATTATGACCTACCTGTGAATTTGAAAAAGGTTTAACTGTACTTTGTTTCTTCTATGAGATACAGATGCTAAAGTTTATACTATTACTTGCGATTATGACTTGATTCCAATGTGAAGAGCCCATGAAATCCTTTCGCTGAAGTTGTAACTTTATTGCCCAGATGATGTTGAACAGCTTTGATCTCTTCCATCTTTAATGCTAGTGCAACTAGGGTCACTGATGTTGTTTGATACAGGCTTTTATAGTTAATACAGGCTCTAAAAAGAGTGTTCAAAGACTTGCATGAACCCACGTCCTGTGTTTAAAGGTTATATTTGTCTGGAACGTGTAAGTCTTTGGTTCTATTTGTCTGCATATTCAGGTGATTGTTCTTGATGTTCGCTTATAGGTCGTTTCTTCTAAGTGATAAAAGGTGATGAATGAATTTAATGGCCAAGTCTGGTGATCTTAGTTGTTTTGATTGTTGCGTCCTGAGATTGCCAAAAGAGGAACTGAAATGATTGCTGCTAAATCAACATTCAATTATTTCTGTAACAATTAAAGTCATTGATAAACCTGTGGGTTGTAATACTGGTTCCATGTAATTTTTATTTAGATGGCCAAATGTCTTTAGTTTTGATTAGCATCCCCTTGGAGATTCATCAGTATGATGAGTAACCATCATTGTCATTATCTGGCATGTTTTTACTATTTTCTGTTGGTTTGTGTTTGTGAGGTATGCATCCTTTGTCTTGTCAAACCACAACCCTTTGTATTTGTTTTTAGCCATAACAGACGTAGCCAAGCCTCTATTTGTTACAAGCTCACATTTTCAGAAATGTTTTGTCAGCCTCCATAGCAGGTGTTTTGAAATTTTGTGCTGGTTGTTTATATGAAAGCAGGATCTGGACAAATCTCTTCTGTTAAGCTGGAAGAGAAAAAATGATAAGGATGTCTTTCCATCTTGAAAATTGCAATTTCAAGTGCTTCTGATTGTTCCATGTGAGGGTATATATGGTTTGTTAATGATGTTTTAAAATAGCTGTGTTCAACTCTGGAAGATAATGACTTGAAACTTGAACAGTGGTGATCTGTTGCACTCTTAGAAAGCGATTAAAATCAGATGCATTCTAGAATCCTTATCCTTGGTCAAGAACTTGAACTTGTGGGAGGTTCATTCTAACTTACACAGGATTCTTAAATATTCTGTATTTTGGCAAGCTTGGAAAATTTCAGAATCATGTACTGGTTTTTCTTTAGTTAATTGGAAATTTGTGTGGCATTTCCAAAGTGGTGATTTGAGGTTTTCTAAGTTTATTGTCAGGAAGAAATTAGATAATACTAGAATTTGCTCCCGTGTCACTGATTTGTGTCTCTGGTGCCATTTGTTTAGCTTTTGTACTATATTTTTAAATAATACAGTTATTAAAACATTGCATTACCAGTATTTATGGAAGATTTTAAAAAATCAAAACTGTCTACTTTTTCCAGCGGACATTTCACTTTTAAGGGAGTCAAATATAAGTTTAAAGTAATTGAAAATAAGGGAAATATAAGTACAAAGTAATAGAATCCATATCAACTGCATTTTTGTTAAAATATTGTATTAAAAGTATTTGTGAAAGATGGGTGGGATCTAGTTTTTGAGTGGATACTGCGATTATTACAAAGAAATTAAACACAAATTTGAAAAAATATAAAAGGGCTAAATTGAATAATCATTAAAATGAAAATAACCTCGTCATAATAAAAAATATATAATTGAATTATTATTAAAAATATAAAAAATAAGTTAATAAAATAAAATTTAATAAATAGTAATCATAGTTTAATCATTTATTTTAATAAATAGTAATCATAGTTTAGTTTAATCATGTGTGTGAAAATAAAATAGTAAAAGATTAAAAATGTTGAAATAGTAAAAGATTTAATTGAAACTGTAACACTCTGTAACACCCTGAATGGAGCATATTACTCATTTAGTAACATGGTCTTTAGAGTTCTTAAATTGAAGGTTATGTATATTATGATATATAATTTCTAGTCCGCTTTACTCTGGAATGCTCACATGCATATAGCCATAAATGCATAATACACATTTTATAGTGGAGTACATACACATAATAACCATAATAGAAATCACTTAACATAGATGTTGCACATAACCATAGAGTCTATTGCTTGGGCTCTTTCAATAGTGGGTCATCAAAACTTATGTTTTACATAGCCGCTAGTGGTTCAAGAGACTTTAGATGTTCTACATAGCTATATATTCCATTACTTTTGCTCTCTCAGTAATTTGTCACCCTTGACCACTTTGAACTATGGTACATAGTTGCATTGACGAGGTAATGGGCCAAGGTACTTGATTGTGATAACCTCTAAAGAACAATTTTTTGTTTCCCATTAATCTACACAACTAAGTAGTGCACCCTTGTTTCTATACTTGTAGTCCATTAGACTATGCCACTACCCTTCTAGCATTTCCAATTCATGTTGGTCAGGGAGTCTTGGAGCCCTGCAGCTTCTAGGAGCGTTCATGAGTCCCTTGGTATCTTATTGGCCTCACACTAGGGAAACCTATCCCCATACCCAAATCCACTTAGGATTAATTAGTTAACAATAGCATAGTGTTACTTCCTTCTCCCTTCAGTAGGAAACCTATTATCCAACCATGGCTAGAATGATGGAATGAAATCATCAAAATGAATTGAAGAACACTAAAATTCCCCCTTTTATGTGCTTATGCTCTTTTTGACAAGTGGCACTAAGTAAAGTTAGTTTATGGGCTTCGCATAAAATCATGTTGTTTTTTACTTTAAAAATATTTTAATAATGACTTAGCCCCATAAGCGTAAGCCTTTCATCACTTAGACCTTCACCCCTTTTTCCACTAGTGGAGCCCTACCCCTCATACTCTATTTGACTTTGCCTACAACAATATATTTTATCAGTGTGCATGTAATTACATGTTTACAATGCTCACTGTCCTTTTAACACATAAGCTAGCCTAAAACCAAACAAGGATTTTGATCTCAAACATATAAACATAGGCACATTGGCTTAAACACATTGTACATGGCCACGTAGTTCCCAAAACATTTATAGGTTCATTAGCGTAAACGCAGTATGTACAATACACAAATAGGGATCATCCTATGGGTGTTACATTCCCCTCCCCTTTATTTATGCACTTTGCTCAGTGCATTATATATATATATATATGAGGGTACTCCCTCATGGCATTTTTAATATATATATATATATATATATATATATATATATATATATATATATATATATATATATATATATATAGCCCCAAGGGTTAGCTCAAGTGGTAGTGAATACGTGGGCCTCTCCCAGGTTGAGGGAGGGTCACGGGTTCGATCCTTGAGTCCTTTGAGATCGGGCGCCGAGAAGTCCAGCCAGACGGTTTCTGCATCGCGTACCATGCGAAGTGGGAAATGCGGGTTTCCGTGAGCTTTCCCCTCGTGAAAATATATATATATATGCAAAAAGGTGAGGGTACTCTCTCATGGCATCTTTGTGCTCCCATGTTGCGTTTTCAAAGTCAAAATGCATACATTGCACCTTTACTAGGGTAATGGATCAGTGTTGGGGCACCTTGACCTTTCTATCCAAAATATCTATTGGTTGAACGTGAAAGTTTCCCTTGGACTCCATGTGAATAATGTTCTAGTCAATTACATGATTAACATCATGGACATTTTTAAGTAATCAAATACGAAATACATTGTGAATATATATGGACGCTGACAAGGTAATTCTATATCCAATTGGTCCAATCTTCTCTAGGATCTCTAATGACCCACAAAATCTTGTTGCCAACCTATAACAATTCCTAATTTCAACGAACTCTTCTTAGCTTTTTCTTAAAAAAAAACATGGTCACCAACTCTGAATTCCCTATTTGTCGTGTTCTTATCTGCATATTTTTCTTGATTTCCACTACTTGCTCTTCCATTTCTCCAAAAAAATTTGGCCCAACAATGGCTTTGTCCACTGGTTTGTCCCAACATATAGGTACATTGCTTTTTCTACCATACAAGACATCTCATTATTATACCATACAAGGCTTCAAATGAGCTCATCATTAAAGATGTTTGATACTCATTGCTATATGAAACTCTATCAAATGCAGATACACTTCATATTTTTATGGTTTACCCATCACATACATCATCAACATATCCTCAATCACCTGATTAACCCTCTTAGTTTGTCCATTTGATTCTAGATGAGATGTACTAATGTTCATTATGGTTCGAATACCCTTCTGATTGTTTAATGTAAACTTGGGATCCTTGTATGAAATAATTGCTTTAGGCACTCCATGTAACTTGGTAATTTTCTTCATATGCATTTCAACAATATTTGCTACCTTATGTGTTGACCTCCTAGAATAAAGTGGATAGTGATAATGAGTTTTTGCACCACTACCATGGTGGAACCATGTTACTTCACACTCTTGGACAAATTTGTAATAAAATCTATTGAAACAATTTCCCAATTCCATTTAGGAATGGGTATTGGTTGTAGCAATCCAGTTGGATGCATTATAGACATCTAGCTCTATAATCAATCACTTTCTTTTTCATCCTTGGCCAAAAGTATCAATTTTTTATTGCAAAAACTGTTGTATGATACTTTGGGTGTCCAACATAAGGTACCTTGTGCATCTCAGTTGAAACCATGTTTTTTAATCCTTGTGAATTTGACACATAAGTTCTGAGTTTGTACATGAGTATTTCATCATCTTTTAATTATTGTACTTTAGCTATAATTTATCTTGTTGTAACTCTTGTTTTATCTTCATGTATCACTGCTCTAAGTTTTCACCTCTAAAAGTCTGATTTTAAAATCATATTTGAATATACTTACGGTTGTAGCATGTATTTTAGGCACCCCTCTCTCGAATTCATCAACCACCTTATTTTCCTTGCCTTTTATATGTTTGATTTCAAAATTATAATTAGCTAGAAATTCTAACCATTTAATTTGTCTAACATTAAAAGTTGGTTGTCAAAACAAATGCTTCAGACTGTTGTGCTTTGTTCTCAATTCAATTTTTTTTCCAATAAGATAACATCTCCACATTTTCAAGGCTTTAATGATGGCTACCAACTCCAAATTTTGAGAGGGGAAATTTCTCTCATGCTTCTCAACTTCCTTGACTCATAACATATTACATGCCCATTTGCATGAGGATTCCTCCAAGCTCTTTCTTGCATGCATTGGTGCACATAATAAAATATTTATTTGGATAAACTATTCTTAATATTGGTGCACTTGCTAATAGCATTTTTAAACACTGAAATGTCTCTTCACATTTATGAGATCACTCAAATTTCATACCCTTATTTTTTGAAAATGTATTCAGGCCATTTATGTGAACCCTTAGCTAATTTGGTTATCCTTCTCCTAACCCTTGTAGCTAGCTGACCTAACCAAGTCCTTCCATGATTGGTTTTCTTCAAATAAATATTTCAAAAATTTTAGGGTTAACAAATGTTGTTAGCTCCAAAATCAATTAAAATGGAAAAGGGTTGATTGTTTATCTTACCTTTAATTTCAATAATGTGAGCATAGTGATAATCCCATGAGTTGTCCAATGTTGTATAATTTTGTTTCCTTTGTGAGCGTCATCTTTGTACATGTGTTTTTCCTCGAGACCCCAAAACTTGGTGGGCTAAAATCTTGGCCTTTTCTTTTTATATTTCCTTTGGATCAACTTTCCTTGGTTCACTATGGGTTGGCCAAGTTTGTTGATTTGCTTGAAATTTGCTCCCAAAAAACGAAGGTTTATATCCCTTCTTTTTTTGCTCAAACTTGTCCTTTTTGTCATCCCAAATTTTCTACAAGTTTAACTTAATTTTTTTATGTTCATAAACATACATTTCCTTCCTCGTAGCTTCATCCAAAGCCTTGGGCTCATTAAATTTAATTTATTGTTACTATAAAATGATGGTAAACCACTTAATGATATCTATATTTTGATATATTCATCATAATTAAAATCCAACATACCTTAGTAATCTAACAACTTTCCTTTCATACTCATCTATTGTCATGCTCCTTAGCTTGATTTCCCCTACGGTTTCCCCTGGCATTGTCTTGAAAAATCTATGCTCTGCTACCATTTAATCAGTTGTTTCCCAGATATGAAGGTTGAATAATGGCCGAAAGGACAAAGTTTCATTATCTGATGTTGAACTGTTTAACTTAAATACATGTTTAATAAGTCTATCATAACATTGTAGCAGGCATATATATCAAGTATCTAGCCTAGTAAATATTTTAATCCTCCTCTGCTTGGTTTGATATTTTGCAGTTCACAAATTCCTCCATTGAATTGGTGGAGGGAGAGATTTGTGCAGATGGGCTTCCAGGTCAATGGAGTTCTGCAGACAAGACTCCCTCGGAACACTTAGATATTTCTCATGTTGATGACTATGGGGTGTCACCATATGAGTTAGATAAGCGTATACGTGATCTATTGGAGAAACAACAAGAAGAAAGGATTTCAGAGCTTGAGGTGGAGCTGAAGTCAACTGAGATTAAGCTACAGGCTAAAGAAAGAGAACTTAAACATTGGAAGGAACGAGTTCGATGTCTTGCTGAGCTTTCATTTGGGGCCAATTCATGAATTTCCTCTCTTACTCATTATGCTCTTTTATATTGTTTGAACCGTGTTCACTTCACATCACATGATAATACACACACTCACAAAGTTCAAGGGTCAGCTCAACTGGTTGTTGCCAATGTTACTGGACATTTGGCAAATTTTATGCCAGCAGGTGCCTGGTTTAGAATTTTAAATTCTTCTAGGTGAGGTGCACTAGTCTACATTGACAGGTTTACTGGGGACGTTGTCCACAAATGTGGGAAGAATCCCTTAGGCTTACTCATGAGGTTTTCCTTGGAAACAAAAGATGTATGTCTGTTTGCAATACACAAACCCTCATGAAGTTGCATCTTTCAGGAGACTTCAAATCTTGCTTGTAACATATTCATACTTGATCAAAGCCTCATTTAAGTGTTTGTCTGGCTTACTGCATGTTTAAATTGAGTGGTGATTTTCAGGTGACAATTCTGCATCCATTTAAATGTCAAATAATGCTGATGGCAAAAGACATCACAAAAGGAAGGCTTCTAGAAGGAGTTCTGTAACGTCAATTAACAACTCAGGACAGGAGGGGAATTTTGTGTTCCCACATGGTCATTTATCCATTGTATAGAGGGCCCTCTAGAGTCCACTGACGACTCTCTTGATCAACTTAATTACAGAGGAAAAATGGTTGACTTTGGCATGCGTTCCACTAACTTAGATTATTCTGAAGATATAGTGCAAACAAGATGGGTGCCTGATTTTCAAGATTCCACTGATGGAACCTACATGGATTTTGTAAATCATGTTTCTGATGTTAGGTCTGATGGATGCTATGAAATCAATAGTACCTCCAAACACAGGATTGGGCGGGGAATTGGTGATATGCACGAGAACGGATCTGAGGCAAGCACTGCATGCTCAGTTTTTGGACATGAATTACATGAGACATAGTAGTACTGTTCTTTTGTTGGAGACTTTGGGTTGTCCACAACCTGAAGTTTACCCCTTCTTATGTACGTTATTGTAAGTGTATATAAACATGGGCAGGCCTTTATTAAAGTATGTTTATGTGCTTTCGATTCATCTAATGAGTGTTTGTTTCTACATGCACATTTGTAACCATGGCCCCTGCTGGATGAACAAAACTCATGTTTGGGCTTCACTCAGCCATTAATGTGACCTGAAACTGAGATGTGGTTTGGCTATAAATTTCCAAAAATATTCATAAATTTTCTCTCAGGAAATTTTGGTGACCAATCAAACTTATTATACATGATATTCTTGGTTTGGCTGTCTTGTTGAAGCAGCATAAAATGACCATACCAATACGCATAACCAAGGACAGGGAAATTCGAAGGCAAGCAATTAAACTTTTGATGATTTCGTGGAAAAGCTTTTACTTGTGTTCATGAGATATAATATTTGAGTATCTAGTATTGCTAACTCATTGCCGGTATCACAAAATCAAGCACAAGTGATATTTTCATTTTGCTGAATTCTCTGTATTGCTGATTGGACATATAAATACTCTATTTATTATAAAAAATGGGACGAGGACAGGTGTGTAATTTACCTTAGCTTCAATGTATAATCCTTACCGTTATCTTCTGTGATTACAAGCAATTTTAAAACTGTTAATGGTCAGCATTATTTCTTAAATTTAGAAACAGTAATATTATGTTTCTTCAAATTGATGCTGCTGATTGTCATTTGCACATCCCAGAAACAAAAAGTATGTGCTTCACCATAGCCTTAGAAATTCAAGTTCCTCTCTCCTTATTTTTCAAGTTCAGTGCCCACTGATAACAAATTTTTCAAGATAATGATTAGCATACTTTGGTTTGAGTAAGTGCCTAAATGTATGTTTTTTAATGACACCAACCCCTGAAACAGAAATTCGTACTGAGAAACAAATAACAGCAATATATTTTTCACTGATCAGCTAGTCCAGAAAGCAATAGGTAGAGGTGCTAACCCAAAGATTCCAAGATAAAGGGAAGCAAACTCTACAATTTCCAGACTGTTTAGCAAAACTAGAAGAATGTGTTTTCCAAACTGCACGAGAACTACTTCCCTCACGAGTCACCATGTGCCATGCTTGGTCTCGGTGGTTCTCTTCCTTCTACTCTTGGTTCAACTACCATATCTTCATTGGAACCAACACCCCGAACTCCACTAGACAACGATTCACCATTTTGCAGTAGTGATTCGCCATTTGTACTGGTGATTCGCCATTATTTTACAAGATAATATAATCTCGTGAGAGATTCGCCAAAAAATTATATATACATATTATATTATTAATAAAATCGCCTTCCATTTTTCCTATGTATCATGGGGATTCGCCCATTTATTATATATATAAATTTAGGGGGGTTCTTAAAATTTTCCCTGGAAATGAGTACCTAAGTTTTGGTCATGTTAGAATGGTTTATCACACTTTTAATGTGGATGATCAAAAGCTTAAGGGTGAAGATATAGAGAGGATGGATCTACAAAATTGGGGTTCTACACAATGCATTATTCAAGGCGTGTTTAGAGGTTTTTGAAAGAGTTGAGAAGTACACCAAGTGGAAAGTTAGAGAGGACACTAGCTACAGAGACTTATTTAAGGATTGTTGTTGACTACATTGACATCGTTATGTCTCATAGTTTGATCCTTTGGGAAAAAGTGTGAAATTATTCATGATTTCATCATTTCTTCACATTATGGTTATGTTGGGTACAAAAACAATCTCATACTAATTTCAACATAAATTTCATCAGCAGAGAGGCATATCAAGATGTGAAAATTTCTTGTCATTTTGCAGTTTTGTTTATGAGATTGTTTCGAGATCAATACTCCAACTAGCCATGCGTTTTTCACCTGACTGGGTTAGATGTATGTGAGAACTTATTTATAAAATTTGGTGGCATGGCTGGAGTGGAGAGGGCCTATAATTTCACTGACTTACTTCATGTTGTTAGAACCCTTCATTGAATTGTTGAAGAAGAATCAAATCACCAAGGAGGCAAGAAAGCATTTTCAATAGATTTCACCAAGAAACAATAGAAAACATTGACATATTGTCACAGTATGGTTCAATATCCACTAACGATAAAATTGTAGAAGCCTTTGAGATTGGATTGAAGGATGCACAAGACATTTTATCAAATCTTGGAATGCAACTATAAAATGACACTCAATCTTCTTGGTGGGTTAAACCATGGACAGCGGATCAAAATTATCCAACATTCCAAATTCTGGATGAAGTAGTTGATGATTCTCCACTAAGTTGTTCCAACTCTATATTCCAATATTCCTCTTCATTGATACACAATGAAAGTGAATTGAAAATAATGGAAAGTAAGTGGAGACATGATTTGAATGAAATTTTAGATTCCATTGATGAATATGTAAGAAAAAATATAAAACGAGTGGTGGATTTTCAGGGTAAGGATATGTTTAAAGCATGTTTAGTTATTGAGTTGAATGGAAATTCGACATTATCCAAATATAGGTTGACGAAAGTGAAAAATGAGGTATACTTTAGGTGAGATAGAAAGACTCCACAAAAGGGTGTTTCAATTAGCTTTGGAATTAGATAAAATTGTGGGGTGTTGTTTGAAAGAAACTCAATTCCCCCCACTGAACATATTGCAAGAAAAGGTATTCCTCGAAGTACCAAACAAAGTGTTTCTTGTGGAGCATGGTACATTGGAAGGTTTCAAATAATAAGGAAGAAGGATGGTAATAGGGTGTTTTATTACCATAATTTCATTGAAATTTTGGATATATTAGAAGGCATCAAGCTTCAATTATGTTGGTATAGTAGAATAAAGGGGCAGTGCATGTATAAGTATGATTTTCCAGATCATTCTTTTGTACAACTTGAATATGTTATAGAAATCACAAACTTATCATACAAGGATAGGAATGATACATACAAATTATAAGAAAGTGATTATAATTTTTTTCAAATTTTGTGAAAATTTTGAACAAGGTTAATTTTCAAAACATTCTACTTTGACTTTCCTTATGTATTTTCATATGTTGAGTCATTTATAAATAATTATTGATTGTATTGTTATTCATTTTTTTGTATGAATCGGATGTTAATTTTTTACCTTTTGGCTTTAGGTCTATTGAATAGTTCAAATGGTGAATTTTCGAGATAACTCAACCTTTTTTTGCTACCTAATTTTGGGTGTAAGTTTCTTTCACTATCCATTCATATTTTTGTAGTTGTGTTTAATTCAAACATTAATTTTGTACTCACTCCATAAAAACAAGATAATTACACACCTATATAACTATATGTACCCCTTACCTCAACACACATATGCAATTTTGAGATAAGGGTATCCATTTCCTCAACACTTGTGTTGGATTCCTTTACTGTGGTTCCTCTGAAGTTGGTCCATTTAATCATGAAAAGAAAGAATATTGGGTTCCTTTTTCATGAATCTATTTCCTTTAGTTACTGCCATTCAATATTCTAACTGTAACACAATTATTTTGTTGATTACATGTTGTATTGTTAATCTACTCCTTGTTGACTGATCCAAACCCTAATGATCTGCTTGTGCCCGAGATTGCTCACATGTACAAGAACGACAAGCCCAATTGCAAGAAACTGGACCCAAAATTATGCAATGGGTTAGACATGTTAGAAGAAACTGGAAGAAACTTGTTATCTATAAAAATTCAGCCCTGCATGAATTTTCTTTAAGGACATGATTATAAAACTAGCCTCTTGTATGAAATGTTATTACAAAACTTTTTTCCCCAAATTTGCTCAGAATGGTTGCGTGGGACAAGTATTAGGCATTATGCTATTTTTTGGAAGTGGATCTGAATCTTTTAGGATGAAAATCAACAATTGGTGCTCTTACTTGTTCATATGTGTAAAGAGATGGCCATTATTCACATTTCTGACTTTACCATCTTTGAGTTTTGCATGTAAGGATTTTATGAAATTATATTTTGTGACCTTAATCTACCATTTTTTTAGACTTGGATGTTGTTTTGAGTAATTTGGAACTTTATCTATGTTAATATATCTTGCTTGGATGCATATTCACTTTTTTGGTATTACTTGGTGAAATTATGAAAGGGTTTTCTATTGATGGTACCAATTTCTCAAATATTTTGAGAGTCAATTGATGGTTTTTCTCTCAATAACTGATACTATGATTATTTCCAATCTAATGGTGATGATTTATGGATTTTTTTGTGTGTTGTACTACCATTTCTGCTTAAACATTTTCCAATGGAGTGTCCATAGAAATAACCATCTTTATGTGGTGCCCATGGGAAAAATATGTAAATGATATTTTTTGTGTTTTATTTGAATGAAGTTGTGAATCTTAATTGAAATTTACTATGACAAATATGGCCCAATGATATGAACATATTATTAGCCAAAAAAAAATCGTAAACTCCAAACTATTATTTATACCAAGAAAAAGACATGAAACAGATAGGGATAAATGCCTTGAATGTGGTTTTTTTAGGATTCTTATTGCAAGTTTGTTCGATTATATTTTAGTGATTTTTAATTGTGATGTGAATAATGTTATATATCTTAAAATATGTAAGTTGGTACAACGAACATCCATACTTTACTATATTTTATTCGGTATTTAGAGAGATTTTCTTGCGGCTTTGGGTCCTTGTATACAATTTTTTTTTTAATGTCAAGTGGCATATCTTCAGAAGTGTCTCATTGCCTTTGGATGTTGGATTATTGTATTATTTTCTGATATTTTTCTTAAAAGTGAGTATAATGCTCATAAGATGGATACTAATATAATCGAGAGAGGTGTTTGGGATTTGTACACCACACCCTATTCTTAATGACAATCCATACATTAAAACAAGAATAGGGGAACAAGGAGAGCTTTGGAAAGGTATTCTATTACACAAGAAATGGAAAAATGTGGCTTGACTTTGGGGTATTTACAGCTAACATGGAAAATTTTAAAAAGGTGCCCTATTTCACAGGCGAGCAACATATTTTGACTGAATCTAGACTTCACATGCTCAATCAATTGGGTATTCCTCCTGGTTGAAGATGAGATCATCAAACTAGCAAGGCATAACATAGTAAAAGGAGGTTTAAGGATCACCACATTGAAATTTTGAGTTACAAAGAAATATATGATTGTTGAAGTTTGAATTAAATATTTGGATAAATTTTAACAAACTTTTTTATAGATTTCACATAAAATTAATTAAAAATTTTCAAAAAAACAAAAACACAAAACGGTAAATCAACAAATGTATCATAACCTAAACCATGCCTTTTTTTTTTTTTTCTTCGCGCTCTGCTCCCTCCTTGCGCTCTGCAAGCATTAAGCCAGTTGGGTGCTTCCTCGCGCACCGCTGTGGCTGTTGCGCCCCTGCGCACAGTCCCACTTCATCCCCTCTCTGCTCATGGAGCCCAACGGGGGCTCAGTCCCCCCTCCCAATCCGCCCTCGGAGGTCTTAGCCTTCAGATCTCTGGTTGCAGCAAGCCAGAAGCGCCCTCCCTCTACGATTCAGCAGAAATTCATCAAGAATATGGATTCGATTCCATCTGTTGCTCTGCCAGAGGAAGAAACGTGTAAAGTAGCCTTGAATATGGCGGAGAGAGGCCTGATAGGCCAGTTCACGGGCCTTTGGCCATCCCCCAAGTCGGTGGATGAATGGAACCAAAGGAACTGGAAATCTCTGACCAAAGAGGGAGTCAAAAGCTATTTTGTTGGCAAATGATTCTTCGTTTTCGTGTTCGAAAACCCGGAAGACAGAAGTTTAATATTCAGAAATGGCCCCTACTTCATGGGACCACAGGTATTGTATCTAAATAAATGGTCTCCAGATTTTGATCCAACTCAGGATGTCCCATCTGCTGTGCCGGTTTGGGTGAGACTCCCCCATTTTCCTCTCCATTGCTGGAACCAAAAATCCCTTCAGATCAACGGGAACGCGCTGGGAAAATACATAGACCAAGCGGTAAGAAAGGATCAATATTCATGTGCTTGCATCTATGTAGAAGTGGACCTAGAAGAGGGGCTGCCAGAAGCAATCAATCTTATTGTTTCTAGATGAATGCATGTCCAGGAATTGGACTACGAATAGCTCCCCTTCAAATGCAGACATTGTCACGGTCATGGACACTTTGCAAAGCGCTGTAAGAAAAAGGCAGAGGAGAAAATAGATAAACAAAGCGGGGATCAATGGACTCTAGTCCAGAAATCTGCACATCCAGAAAAATACGTTGGTAAAGGCAACATGATAGGAACCCCAAGCAACTCCAAGTCCAATCTGGAAAAGGAAGTAACCCCAAATGGAAGAGAAAGCGTCCATATCAATCAAGCAAACTCAGCCCAGGAAAACTTGGAACAGGCAGAAACCACTCCTCCAAGCAAAGAGGGAGGGAAAGCTATCCAGATAGAAGCTATCCAAGGCAGTCCCTCCAACCCCACATACGCCGAAGTCACAAAGAAAAAATCAGCGGATAGCTCAGGCTCCTCGGAGGAAGAAGCCTATGAGCGCCCCTCAAAAAGAGCTGGAAGGAAATCCCGTAAAGAAATGAGGGAAGAGGAGGCCTAAAGGCTTAAAATTCAAGGAAGCCAGTCCACAATAGAAATGTCTATTGGACAAAATACCAGACCAAGGCCTCCCAAGGGAGGCCCCAACCCCCCCCCCCCCCCCCACCAAGTAAATAATGAATCTCGTCTCTTGGAATTGCAGAGGACTGGGGAATCCCTCTAAAATAGAAGCAATCAAGGACCTCTTGAATATAGATTCCTCAGACATTCTCATGCTCCAAGAGACTAAGATAGAAGGGTAAGCCCTCCTAGACATCAGCAAGTCAAAATGGAAAAAAAGCTCAGGCAAAGCAGTCAGCGCAAGGAGCTCTTCTGGAGGGCTGGAAACTCTCTGGACAGATGACACATACCAACTGAATAAATCTCATGAAACTCAACATTGGATCTTTACAGAACTTATTCATTGTACAAGTAAGTTGATTATCTCTCTTTTCAATCTTTATGTTCCTGTCAATTACTCTGAAAAACGAGAATGCTGGAATTCTCTCTCAGCTTTTTTAGAGTAGTTTTCCCCCAACAACATCATCGTAACTGGGGATATTAATATTGTTCTGCAAGCAAAAGAGAAAATGGGAGGCTCCAGTAGCAGAGATCCCTTGCTGGCCACTATGGAAGAGCTCTCCCAGCTTTGGGATCTATTAGATTTCAGCCCTGTTCGAGGTCTCTTTACTTGGTCCAACAACCGAGCTGGGCCAGATCACATTTCTACTTGACTTGACCGATTTCTAGTGAAAATTTTCCTTATGATGAAAAAAAAGATCATCATCTCAAAAATTCTGCCCAAACTGACCTCTGATCACAAGCCAATTCAGCTTATTCTGGAAGATGAAGAGGATTTGGGACCCATTCCTTTTCGATTCATCCCTCTTTGGATCGAGAGAGAGGGCTTCAAAGAGACTATGAAAGCAGCATGGGCCAAATCCTTCACAGGTTCCTCATGTTATGTCTGGGAGCAAAAGCTGAAGGCCACAAAACATGCATTGAAGGAGTGGATAAAGAAACCGGCCCCTACTCCAACCAGCCAAAGAAAAGATGCAGTGCAGGTGTTGCAGTCCCTGCAAACAGATATGGAAAGCAAAGACATTACTGCAGAGCTGTTGGAAAAGGAAATTAAAGCTCAACGAACTGCATACCAATCCTTTCGATTTGAAGAAGAATACTGGAGATTAAAATCCAGAAGTCTGTGGCTAAAGGCTGGGGATCGGAACACCGCCTTCTTCCACCGAAAATATAGAGCCAGATTTTCCAAGAATCATATAGCAGAAATCAAAACTCTGGAGGGTCAAGTCTGAAAAGGGTTCAATCAGGTTAAAGATTCTGCTGAAACTCATTTCAGGAACCTATACAGTGAGGGAAATCAAGGCGATGTTGAGGAAGTAGCTGACCTTCTTTCTCACATCCCTTTACTCATCAGCCCTGATGAAAATATAGTCCTCTGCAGACCTGTAACTGAGGAGGAAATTATCAAGGTAATATGGTCCATGGATGCAGATAAGGCCCCTGGGCCAGATGGATTTACAATCAATTTCTTCAAGTCCTGCTGGGAAATCATCAAGCTCAACCTCCAAAAAATGATAAGAGGCTTTATGAAAAAAGCTAAAATAGGTGGAGGAACCAACTCCACTTACTTAGCCTTAATTCCTAAAGACACCAATCCGGAAACCTTTGCAAGATTTAGGCCCATATCACTGTGTAACGCTTCTTATAAAATTCTAGCCAAACTCTTAGAAAATCGAATCAAGCCTCTGCTCAAAAGACTGGTCTCCAGTTCTCAAGGCGGATTTGTGGAAGGCAGGCATATTCTGGACAACGTTATTCAAGTACAGGAGACAATCCACTCAAGCAAGCAGCGAAAAGAGAAAGGTATGTTGATAAAATTAGATATGGTGAATGCCTTCGATAGAGTCAATCTCTCTTTCCTAAGCAAAGTTCTTCTCTCCTTTGGCTTTTCTTCTCACTTTGTCCAACTTATAAAAGCCTGCATTGACAATCCGTGGATTTCCCTTCTTATCAATGGTCTCCCAACCAATTTTTTCCAATCTCGAAGAGGCATCAGGCAAGGATGCCCTCTCTCCCCTTTCCTGTACATCTTAATGGCAAATTCCCTCAGTCTAAAACTCGTAGCAAAAAGAATTGCAGGCACCCTCTCGGGTCTCAAACCCTCCAATGGTGTTGATCCTTTGAATCACGCTCTCTTTGCTGATGACTCCCTTCTTCTAGGAGGTGCTTCTATCAGAATAGCAAAAGCTTTCGACACTGTCCTTAGAAGCTATTGCAGAGTTTCGGGATCTTTAGTCAATGAGAGCAAAAGTGAAGTCTTCAGCTGGAACATAGACCAGCAAGATCTCAACACTATAGCAAATCTTCTTGGCTTCAAAGGACATCCTCAATGGGACAGGATCAAGTATCTTGGTCTCCCCATCACTTCTGGTGTGAATAAGAGGTCGCTTTGGAGCGAAATCATAAGCAAAATTAAAACTAAAATCACTGCTTGGGGAGGCTTCTGGTTAACTAAAGGAGGTAAAGTCATCCTAATAAAGTCACAGTTGTCCGCTCTGCCAATTTATCAAGCTGCATTTCTACTTTCTCCTAGAAACGTGATGGAGCAGATCTCTAATATTCTTAGAGATTTCTTATGGCAAGGAGGGAAGGGCAATGAAAAAAAAATGCATTTAGTTAACTGGGATTTGGTCAAACAACCGATTGCAAAGGGCGGACTGCAAATACGAGATCCCACTCTTGTCAACATTGCGCTGGGAGGTAAAATTCTGTGGAAGATGATCCACGAGCCCTCTCACCCAGTTAGCGTGACTTTGCGGACAAAATACGCAAACAATCTATCACTCAGAAATCTGCAATTGGTCAACTCTGCTAACAGCACGCAGATATGGAGACTCTGCTGCAAAAGCAGTATTCTCTTCAAAAATTCAATGTACAGGATACCAGGTAATGGCAAACGAACACACCTGTGGTTAGATCGCAACATGGGGCGCGATCCCTTGTCTGAAAACGAGGATATCTCCGATTTGAGGAAATGGCTGGAAAGAGCAGGCATAAACAGCATATATGAGCTTTCGATTTGGGATCATCGTGGTGACTGGGCCGGCTGGGATTTCCATGGTGTCCCTGCCCGGCTTATTCCTCAACAAAACCTGTTAGTCGATCTGTTGGAGGAGGAAATTCCAGTCAATCGAACCATGAAATATCGTTGGGGATGGGGCCAGACAGGGGATTACTCTACAGCAGAAGGATACAGAGTGTTTCAGGCACCAAGGAACAGCAGTCAAACTCCAGCCTTTTGGAAGCATGTCTGGGAGCCCCTAGCCTTACCAAAGGTGAATTTCTTCTTCTGGACTCTGGTCCATAATAAGCTCCTAACGGGAGATAACCTTGTGAAAAGAAAAATTGAAGGGCCTCATAGATTTGTTTTATGCAGAAGCAACCTAGAATTAGCTCAGCACTTATTCGTGGATTGTCTTTACGCCAAGGAGGTTTGGGACCTCATCCTACAGGATTTTCAGATTGTTATTCCCTCTCAGATTTCTGTCACAGATCTCTTTGCCTCTTGGAGCCTTCTATACCCTCAACGAATCCCATACAAGTCATTTTGGCATAAAGTTTGTACTGCTCTTCCCAAATTCGTCTGTTGGAAACTCTGGTTGGCCCGCAACCAGATGATTTTCAAAGACTTGAATCACACCCCGCTGCAAGTTGCTGCAAAAGCCAAGTCCTTCCTCTTGGAAGCGGCACAGCAGCAGTTTTTTAATGAAGATCCTCTACTTCTGCCTGAGGAAAAGAGGTGGCTTGGCCCCCTTGAGCCTCATCCATGTAAGTATATCCTCATCCCTCAATCAGCAAATCCGGACTGGCGAAAGAGAGATCCTGATGATATATTCCAAAATTGGTGGCGGTCCCAAAATTTGACCACAATATTTTTCGATGGGGCGTCCAAAGGGAATCCCGGTGCATCCGGTGCTGGTGGGGTCATCTACTCCCTGGATGGGTCTTCAAATGACTCCTTCTGCTGGGGTCTAGGCCAGAAAACCAATAATCAAGCTGAGATATTCGGGCTCCTCAAAGCATGTCATATAGCAAGAGACAAAGGGGTCAAAGATCTCCAAGTATTTGGCGACTCTGAAATATTAATTAAAAAATTAAACTTAGAAGAGATTTTCAGCAACATTGGCCTCAACAGAATCTTGGGCAAATTGAAAAGAGTCCTATTAGACTTTGCATTCTACAAGTTTTTTCACATCCTCAGAAATTCAAATAGTGAAGCAGATCGGATGGCGAACAAAGGGTGCTCTCTTACGAAAGGGCTGCTAATATTAAACGAGGAAAGCCCCTTTGAAACTCCTTGATATTGTAAAATTCCAAATGCAGCATATGATGGACAACAGCTTTGTAATAGGGGTCGCTTTGGCAAAGACCCACTCGCTTTACTTCTTATAAATAAAATTCATACCTGTTTCAGTTAAAAAAAAAAACCATGCCTTAAAATTTAATTATTATTATTTGTTTTAAATATTAATTTTACTATTTGTTTCATGAATACTCATTCATCCTTGTTAGAAAAGAAGCATTGAACTTAACTTGACAAATAACATAAATTTTTAATTAATTCCATGAAAGTCTTCATGTTTATGAGATGGATATTTCATAGTCACATCATTTATAGATCGACATTAGAGCAAGATTTCTCATTGAATAAGGAATCATCCATGCTAGAAGATTGAAGAAGGGAGGGTAATAATTGAAGGTTGAGTCTAACTTCCAATAGGGTATTTTCTATTTGAATGCCATTTTTCATTAGAATTTGCTAGATTTTTCATTTTTATATGTTGTTGGAGATATTTTGCATTTGTAAGTGAACTATGAAAATCACAACATAAAATAAAATACTTAATCAAACACGCATGCTTATGAATATGACACAATTATTTAACTTTACAACTTGGACCCCATTAATTAAAAATTGGTAAATAAATGAAAAGATTTAGCTTATTGAGAATTTACAAAGGAGCACATCACATCATTGTAGAAACTAGACAATATTTTATCTATTTTTGGGTTCATATACCATAGTTTGTATATACCAGCAACTTCTTACACAATTTCAGAAGAACAAAAACAAATAATGACTTACAATAGAAAAGAAACACGTATCATTTTGAAAAGGCAGTTGGAAAATCCGAAAAATTTATTAAAGATCTAAGAAAATGATGATACATTACACCAGTGTTTCTCTCTAAAGCCAAAATTAAACTCGGTCCTTATGAGGACTCAAAAATTAAACTTAGAAATTAAATTGTTTTGACTTGAAATTAAAAAATATAATATACATTTCCAAAATAAACTACATGCTTTGTCTTCATTCGATCATTTGGGATCGTTGTGTAGGCTCGCTTGGGGAAGCTCTAAGCTCCACTCCTTTTGTTGGTGATATTAAATCTAGGCATTTCTTCCACACTACCAAGTCATAATTTGGACACTTTATCAATCTGTCATAGGCCATCTTGAAATTTGTCATTCTGTTGTAGGTTTCATTTTCAGGGAAGAGAGCCTTAACTAACCATAATAATTGAAAATATCTTTGCAAATGATTCATAATTTTTAACCCTTTTAAAATTATTGTTTTTCCATGGGAAGCATTTATTTTTCCTTTTTCTTCCACTAATAAAGTTGCATAGGTCTCCCATGGAAGAAAATTTCCTTGTTGGTCACAACATGAAGGTAATCCTGCTCGGACTCCATTGTGAAAGTTTGAATTAAAGGCCAACATTGATTCCTTGATCTCTCCCAGTGACCCAATATTGTTTCGGCATTTTCCTATAAATATTTTTTTTCACCGTCTTATTTATTTCTAAGCCAATGGATGATTTGTCCTGAAAATAAGTTGCTCTCAACTCCAGAGAAGACTTAGTATTGAGAAAATAAATCATCATTTTTTCTAATAGTGCACTTTGTTGTGAATTTTCTTTATTGGAACAAATAACCATTTCTTGATCCCTTTCCATTATTTTCTCTTTTTCCATGACCAACATATGATCTCATATTACCTTTATCTGTTGGATGATATCATTCCAAATATTTCTCTTGATTTAATAAGAGACATGTTACCTTTTAGTTTTTCTTTTAATTCCTTAATTTCATCACAAGTTGTTAGATAATTTATGTTGTACTGTGATGCATTTTATGTAGCCATGTTCAACTGTTTATCCTTATGCTTCAATTTATCTTTAGTATCATCCAAAATATTCTTTATTTTCCTTAAATCATCCTCTGAAATCTTTAATTCAGTCACCACCCTACTGATCTTATCCGTAGGGTCCTTAAAGTTGGTTTGCACTGCAATTGTGTGAACATGTGAATCTACCTTCTATTGTAGTCATGCATTGAGTTCCTTCATATTTTCCACCTCCTTATTTATTTCCAACAGTTCATGAGTTATAATTTCTTTTACCTTTTTAATTTGAGCTTCTTCTAGATCCAAGACATGCTCGGTAGCAGGCAATTCATCTTTTTTATTAACAATTGGATCTCAAATTATGCTCCTTGTAAAAGTATTTGGACAGCTGTTTTGTCCTTTGGATTCACCCCAAGCTTGATAATTAACTTCTTAAATTCTTCATTTTGAGTATGTAGAGCTCGTGAGCTAAACTTTTCCAATTTCAACTGATCAAATACTTATCCCAACAAGGCCTCTATCTTACTTGCTGCTAATGAAGTTTTACTAAGACCATTATAAATAAAATCTCCAATTTTCCTATGCAAATTTATCTTGTCAAGAAAAGGTATATATTTTGTATTCACCGATAAAATAATTATAATCAACTCCAGAAGTAATTAATTATGTAATTGTGTGTGTAAATGAGAGTTTCAACTTAATCCTCTCCAAATCCATAACTAAAAGGAGTCTGGTTTGATAACTAGGAACGAACTGTGCCTCCAACTAGGTAGCAACATTAGTCTTAACTTTCTAATTCATTTCCTCAATTTTTTCATATGAGTCTTTCAAAGCTTCTAAAGATACATGTTCTTCTCCTTTGGGAATGGGGGATGAGGGTACACATTTAGCTCCTCTTATTTTCAATTGAAACCCAATTTCAGTGGAAGGATTTTCCCTCGAATATTTAGCTTTTGTTCCTCCTTTCTGCACCTTTTCCCTCTTGATGACTTGAGAACTTTCTCCTTCTAAGTCCACAACATTTAGTCCTCTTTTTAACCCTTTTTCAGAAGGAAGGGGAGTTTCAACTTCCATACTAATTGAAATTTGGACTGCACCTCCATTTTCCAATTTCTCCCATTCAGGTTTTGGTTCATGGACATAAGGAGCATAAGAATTTATATTATCCTCTTAGAAATGATCCGATGAGGATCATAAGACCACTTCTCTCTCAGCTAGAAATTTATACTCTGTAATAATTTTTCGACCTCCTCAAATTCCTTCCTATTATTGAAAATAAAAAGCCCAACAGTCCTGGGAAATTTGAGCAAATATCTTTCCTTGGCTGGGACAAAATGCACTTGATCAAAATTTATGCTCTACCTAATGAATTCCAATGAAAATATTCTCATAGGCATAAACATCGACAGTTTATATGGAGGAATCGATATACCATATAATCTAATATTTGTGTAATACTAAAATGGAAACCAATTTGCAACCTTTAAATATCTACTCATTTGCAAGAAAGACTGACTCTTTTGGAAAATTTCTAGGAGGGGTAGCATTGTTAATAATTGTGTAAATAATTGACATGAAGGAAGAAAGGAAATAGGAGAAACCTTCATTATTTGGTTGAGCTCTGACAACATCATTCCAATTCACAATTGCTTGATTATTCTTATTGGGATCTAAAACATTCAATCCTAGGTCCATAAATTTCTCAACATGTACATATAGAAAAACATATACTATGAGAGAGGGAAATATGAAACATCCAGTTATGTTGAAGTTTAGGAGCTGAGAATTGATTCTTTTATCCCAAAATACAGGAATATCTAGAACCACATCTTACTGTAGCATCAATCGAAATAATCCTATGGCTTTACCATCTATCATTGGTGCATCATTCCTTCCAAGAATCCTCATGATTACTTTCAAAATCGGTCCAACACCTTCAAAAAATCAATAAACAGGGAACTGGACAGAATCTGAAGGTTAAAAAATGTTTGAAAGAAAAATGGAAGCATACAATTTCCTAGAATCCTTTATTGACAGGTTAGGAAAAGTCAACAGAAGGGCTTCATAAAAAAACATAACATACTCATTAGATTGTGGAAAGGCTAGGGCCTGATGGATTAGTAAGGAAGAAAATTGGAAAATATTTCCCCCTAAGGAATTCATGATGAAACATCACTGAGGGTATAGAGAGGAGGTTAACCAAGTGATAAATTATGGAAATTGATAAGTTTGACGAAAAATTGTAGAGAACAAACCTGACTTGACCATTTTATCGTAAACTTTGACTTCTTTTGGCTAACTAGGAAATTATGGAAAATTTTCATTAAATTCACAAGGAAAAATGAATCAAAAATTTTGTGTTTAGTATCCATGAGGGGAATATGAGTCGCAGAGCCTGAAAGGGTAATTTCTTTGACATTTTAAACCTCTCTTTGAAAATTGTTAGAATGAAAAATGTGTTAAATATCTTGTATACTTGGAGTACTGAGCTGGAAGCTTCATGCTGCTGGAGGGGGTTATTTTCGCCAAGAGAACACAATGAAAATAAGTAAATTGGGTGAAAAAATGGGGTTTTATCAGCGAAATGCGAGTGAAAAGGAATTAATTGAATGTGGAAAAAACAGTGCGAACACATGACGTGGTGGATGACGTGGAAAGATGACGTTGATGGATGACGTGGAAGGATGGAGGGGTGATGTAGACATGATGTGGATATTTTGACTGCCACGCTCGCCTGGATGTCACGCTCACTCGTCGAAGAATAGAGTGAAAACCACTTACCACTCATGGGGACACCCATTGTGGTAAGTGGCATCACCCTGCAATGATGTTGGCGATGATCCTAACTAACGATCTATTGATGAAATTTTCCCCCTAAATCATTTATGGGGGAACCCTCTAGCATAACAGTCAATTTTGTTTTGGTGTCAGGTACCCTATGTGCATGTGTCTCGAGGGTACTAACACCATCGATTTTGAGAATTGTGCTCTCTTTAACTTACCCGCCGCAGAAAAATGGCCCGCCGCCATATAAAATGTTTAAAAATTTCTTCACATAGTGGACCTACACCACCTTGGACCAAAATTAGTCTCTCTTTTTTTAATAAAATTACACAAAACAATCCCAATGACATTCTGGCATTTCCTTGCATTTTTCCTTTTTTTAGGGCATATATGATTTTTAATATTTGAAAAAAACTGAAAATGAACTACAGCAATATAGATCAATTATATGTCATTTGATATACATGCACATAATCAATCTTCCTCAAACATGGTTGACCTTTGTGTGCCTTAGACCATTAAATTCCACAAGTCATTATGAAATGTGCTTTAGTGTGGGTTGAGTAATTGCATTGTGGGAGAACTAATATGCATATACAATGTATATCAAAAGAAAAAATATGTATTGTAGATAATCATAGAATTCATGTGTGATTATAATAAAGGCATCATATCACTCACATGTGATTATAATAGAGGCATCATATCACTCATGTGTCACTATAGTAGGGATATAAAAATAAAGGGGTATAAAAAAATTTAGTGAAAATATGGATACCTACAATATCTAGTGAAAGTAGGGGTTTTTTAAATTGGGAAGGTGTATTGGGTTTGTATTGGTAGGGGGTTAAATAAAGTCAATTTTAGAGGTATTTTCCAATATGTAGTCAAATTAAGGGTATTGTTCAGTATGCCATAAATGCACTTACTATGTCAGAGGTTCATTGACTGAATCCCCCGTGTTTGTAGTAAAGTATTAAGAGCAACAAAAATTTACTCATTGGTTTTAATTCATATTTCTTTCATTAATTAAAACCATTTTTTACATTTTTTTACCGCCCACCTTTAATTTATTTTATTGTTTGCAAATGTAAGTACTTTATTTCATTTATGTCTATATATCATTTATTTTTAAGTTTTCTTAAAATATATCACTAAAAAAAAAAATTACTTTTTACTTTTTGATTTATGCCTTTTCTTGTTTTTGTAAATATTCAACCTGAAAAAAAAAACAAACAAAAAACTAACTATTAATTCTTTACACTATTTTACTTCTTCTAACTTACTCAGTTTTGTTCACCTTTTCTTTAAGGATTTAACCTACTATTGTACTGTACAACAACCCTCCCCATTTCTAAATTTTTAGAATAAATTTCATTTAGAAATAGGTCCCCTTTTTATCTTTCTTTCTAGATAGAAATAAAATATTTAGAAACAATCCGATCATTTTTTATTAGGAATAAGATGTTCATTGATAAAAGGACATATTGCATATTTTTATTTACAAGTGTGTATAATCAAATACAACCTTAAAAAACTTTCTGATCCGATGAGATACAAAGCTTTTATCATATCAAAATATTACATAAAGTTTTTATATTTAACAATATTTGATGTGTACAATAATCGCAAATCGCAAATCAGAGAGATCTTTAAGTTCTATATTCACTTTGTAAAACTCCGATGCGATGGAACTCAATTGCAATCGCAAATCGGATAAGCTTTAAAGTGTTATATTTGTTTTGCATACTTCCAATGCGATGCGATTCATCGCAATCGCATTTCGGAAAATTAAACGTTATATTAGTTTGATTGAAAGACTCCGACGCGGCAGACCCCACCTCATCGCAATCGGAAATCGGAGAAACTCTTTAACGATCCACTCCATTTGAAAATCCCCGATGCGATCATCGCAATCGGAAATTGGCAAAGATCATATTATGTTATTTCATTTACCTTTGAAAATTCCTGATGCAATTATTAGTTAATGCCCATACACTATTTATTCATCGCATCGCAAGGATTCAAAAGGTGATATTTTACACTTATTTCAAAACATGTCAATCTCTGATTGTACGTTTACCATTAATTGAAAATCAAACAAATAATAACGATTTATTTTGTTTTAAATGTGTGAGTGTGACTCTTTAGAAGGCATTTATGTTATAAACACGGAAATAATAAATGGAAATTAACGAATGAATATTTTTGTATAGTTGTTCTCATTATTGCATCTCCACCTCGGCTGAAAGCTTTTCTTCATTACAGAACAATAGAACGTCCAATCCTTTCATTCGTATAACAAGGGAAACATTTCCTAATACCGAAATGTCGAAAAGATCCAGGAAATCAAAAGCTGTCATCACTGCAAAAGCTCCTATGTTTACCGTGCCGCCTAAAGAGAAACTAGCAAAGCTTAAGCTGGTTACAGATACCTCATGCCAGGGACTTGGTAAGATGACATGGGAAAATGTATATAACTTGCTTGAAAAGGAAAACCCTAAAGTTGTTGAAGCCAAGGCAACAATTCCTGATGAAGACGACTCAAAATCTGATTCTGAGACTCTTCTTAGTGTATTAGCGAACTCATTCCTGCACCGAATTACAGCTCGGGCAAACATTTTTCCATATTATGATGTTATTCGGTGGGTAATTGATAATGTGGCTATCCAAAATAGAACCTTTGTTTCAGCTTCTAGAGCAATATTCGGGTCGTTCAAAGCAGAGGAAATTAAAGCAATGCACCACCTTCCAAACTCGCAGAAAATCTATAACAAAGAATTCATCAAGGAATTTGCTGTGAATCATGAAAATCAGTCAGAGCCGATTAAAGAATGGAGAAATGCTTCTGAAAAGCATAGACACGAGGCATCAGGTATGTACTCTATGGAGTCTCTTTTGCCTCCGTTGTTAGGTCCCTATATTACTAGTATAGTCCCTTATTGTTGTTAGTGTAACCCCCTTATTGTTATTATTGTACCCTTGTAACCCCCATTTTTTTATTATTGTGCCCCTAAATTATTATTGTTAGGTCGGCTAGGATTACATTGTGGCCCACTAGGATTACATTATGGCCCCATGGACTCCTATATATAGAAAGGAGGTTTTGTAAATTGTATCATCCAAGAATTGTTCATTCATGTAATGTATTGGAGGTTGCCCCCTCGAAGTGGCTTATTTCTAAGGCGTTGATATCTCTTTTCTTCTATTTTTGGAGCTGGTTACACAACATCTGTACTGTTATGCCGCAGCAATTATGTGCAAATTGTTTGGGAATGATAACTCAACTAGGTTTTCTATACAAATGGTGCCATTAATACATTTTGCTGTTAATTCTGAGATAATGGATTGGGCTGTCATTCTTTCTGATAATATAGCCAACAGGATTCTTGAGTATAGGAAAGACAGAAACTCAGGAAATACCACTCCTTTTTATTTTTGTGCTTATATCCTAGATGCCCTTTGTTTCAATTCTGAATTCCCCATGTTAGGATGGAAATGGACCCCTAAAGAACTTGTTCCTATTCATATATATCACAAGTTCTTGTGGAAGGGGTATTTCAAAAGCCATGTTTACAAAGTTTGTCATGGTTTTCTTATCCCGATTTATCAAACTATTTTTGGCTGATTCCCTCCTAGGCTTTCTGAGAAGGCTAAAGTTGATTTATCCTCGATTGGGGATTGGTTCGGAGAGGAAAGGTTCATATATATCAGAGTTTTAGGAAGTATTGTAGAACCACACATTATTCCTTTGTATGTTCCAGACAAACTGTTAGCACAGGAAATTTTTTATCAGTTGACAGTATAAGGCATGTCTAGGACTTTGAAGAACACCAAGAAGCTTATGTGGCCTTATTTTCCTTTTAAATGTGGTGACTATACTCTCAATAATTTTTTTCATGCTGAAAAAGAAGTTGGTAAGCTAACCAATCTCAAGCTTTCAACAATCCCAGGGAGACAATATGACCCAAGGAAAGTGGCATTTGATTTTACTACTCTGTTTCAATTGCTTGGTTCGAACATGAACCAGATATGTTTGATGATTTATTTATTTCTGTAGATAATTTGTCCCAAGTTTTTTATTTGGCCAAGTCCAAATTTCAAGCCGAAGAAATGAATAATTTTTTGTTATTTAGAATCCAGAGGTTACTCAAAGTTCCTCTGGATCAATTGAGAGTTCCTATACAGGAGAATGAATCACAACAAAAGGAAACAAAGAGTGCATCTAGAAAAATAGTAACAGAAAATCTGCTAGCAAAATCATCATAAAGACTCAGAAATAAGTAACAAGAACTAATCCTGTTTTAAAAAAAGAAGATATTAGAAACAAAGTTGATACTAAAAAGAAAGAAACAGCTGCTAAACTTGATGTACATATTAATCAGCAGTCTTCAGTCCAAATAGGAAAAGAAAGCACAGGTATTGATGCCAACGTGCATACTGAAAAGGGAGGCACAAACAGTAAGGCTACTGAACAGGCACCAAAAAGAGATATAAACAATAATCTAGATTCTCAACTTGGAAGAGAGGAAGCTACTAAAAAGGTAGTTGAATCTGCTAAACTTATAGTTTCTCCTCATTTGTTGAGCCAATATGAACAATTTTCCTAGCAAATAGGACAACAGAATAATCCCCAAGTTAATGTTCTGGAAGACCAGGATATAGAAGTTATTCCTGAACATCCCACAGGTGAAATTATGTTGAAGATAGAAGAAATCCCTCCTCTGGATGTATTTTACTGTCCTAAGCATAGGGTTGTTGTGAGAAAACAAAGGAAAAGGAGGAGAACTAATCAGGATGCACTTTTGACATCACAGGTGGAGTTTATGAATATTGTTTATAAAAATGTTGAGGTGAATCCATCTGAAGATCTCACCAAATTATCCCAATACGCAGGTGCCTATAGTGCTGTAACTATAGACAAGGCCTCTAAAGTCACACAATGAATGAAACAAAAGGATTTGCAAATAACTATGTTGGAAGAATAGGTTACAGAGAACCAACAGAAAATTATTTAGTTAGAACAGCAATTGCAGGATGGAGAGCTCAAATCCAAACAGTTAGAAGAGCAGCTTGTTGTAAAAGAAAAATATCGATCAACAGACTTTAGAAAAGCAACAGCAGTTAAACCAATAGATAGCAAAATTACAAGATCTTCTGCAAAATGAGAAGACTTCAAAGATTGAGCAAGAGAAAATGTTTCAATCCAAATTGGACAAGCTTAATAATTATCCTAATTTGGATCAATTCAAAAATGAAGCCCTGGAGACAAAAAAGTTATTGTCTCAGCATTTAAATGAATTTTGTCTAAAGGTTGCAGAAGCAGAATCCTTGTGTGAAATTACATCTTCCTTGGTAGATGGAGTCAGTCTTAAAATTTAATTTGATGAAGCTGATGAAAAATTTTCTGAATTTCTTTTATTGCAAGACCCGGAGTCGGGAAGAAAAGAAAACCTTCCTAGGATTATGGAGAGACATAAGGAAATTATTTTTGCAGAATGGGAACAACATTTAATCAAAGCAGAAGGAGCTACATCCAGAGCTAAAAGCATTATGAACAATGTAACACAGCTAGTGAATAATAGCCTGTATGCAATCAATTTGATTTCAGATTGTACCCCTGGCAGGTTACCTAGGGTGAAAGAAACTAATTATAGATGGAATCAAGAAATAATCAATAAAAATCAGAAAATTGGCCAACTGCAAGGAATATCGTGGGATACGATGTGGACCTACCATATCAAGCCTCATGGTCAGCAAACAACAATAAAATTTCTTTCAAATGCCATCGATTGCATTATTCCTGAATTCTCTGATGCCACATACACAAGGAAGTTACACTCAAAGCTTAGTCATCCAGAAGAGGTGAAGGAAATGCTCAAAATCTGCCATCTGGGCACATCAAACGCAACAAATAATCAATGAATCGGTTCACCACAAGATTGCATTTCTGTTTCTAGATTTTTTGATTTAGATAGATTGTAGGAATAGTTTTAGTTATTTTGTTTGATTAAGTACCTATTTAAACCCCTTTCATGCATTTAGAAAGGGGTCCTGAATTTGTAATATTTTGACTTGGAGATTACATTTCTGTACTCCGTTGACTCTTATATTTTTATAAAGGATCACATCTGGTGATTCTGTGCAAAATTGCCTTTAATAATTACATTTATGTATCTTGGAGTCTGTTTTACATTGAAGTTGTTGGATTTGGATATCAGATTGCATTGGAAAGTATCAAGATGGATATGGTATTTCTATCTATTCATTGTTAGTTTTCTTATGTTATGTGATATTCTCTTTTAAATTGCTATCATTTATGTATACTCGTTTTACAATATTTCTTTATACATATCATTTCTGAGTGGGTAGAAATATTTATCTTTTATAGTATATGCAAATGATATATATAATGATGAATACAATGTATTATTATAACTCTGTGTAATTTCTTAAACAGAGTTATCTTTATTTGTTACTTCATATTTCAATTAAGCTATAATACATTTTCATGATTATTGGTTAATTGAAACAATTTAAAGTTGTATTCACATTTGATACCCGAGTTAGTTTTAGAATTATTTTATCAATTTTAAATTAGTTTAGATAGTTTTATTTCAGTCATTTAGTCCCATTTTCCCTTCATCCAATCATTCCATTACCAACCCATTTAAATTACTAGGAAACTGGTCCTATCAATCCAGTCGGAGCCACCACACCAAACGGAAAAGGAGCTTTCCTAAGGTCCCGACCGGGTGGTTATCTCCCAATGTTTGAAGCAGCGATTTTCGAGGATTCAACACCTACTTCTTACAATGATTCCTAAAAACATGAGACATGTCATCACTTTTACAATATAATTTCATTGTTACAATTTTAAAATGTAAAGTGTACGACATATTAAATATACAAGCATGAAAATTATATACTCTCATTTTCATTAATTTAACAAATCAAAATCCATTTAAAGAGAAACAATATGTTATGCATTCGTATAAGGAACAATATGATGCCCTAATTCACTTATAACAATTGGATTTATTTCTTTGTATTTAGTTTTAAATTAATAATTCAATGTCACTTTATACTACAAGCACGACAATTAGATGCTCTCACTTTCATTAACTTAAAAAATCAAATCCACTTAAAGAGCAACACTACGTTATGCATTCTTATAAGGAACAATATGATGCCCTAATTCACTTATAACAATTGGATTGCATTACCTTGTATTTAGTTGATAATTATATATTCAATGTCACCTTATACTTAATTAATCAGATCTTTATAAGTACTATGGTTACCATTTATTTTTAACAACAACTAAATATGCAAGAAATAATTCATATCAAATTGACAAAAGAACCCTTTCTATCTATCTACATATATATTTTTTCATTATCAAAGGGGTGGGATTTTTAATTTTATTTCTTGCATCATTAAAGTGGTCTGATCTCTAAGGGATTAAGTAGGTTCATATTTTATCTTTTTCTATTAGGTTTATTGAACCATATTCTAATTGGCTATAAATTAGGTAATGTCCCAAGTCCTTGGCCTAGCCAGCCTAATATTTGAAATGTTGATGTGGTGTTGGAGCAACACCTAATCACGAATCATCATCAACAACATGAATTCTTGAATAATATTCATCTTGCCACCTTGAGATTGAAGAAAGGGATTGGCCTTAGACAACTTAAACTACCTATTTGGTTTTAAAAAACTTCAATAACTTTTTAAAACCTTTGAGGTTAGGGTTTTTCTTCGGAATGAGCTTGATAGTCTTGGTCTTTGGATAAAACTGATGGGCACACCAACAAATGATTTCTTTGAAGTTCAATACATACATCCAACATTAGCTAACCTTATACTCCAAATCTCAGTTCCTTGTTTCTCTTCTAGACCCAAATTGAAATACCATTGATACATATCTGACCAATGGAAGTTTTATCTTGACGTGATAGTGAGTTTTTTGTATCCCCACTAACATGCCCCTTCTTCCTTTTAGTCGACATATTACTTATGTGTTCAATGTACTTAGATATATGTGAAAAATCAATGATGCTTCAATGAATCTCTTAGTTGTTTAAAACCTTGAATTATAGTAACATTTAGTAATATATCACTTCATGATGCACCACTTCATTAGTCCATGTGAGAATGATAACAAGAATTTAATAACTTGTGGAAAGTGTTTAAAAGGCGTACTGACATATAATGCACATAGTACAATATCAACACCTTTTCACCTTGGAGATCAAAATCTCTTGAATGAGCTTTTAATTAGTATTAAAAGGAGAATATGATTGATTTTGACTGAGTATGTAGTATAATCAAAGAAGTGATTTTGATAGAGTTTATGGTATGTTATGTGTGGATACTTTACATGTTTGAAAAAATGAATGTGTGTGGATATGGATGTGTGGGAGTAAGGGTGTGTGGAAGGATGGGTGTGCGAGTCTTATGCACACGTAGAAAAATGACTAATTATGGAAGAGTGTGAGGAGTAACGTGTGGAGTTTGAAGACATGAAATATTTCTTCACACTACTTCTTAGATAATGACTAAGTATGAAATTTGGGGTGAGGATAGACAATACATAGTGGTGACGATCATACACTAAAATATATCAACATTTGTCTTGTGGGATAATGACCCCCTGTGGGTTACTAAGAAGCCAAAATGCCTTGAATCCATTGGGCATGGGGTCAGAATCCTTCAAAAAAATACATGATCTGACCAAAAAATAAAAAGGGCTAAATATGTACAATTTATATACTTCTATGGTACATATAGGACTTGAGAGAATTTAAGCGAATAAATTCTTAAGATATTGCACAATTATAGGAAGATTTAACACTTAGTCATCCATTCTCTTCAAAATTTACGTGTTGCAACCATTGGTATTTTATACCATATAAGGTCCAATATATGCAACATCAAATTTAGTATGCATCAAAGGCTTCTCTTTGGCTTTGTTCCATATAAAAATGGGCTAGAATTTGGAGAAATTTTTATCTGTAGCTACTCTATTAAAATCTATGTTTACTGCTTCTTGCATCTTTAGGATATCCTTGAAATCTTGTTCAAATTTTTCTTCCAATTGAAGCAATTGATGAAGCCTTTTTTTCATAGGTGTGATCCCTTCTTCATCTTGTACTTGATTTGTTGTTGTCAATGCATTGATTTCTAGAGGTATATTCAACCTTGCATATTTTCCATATACCAAATGAATTATAGATTGACTTTTACTCCCCTTTGGTGTGAATCCTACTAGCCCATAAGGCATTTAAAAGCCTTTTATGCCAATTCCTTTAACTCTCAACCATAAAATTTTTAAAAATTTGTATAAAATTTTTGTTTGTTGATTCAACCAAGACATTTCCATGTGGATAATAATTTGAGGATTGTCGCTTTAGTATTCCATATTTCCCATAAAAACATATAAAATTTTATCTAATAAATATCGATATGTTATCTATAATGAATTTGTTTAGAACACCAAATCTTGCAACAATATTTTCTTCTAAAAACTATATAAGATGCTTTGTTTTAGCTTGTTTCAATGCCATTTCTTTAGGATATTTTTTGAAGTAATTTGTTGCAATTATAATATATGTATGTCCAAATATTAACTTAGGATTCCTATGACCAATAACATCTAAACCCCATTGAGAAAAATGGCTCTAAACTATAATAGACTTTAAGAGTATAATGACCATTTTTCTCTCTAAAAATTTCTGATAAGGTAGACACATTCTTACGAAAGAATGTGTATCTTTAAAAAGTGTGGTCCAATAGAATCTAACGCTAAGAATTATATGAAATGTTATTGTTAGAGTCAAATTTCCTCCACATATACCTTCATGCATTTCCTTGATAATTTTAATACTCTTGGCATTGGGAATATGGATTAATAGCATCCCATCATTATTTCTTCTGAATAATAACCCTCACACTAATATATAGGCATTTGATTTCATTTTCAATGTCCTCCTTTCTTTCTTAGTCATTCCATTCAAGAATTGTCCCAATTTCAAATGAAATATGATATGTTTGCACCACAACAATTTGCATAATCATTCATTCTAATCTTTCCTTTACCTCCTTCCTGAAGAGCATACAAATGCCAGGACCCTGCCAACCTCTTTTTTGCAGATTCATCCAAGTTAAATTCTTGTCCTTCCACACCAACCATAAAAAAATAATCATTTTAATTTGGGCTTTAGTTTTCCATAAAGGCTTGAACCAACAAACAGTATCCAGAGACACCTTCTTTTTTATCAGAGTTGAATAAATTTCTTTTGCTTTCAATCCAGTCTTAGCTTCCTTGCCCTCCCATGAAATCCGATCTCCTTCACGCATCCTGCACAGACCTAGGGAATTCAACCTCATCGTGAACTGTTGCCATATGACTGTCCATTTTGTATCCAAACCCAAATCCAACAAATTTTTCCATCTCGGGTTCACCCCAACCCAATACTCAATGATATTATTCACAATGAAAACCCCCTTATGATTTAACTGTTGAACTAAGACCACAGTTTGTGGCTGGAGATCATTCATACCCAGCATCATTCCATCTTCTTAAACTCGATAGTATGAATGGTTTCTTGGGTTGCTGCAATGGCATCGTGAATGTTGCGATTTTTCAGAAAACCAAATTGCTCTGGAGTGATAAATTTAGATAGAACACCCTACATTATTTCAACCACCACTTTGGACACAATTTTAAAGACAGTATTACATAAAGAGATGGGCCTAAAATCATCGAAAGTCAGATTTCCTTTATTTTTTGGAATAAGAACAAGGAAATTTGAGTTGATAGCACCATTGATATTCCCCGTGACTCTGACTTCCTCAACCAACTCCATCAAGTCCACCATAAAATCCTCAAAGAAATGAAGAAAAAAATATGGGGACCAGCCATCCATCCCCCGGAATTTTATCAGTAGAAAATGATTTTAAAACCATCTTAATCTCCTCAGCAGCCACCTCCCCATAGAACCTAAAATTATCATCATCATTAAACATAATAGGGAAATCTTGGATCAATTCCAGATGATCCTCCGAGACCAGAACCGCCCTTTGTTGATAGAGGGACCTGAAGTAATCAACCGCGGCAACTTTGATGTCCTCAGTAGCACATAAAGACCTCCCACCATACTCAAAATCCCAGATAGCATTGTCCTTCCTTCTGCCAGAAGCGTGATGGTGAAAAATTTCGAGTTTCTGTCACCTTCTAATAGCCAGGTAGCTCTACTTTTTAGTCTCCAATAAGCCTCCTGAAACTGCAGAAATTTTTGGAGGTCCGATTCAATGAGTTTAAGTCTGTCCCAATAATCATCACTCTGGGTCCCCTCAGCCACCATCCTCAAAATCCTTCCCCTTTCTAAAATAAGAGTCTTTATCTTTTCCTTCTCCTTCCTCAGCTTTTCCTTTTCCTAGCTACGGACCACAGTCTTCAAGCCCTTTAGAATATTATTCAAGTGAGTCATCGCTAAGGTGTCCGCTTCTCTCTTATGTTGCTATAAAAATGCATTTATCAAAACGTTAAACTTAGCATCCTGCAACCATATTTTGTTAAATTTAAAAGGATAACCCGGAGACCGCTTCTCAAAATCCCACATTAAAGTGATAGGTCTGTGGTCTAATAGAATGATGTCCTCCACCTCAGCCTTGATTCCCCTCATACACATTCTAAGACCGGAGCTTACCATGAAGCGATCGATGCGTTTACCAATGAACTGCTTACCATGCCTTCCATTCAGTCAAGTCGGACCGTTAATTGATAAAGGGATGTCAATCAAATCAGCATCCAGCAGAATACCCATAAGCACCTCTACAAAGGGGTTGACCCTTCTAGTACTCCCCCATGTTTCATAAGGAAAAAAAAGAGCAATTGAAATCACCAGCAAAAATAGAATTATTTAGATTTTAAAAACCACAATCCTCCAATCGTAACCAGAAACTAGATTTATCAGCATAAGGTGCATAAATATTTAGGACATGAATACGGTGAGAAAATCCCCTGCAATAACTAGAAAGGATCATTCCCCCAGGAAAACCATAAGGTTTAAAATTAACCAGCCTCGGATTCTAGAGAGAAGCACAACCACCAGACAGCCTGATTGCATCGGTCGCCACCAGGTTCCACTCTGGAAACATGGAACACAGTACAGCAATTGATCGATCAGCACCCACCATAGTTTCTTGGAAAAGAAAAATAGACGGCATAAGAGAAATAAATAAATGCTTAACAGATAAAAGCTTGTCGTGACCCCCCCACCCACGAATGTTCAAAGACACAATCTTCATTTGGGGGAATCTAAAGCATGGGTCAATGCTCTAAGGACCCACCCAATTGCCTGTGACATAGGAACATCTCTAAAATTTCCATCCTAAAAATTGGTACAGATATCGGACACCAGGACAAACTTCTTCTTTCTCTTCAAAGTGCCCTTCCCCCATCAGATAGTAACATTAGAGCGAGAGGAAGGACTGACGACAATGGTAGGGGAAGAGGGGCTCGAAACCACATTTAGAGGGACCAAACCCACGTCCGGATTTTCCAGTAAGAGCTCAATCTCACTGCCGATAGAGTTGTGAGGAGAAGAAAGCTCAGCTCGAGATAAGGGCGATTGTGGAGACGAGAGAGGAGCATCTGCCGTGACAAGCACGCCCAAAGACACTGGTGGAAAGGGATTATCAACAAGAGAAGCAAAGCTAGGAAGAACCAGAGGGTGACGAATCAACAAGGGGACCTCCCCAAAAAAAATAGTCGGGGAGTCGACGAGAGGCCTGGACAACTGCAAAAGCCCCGAATTAGAAGACTTCGAGAGGAGAGAGACAGAAGGATATAACCTAGAAGACCGAGGCAAACCAAAAGCAGAAAACTCTGGCGTAAAACCACTCATAAAAGGATCCCCAGAATGTGAAGCCGGGAGATGAGCCGAATTCCCACAATCACCAAAATAAGGAATAACGGATTGAGATGACTTACCCGGCAAAGGCACAACATCATTTTCCAGCTTCCTGGGCTGATTCGGCTGAGCATTATCATCACCAGACCCGAAAAAATCATGTTGCACATGATTCGGCTTATAGTCTTCACGCCATTTCACACATCTCTGCATCAAGTGTCTAGATTCGTGACACAGAAAGCAACGAAACGGAACCTGCCAGTAATCAAGCTTCTGGCGATAAATCACCCTATCCCACTGTAAATCAATCTCAGCCGAAAAACCCCCAGCAAAAGGAAGTTCGATAAGCACCCAAGAAACCCTTTAATCAACAATTTCATGGCACTTGGGATCAGAAAATCTGCAACTGCCAAGGCAGACTCCAATGGCCTTCAGCGCACGGAAGTGCCAGAAAATAAAGGGAAGTCCGAAAAGCTGCACCCATACCAGATGATTTATCGGGGCATTTTAATAGGATGAAATTTGTCGTCCCAACGGTGAAGGGCAAGAAAACAATGACCTAAAACCCAGGTTCGACAGAGAACTATCCCCACATCTTCATCGTTTTGTAGATGGAAACAAAACCAACCAGCCTCCAACCTGTTGAAAGTCGAAGCATAACCTAGCAAGTTGGTCCATTTCTTGAGGAGCCAGTCCATCATCAAAGATTGACTCTGCTTCGCAAACTTCCAGCAACCCACCACAGCGCGTTTTGATAATCCCGCAACACGATCCCATAAAATATCAGAGTCAAAGCTCAGAAGGCGACAATCCTTTGAAGCCCTAATGGCCTTCACCCCACTGCCAGCCTTACGCATCGAAATTAACTTAGTGACAGACGGAGATTTCCCACAACAATCCTCAAAGGAGACCTTCGCCTGATCAATAGTAGTGTTCGGACCAGTAGACGAAGCGGGAGCGGTAGGAAAAGGCGCCTTAGGGTATAACTCATCCTCCGCCATCTTTAGCGCATGCACAAATGCATGATCCTCGAGATCTGCATCAATATATTTAAGATAGCCAGATAATTCCTGCATCTCGTAAAATTAAAGCATGCCACGGGGATGCCAAGAGACTCCAGTCCCCACCTCATACTACAACTATGCACCCAACGTCAACAGAGGAAAACCCCCCATAAACCCGCTAGGACGACGTGGAAAGTTTACACACCACCGTCAAATAATCAGAAACATTCTAACAGACCCGAAAACGACATTCCTCCATCCCGCCATAAAATAGTACTAGTGACAGGTCTAGAACATTCAATGACAATAAACGTCCCTCAACCACCCGACCTATCAACCGCCCAGAATGGATTCAAATAATTAAGGAAGGCCTAAAGGAAATAAATATGGAGTACAAACCCAGACGACAAAGTCCCATCCCACTCCAACCCACCGTCCTCTCCCCGCCGTCAGAGTCAGAAGACGAGAGACCCCAGAAAATTCAAAAAATCTGATAACCAAGACCACCTTCTCTGACCACCGCGAAAGCCAAAACAATGCTTCGGTAACTTTCGGAGCAGCCTGAAATCGCTACAGCTACACCGAAACTAAGAACCCTAGTGATTTCACAGGAGAGTCAAAAAACCAGGAACACACTAGAATAACCTTAACGCGGACATCAACTTGATAAGCCCATGCCAACATGCCACCACCAATTATGTCAATACACCTTAGCGCCCACTCTTCAACCAACCACGATTACCACACAGTCCAAGGTCCCTCGACCAAGATCCAGCCCAACTATACCATCTGAGTAAAAACATAATTGGTCAAGTTGAACCTGGATCTCTGCAGCAACAGAACCACCTTCCTATGTCCCACCACCTTTTGCAAACTTGAACCTGTAAGCTTTTCCACAATCTATAGCACCAACCTAAATCCAAAAAAAAGATGCAGAGACAAAAAGCCAAATATCTCAGGTCCAAAGATTCACAAAGATGGCAATGTGGAGTTTGCCAGCACGGAGCCATCATGGTAATCCTTCAGATTCAGGAAAATGCTTATGCATTCCCCTTCGAACAATGTTCCAATAAATTCTAGAAACATCATCTCTCCCAGCCTACCAGCGTGAAACTCAAACATTCTCACACGCAGTTTTCTCAGGTTCGATACTCACACTCAAGCCTGCGCAAAAACTAGATTTGATGGGTAGATATTTAAGAGTTCTTAAACTTGGAAACTCAACCTCGCCACTCAATCTCATTCGTGGGTTATAAAAATCCTTGGAAGGGATGCGTAGAGAGGTAACAATTTGATACCAAGAACACAACGTTACAGTCGAACTGAGCAATTTGTGAAGATTGTATAAAATTTCCCCGTGCTTCTCTTCATAGAAAGGATGGTGGGAAAGACCTTCCTTGTCTAAGCTCCATATGATCATAAATTAAAAAATAAATAATATTCCCCTATAGAAAATCATCTTGTGCAATGCTCAACAGAAAACTTGTAGGCGCTACGAAATGATTTCGTAGCGCTCTTTTTAAGCTCTAAAATAAAATTGTTTTCAAACTCTAGGGAAGGTGAAGAAACTCGTCCTCTACAAACTCGATTCTCCACGTCTTGACTCATCTCCCAACTTGGGGAATGTTCTCCTCCCGCCTCTCCTCATCAAGAAGTAGCCTCGCTCAATTTAATGGTTTGAGCTCCAATCGAAAGAATGCGTCATTTCCTGCAAAACAACAGAGGCGTTGCGAAAATAATTTGAAGGGACGCGGTAAATGGGGCAATCAAAAATTACCACTACTCAAAGAAGAGTTTGGAAGGAATATAACATTTTAGGAATGGTCACAATCAATTTTGAAATTAAAATAAATATATACGTAGTTCGATTGGAAACTAGAGAAGAGAAAAACACAGATTTATGAATAATACACAGATGTAGAACCTTTCTTTCATTCACCTTGAAGTTACATACTCGGAGGCATGAGAAGATTTTATCCTCCTCCCATTTGATGCCCCTTTAATTTTTAAAATTTAAAAAATGGTTTGTTTCCCCTTCCCTCCTAAATTAGGGAAGTCGAATATACAACTAGGTGAATGAATTATTACAATGGGAAATAACTCCTAAATTCTAACTCTTCGACTTACTCCAATCCTACACTTAAATTAAATATTTTGGATTCTAGAAAAACAACAAAAATCATTTTCTAGCCTTAACATGTGGCCAATCCAACATATTGTTAAGCTATGCACCATTTTTTCATCTCTCTAGCTCGGTCTAATGCACCTGTATCAGACTCCCCAAAAAGGAAAAAATGGTGAGCTCCTACTCATAAGGTCATCTATATAGAAACCTGCTTTTTGTAGAGTTGCAACACTCATCCATTTCTAATCCTCCATCGGACAGTCCTTCCACTTCACCAAAAGCTTTAGATACTCTTTCCCCCTTGTGTGATTTGTAGCTCTGGTGTCCAAAATTCTTTCAGACTCCACACCCTCGGTCATAGGAATCTGCTCATCCAACTGTGTTTACTGACTTCTCCACTACTCTCATTTGTTGTAGATGCACCTTCATCACTAGCTCGATGGGGATACTGTTACACATCAATTTGTCACCATGACATTTGGCGGTCAATATTGATCTATCACCATCCACACTCATGCTTCCTTAGAAGTCAAACATTTATATTCCTTAACCAAGTCTTGGAAACTAGGAAAATAGCTCTTAAATACTATTAAATATGACCTCCACACTTTTTGCGGTCACTTCTTGCGCATGCGCGGATATTACTAATCTTACCTGTGAATTTATGTGTTATGTTTCCTGTTAAAGCATGCACACTCCATTTAAAGTAAATTAAAGGTGAAAAGTAACTTCTATAAGCATAGTTGGGTGCATATTCTTCCAGCTAAAAGCCTTTGAGCCGCCCCAGTTTGAGCTAAATCCCTCCAATCATGGAGGTTATCCCCTAGGATCAAGGAACCCTAATCCCCTCATTTATGGATCACACCCCTATATTGGTGGATCTGAAATCTCCTTGGTTTCTCTTATAAATTGAGCTGAAACTTCAGGGTTAGGGGGTTCACTTATGATAATCTTATGTTGGTCATTCTAGAGAGGAAATCTTGTTAAACCAATTAGGAAGATTGGTAAGGCATACGAGAGGAATATGTATGACATCAAGGCTTGGTTGTAAGATTGCTATTTATATTTCTAAATAATACATTTGGATACTTTTTCTCATTGTGTTGTTTTCAAATTCATTAAAAAATTACAATTCTTAATCTCCTTGATCATTAAGTTAAGCTAGTATTTGGATTATTACATACTGCAGATGCTTTTGATTATTTGCATGTTTTTTATTGCAGGTTTCTTCTCATTATTGAAGGACTTCTTTGGGACAAAGAGAAAATTCTTCAAAAACCATCTCATTGAATGGTAAGAGCATTATGCTCTCTTTTCTAGTTTTGATAATCCTAATGCTAATATCTTATGGAAATATATCTTCTTATGTCTGTTTGTTTCTAGTTATCTTTTGTAGGGAGATCGCTCTTGTCCACAAGAGGGATTTATCTGAGTAAAAAATTGGTGACTCTGTTGGGTAACAACTTAGTTTTTCCTGGTTCTTTTTGGTTTAGCTCTCTTATTTTTCTAGTTTGACTATGTTTGAGTGTTGTTGGGTTTATGAATTTTATATCCTCTGAATTAGAATGCCTTGTGTTTATTTCTTTTAATTTCTCTCCCCTGCGTGGTTTTGTTTCATAAACAGAGTGCATGTTTGCGCAAGTTCTCAGTTTAATACAGTGTGCATGAGCACTAGTTTTCACTAACTACCTCCGCACACCCCTGAGAATTTTTGAAATAATTGAATTTTCTCTCTTAGAGTATGATGATAAATTTCTAGAGGTTAAACCTGACCTATACCAACCCTCAGAGTGTGTTTGTGAACTCATCTTAATTACCTTAGTGACTCTTTGGGAAATCATCATTTTTGCATTTTTGGGTACGGTTTTCCCTAGTTTGTTGAATTTCTTTGTTTGGAAAGATAGATTCACTACCTAGATCACTGTTTTCTATCATTTCCCTCTAGAGCTACCAGGTTTCTTGTTACTCCTGCTTGTTTGAGTGATTGTTTTTGTTCATTTGCAAAGGGAAAAATCTAGATAAGTGAAGTACAATTTGTCTCAGAAAAGTAGTCTTTTATGAAATTGCTTCTGCTTGTTAAAGTGAAAAAATGATTTATTTTGCTTTCAGCTGGAAGAAATCATGAAAGAGCACTTATATCATTAGTTAGATTATTAGTTAAGAGCTTTCATTTTTGAAAAGTTTTAATAATTTTTTAGGGGTTTTATATTCGTTTTTTATTTTGAAGAATTGAAAGATTTTTTGCTCATGAAATTGTATATTTTGGCTTTGAATCAACGAAAAATTTCATTACAAAGTGATATTGGTTATGCTTCAAAATGAAATTGATTTCTTAATGAAAAAGGAATGTAATTGGATGTTTTAGGGAATTTGCACTTCTTTGAGTTCAAAAAATCCTTCTACTCTCCCTTAACTAGGAATTAATTGAAAAGAAGAATTTTATGTTCATTGTTGATGCATTTAGAGTAACTTTTTGGGTCAGTCACAACATCCTTGAGTTTCATTTCCATACCCCTCTATGTAAAAGACAGCGAAATTAATACAGCACTTAATAAAATTCATCTAGATATTTTTACATTTTCTATGGCTCTTTCCAGCAATATAGTTCAGGATTAGGGCTTTGGAATAGGGAGTAATTAAATTTCCAAAGTAACTAAAACAAACAAATAGAATATTGCAGTAGGAAAAAAACCCAATTGTTGTAGTTTTTCACTGGGAATCTCTTCTTAAAAGAGTCAAGAATGAGGTCATGTTGGATCCAGTGGTGTAATCGTACCTACTTCATTGGTAAAGATAGAAGATGTGCATGTATTATAAACGATAAACCTAGAATTAACCATTTTCGAAGAGCATGGGATCACTTGTTAGTAAACCTCGTATTTACAATGTTGAGGAACTTTCAATGGGATTGAGATTTGATACTCTGCCCTTGTGTGTATATCGGGCCATACACTATTCCCCCAGGTTGAATTGTCTCAGTTGGTAACCTTAATGGCTATAATCTTAAGATTTTTTTCCAAGGTGACAATGGAGGGAAGGTCCCACTGTACCTGGAGTAGACATTGACTAGTCTCACTTTGACTTTCTGGAGGGTAGCCTTCGCTTCGAGATGGCATAGTGGAGTTACTTGCACTGAACTGTTTCATTAAAAGGGTTGTCAAGGTAATTTTTCTAACCGCGAGGTTGTATTTCATCACCAAATAGTGATTTTATTGTGGAAACATATTGTTTGTGTGTGGATTGCTTCCTAGATTTTGTAGTGTGTGCTCATTTTTTTATTACTTTTAGAGGCTTTAGGTGTGATTTTTTGAAATTTTTTTATTTTTTGTGTTAAAGAAATTATTCGTGGTTGAATTACCGAGACATTCATGTAGAATGCAGGGGAAACCCTCTGAATATACACCCATTCAATTGGAAAAAATCAAAACTGAAAGTGTTCAATCCTCAGGAGCTGGGTCTTCTAAACAAGGAGAGCCATCTATCATAATACATCCTGATTTTGAAGTTAATAGACCTCAAATATCTGAAACGGAACAAGATCAATAAGAAATTTATGAAGTAGTCACAGTTGAATCTGTCACTAGTGAGTTTTCATATACGTAGCTTACTGACCCATAAATATCTAAACCTGAGTGTGATTCTACTTCATCTGAGTCACCTACGAATGTTATAGCCCCTACTCCTAGTCGTACTCGTTCACCTCAAGTAAAGCTTCTCATCACTAAGAATCTTCCCCTTAACCTTATTAAAATCGAAGAAATCATGGACAAAGAGGAAGAGGTTGAAATTCCCTCTCGTCAAGTATCTTTAGATTTAAGGTATAGTGAACCAATTTACCCTTTAGATTTTCCTTTCACTCCTTTTCAACCAGATCCTTGGTATCTTCAATTTACTGATTTTTTACATTCTTTTGGTTACAGACATCCATGACACCGAATTCTATTTTACTCTTTACCCAGATATTGTACATCTAACATGACTTATGAAATCATGTCTACTGAGTCATCCATGTTTTCATCTTCTCCAAAAATATTTTTGTATGGTGGTCCTTATGTTCGTGGTGGTCTAAAGCTTCTACTATGTCAACTAGTGTATTCGAGTCTACCACCCAACCTTTGACTACAGAGCATATTTATATGTTTTTCGGGAATACCCCTCAATTTAGCTCATCAGATGGCTACATTTTGTTTGGGGAACAACAACCTCTTCAAGGGAAACAACATCTTCAATGGCAACATACTTTTTCAGGAGGACTACGTTTTACTGGAACTTATGCTACGGTTGTAGGGTATCTTATTCCCGGTAATTATCAAACTTATGTTCTGATGCCTCACAATGGTTATGGTCAACCTTATGTGTCACAACCCTCAATGGGAACTCCTTATCCAGGGATGAACACTATATGGAATCCCTCGTTTACTCAACAACCTTTGCAACCTACCCAGCAAATGCCTTATATTCAACCTGCTCAACCACTTGGATAATTTGGTTACTCCCAAGTTCAACAACATGTTCAAGGTACACTTCAAATTACACTAAGGGCATATGTGCCAAGTAGTTAGCAAGTTGGTCTAAGTACTCCTAGTACTCCTATGCAATATGCTATGAAAATGTAGTGCCCTACTTTAGTTGACTGATAATGATATGAATTTTAACATTATTTATCCATAAGGCCCGCACTTTATTCTTTGAGGACTTCAGGTTGAGGATACGGACACGTGACTCTATTATTAGTGGATTTTATGGTTATATATGTTCTTTATTGACACTATGATGATGATATCATTAATGGTTATGTATGTTCTCTATTGATATGATTGTAGTATTAATGGATATGCATGTTCTCTATTGATATCATGATGATGATAAATTTGATGGATATGTATGTTTTATATTGATGTTACGATGATGATGGCTTTGATGGATATGTTTGTTTCCCATTGATGTTATGATTATGATAACCATGATGGATGTGTCCCCTATGTTAGCTACTTACATTAGTTTCGATTCACAATAAACAATGATGTGAATGAGTAGGTCATGTTCATGTTTCTATTATGATAATGACTATCACTGAGAAACTTTGTTAATGATGATTATCGAGTATGAAAGGAAACCACCAGAGGCACTCGCATATGATGACTTGATGACATATAGTTTGATAGAAATTAATATTTTGTCTTTGAAATTCTAAGTCCAGTTGGAAACTTGCATATATATGTGTGTGTGTGTGTGTGTGTGTGTGTGTGTGGTTGTAGGAACATGTTAGTTTCTTGGCCGAATGACTTCCATATGGGTGATGGGGTTGTAAAATTGGATGGAACAACATGGGAGGGGTGGGACAGTGTCCCTGACCTCACCCGCTTGCACTCCCGCCATGACTTAGGCTAGAAAGGTCGAAACACCTTTTCCTTGAAGATCACAATGTCGTGGGGGCAAGTCCAAAATTTGGGTCGCTCATGAGTATTTTCTGTGGGGGCGCGCATCAAGGCGGATTCCTTGATCCCCAGCACCATTAGTCTCGCTATATAATACGACATACGAGATGATAGCGGCCTCTGTCGTTGCACCTATACTTCCCCTCATAGCCATTGGATGCTTGAAGGGAAAGTGGTGTGGCACCCTTGTAACTTCAAGAGAATCTCTTGAAGATCATGACTGACTTGGCTCCCTCGGCATCATAAATAAACTGTTAGGAATGGCTCCCTTGGAAATTCAAGGGGGAGTTCTTGAATGGCATGAAAAACTTGACACCCTCGACATAATTAAAGAAACTAATCAATATAATCAATATATGAAAATCCTACTAATTCATATCAAGTGGTATATGATATTAGAACCAAGGAAATTAAATCAAGAATCAAACTTAGAGTAAGGGAAGAATAGGAAGAAATAAAATATTTAACCCTGATAACTCTACCCCTTTCCATGTTGAAAAAAAAAAATTAATAAGTGGATAATGTAAATAAGTAACTTAATTAGGAAAAAGGGGGATAGAGGGACATGGATTTAAGTATAAAGATTAATCATAAAATAGTTAAAATACTTCATTAAGATAAGAGGGTGGTTAATTAAAATAATATTAATAAATTAAAATTGGAGAAATTTAGAGAACTTCCATGTGGAAAGTGCAAAAATAAGAATATCCATCAAAGAGGAAAATTGAGTTATATTAGGAAGTATTTAGCGGACCAAATCTGAGACTTATCAGTGAACTTCAGTAATAAACACCAATTAAGGAGTAGGAAAGGGGGGATCAAGAGACAACTAGAAGAAGAAATAGGAAGTCTTATTGGGGTGAGGAAAATATTTTTTTAAATTAATATTTAAGTAAATGATTTTTGGAGAGTCCTGGTGAGAGGGTGACACATGGGTAGGTGAATAATCAAATTTTGGATTAAAAAAATAATTAATTATGCATGAAATTCCAAGTGTCACCTATGAAGCCTTCTATAAAAGAAGTGGAAAGCCAAGGGAAAGGGACTTTTTTCTTACCCTATTGTTGGATGGAGGATATTATGTCGTTGTGAGTGGTTACGAGCTATAGTTGAGTTTGGTGAGGTAGAGAACTTTAGATAGGGGACTCTTGAGCCAAGCATGTGCTCACCTCTATCAGCTAGAACATTTCCTTCATTGTACAGCCCCATTGCATCTCAGGGGTCTGCAGGGAAGGAGAGTACCCAAGGAGTAGGTTGGGACGTCAACCGGTGGGTCATTACATTCAAATTAAGCACATCAACATTCACACTTCGAGGTAGACGACCACAAATGAGTTGAAGTAGCAGAAATTCAAGATTGAATCTCATCTTCGGGTGATTGGTACATGTGTTATTTATAATGTTACTTTTTATATGACTTCATTGTGCCTATAATCAACATGTAAAATAAATGTATGTGTAATGAAGTGATTAATTTTTATGAGTATCCAGCGTTGAATGCTTATGGCTTAATTCCTAGTTTACTGTATTATCTCCTTAAAATAAATAAAAATAAAGTATAGGGTTGGTCCCTTTAGCAAACATTTTTTCAACAACCAGGTACACCCATCCCAAGAGTTCCCCAAGTTTCTATTGCTACAACCCTTCAAATGTCAATGCCAACTATTACACAAGTTATCTCTCATACTACTACCCATCAAATTGGACCTACAGTCCAATCGATTCATCAAACATCTTTGGGAAAACCTGGTATAAAATCTATGAAAACAAGTCAATATTTTGTAGGTAAACCTCTTCAAGGTCAATTTGTTCAAGACCAACCATTTCAGGTCCAATTCAAATATTGAAAATTGGGACAAAATCCACCTTTCCAGAGTCAATCATACCCCGGTCATACATTTCAGATACCAGCTCAACCCTAATTCGGTATGGCTACCCTTGGATATCTTAGAGGTGTGCCAATTCCAATTGCTCAAATTATCCCAGGTTTTCCTGGATACCCTCCTCCGAGTACTGGAATTGTCCTTTAGGGTTATCAATTCGCTCAACAAGACCCTAATAGGTAGTTACCTTTTATAGAAACTTTAGATTTACCAGACTTGACTTGGCTAAAAAATGACCTGATTTACTATATTTTGTTTTGGCCAGTGATGCCTACTAAGTTGCAAAGTGACATTCCAAAGTTTGAAGGAAAGCCAGGAGAGGACCCCTCTAACCATGTTATGACTTATCACCTTTCGTGTGCGGCCAACTCTTTAATCAATGATTCCATTCACTTAAGACTTTTTCAAAGAACTTTGATTGTCTTAGCCGCGAAGTGGTACATTGAATTACCATGAGGCTCTTTCAATAATTTCAATGCCTTAGAAACTGCTTTCCTTACTCAAACAAAGTACATCTATGTACATTTCAGATCACATCCACGAATGGCGACGTAAACGTTGTTCAGTAAAATTTTTCATCCCAGATGAAATTTCGACTGAATGGTTTATCAAAACATTACTCCCTAAGATTACTGAAGATGTAGCTAAAGGAGGTGTTTTAACAAAAGAGTGGGTTATCGCTCAAGCCCAATATCTATACCTTGTTCATACATAATATGGTACTTTGTATGAAAATATTTTGGATTTACCTCGCCCAGGTCAACTTACTACGACTCCTTTTGGTTCTCATGTTGTAGATGGTGTAATTGGTACAGTTAATGCATCAAAGAGTAAAAATAAACAATCTAAGTCTACTACTTCAATCATAATTTTACCTGATTCACCTAAAGGAGACTCTTCTCTAAAAACTTCTGCTGAAATCCATGTCGTAGACTCATCTACTGCCAAAACTAAATCATCCAGGAGTAAAAATAAAGGGAAGGGTCAAAAAAACAAAATAATTCTCCAAAAGAGAAGAAAAATAAAACCGAACCGTCTGACGAAAAGAGAAAATCTCATTATCCTTGTCTTATTTGAGATTAGGATCACTACACAAAAGAGTGCCCACATCAGGCTGAGGTATCTAAATTTGTTCGCCCACAGCCACTGTTCTCAAAGATCCTTTTCCATCACAAGAAATAAAATGTTTTCCCGCAACGGATCTTCTTCCAATTAATCAGCAGATGTCCTAATGATGTCCTCCCAAGTCATGGTTGCAACGCAATATCAAGATTATGGATTTAAGGGTCTTGTAACCGGAAATGAAACGGAATCATCAAGTCAACCTCTGCTATCAAATCCTCCTATTTCCGAACCATTACACAAAAAGAAACCTAGTCTTGATTTAGTAATTAAACCGCCTTCCAAATGTTTACTTCGAAAATCGGCTTTCAAACCACATGCGAGAGCTGCTCATAATTACAATATTGTTGAAGATTTGGCTATGTCACCTTCAGCAATGTCGGCCCTCGAACTGTTGCAATCTTGTCCAACCTAGAGGAATTTACTATTGTCAGCTATTGGAACGATTTATCCTCAAGACTCTAATCTCATCATCTTTGATCTCGATAACTTTTTACCTAGACTCCCGCACCAAATGGAAAATACATGTTTTAGTCAAATCTAGGCGAGTTTTTCACAAAGTAATTGACGAGGGAGATTCTACATGCATTATTTCTTTGGCTTTTTGGAAAACTCTTGGTTCTCCAACAATCAATCAATCACCCACGATTATGAAAGCTTTTGATGGAATAGTTTTTTGTCCATTTGGAATTCTCCAATATTTAACCATATAGGTCGAAGGAAGAACTGTTACACTTGAGGTGGAAGTCGTTAATGCCCCTCTCGAATACAACCATATTTTAGGTTGGAGTTGGTCGTATGCCATGACATTTGTATTCTCATTGGTATTTCGGTTAATAATTTTTTCCTCATAAAGGAAATATTGTCAAAATTGATCACGTGTGTTACTACACTTCAGATCTTGCCTCTACGGATAGTATCCCTTATGTTGGAAAGTCTGTTATCCCTTACGAATATATTGGAATAAGGCTAATTAAGGATTCCACTCATATGGGAACTTTTGTCATACCTCATCCTAACGTGCCTCGTATTATTTCCAATATCAACATGATTACATCAAACACAATACCATTTGATGACCCATGGATTATGCCTTTAGAATCTGAGTTAGACTACTACATAAATGAAATTCCTTTGAGTCCATACGAATTGGCATATGTAGCAGTTCAATTGCTTTCTGACCTTTCATCATCCAATATTGATCAAGTGAATGTGATCAGTGATGACTCTTCTTTACTACCAGGTTTAACCACAACATCTTTTATTTATCCTTTTCAACACATATTTTCAAGTGATGAAAATATTTGGGAAATTTTGTTAGTGGAAAAATTACCTTGGGACGCTCTTCTGCATCGCTCCTCTTTTCTACCAGACCTTGATAGAGTTGAAAATACTTTCGATTGAATATGTTAAGGAACCTCAAAACCTAATGTCAATCCTTCATTCGGATTCTGATACAAATTTAGGAAACCTTGTATTCGAACTCGTTAAAATAAATTAACAGTCGTCTACTCAGTATAAGTTTACCCCGTTTCCGGACTGAACTAGACTAATTACGAAAAAGGTATATGTTGATTAAGCATGGTTAATAGAGTTCTCTCCTACATTATTTTATATTTTTTTGGGTTTGAGAGACTAAATTTACGAAAAAGAACACTATGGAGTTTACTTATGTTTTTCTTCTGACTCCCTAAAAATTGAAAAACACCGAGTAAATCCTATGTTGGAATCATTAATATTAAATAATACAAGACTCGTCGATCACAACAAGACCGAACCACACCTTCCTAGGGTTCGTTAAAATTACTAAAATGGACTCATCTAAAGGATGAGCTTACACAACAAGCAAATTGTATCCTCTTCAATCTTGAAAAAAATAAAGAAGTACTTGCCAGTAATGGTGTGGGGGGGATTGAGAAAAAGAATACATCTTTTATACTTGTTTTAGAAGCAACATGTCACTATTGAACACGATACTTTGTCACACTCGTGTCTGGTTTGGGTAATCCTTTTGTCTTACAGTTAATCAAACCTCATTGAAATTCTTTAGCTAGCTTTGGGTTTATCTTTAAGTTAAATGTTTCCAAGTCATTTACAATGCCGTTATGTGTTCAAGAGAAAGTTCAACTTCAATTCATTTTTCATTTCAAATATTTGTGTCGATTCGCGTTGACCATCCCTGAATTAATCCTTGCAAAATATTTCTTTAAAACTTGACATAATGATTTTTTTCGTAGGCCCTCCTGTGACAGATCACTTCCTATCTACCTCAGGTCATTATCTAGGAATTTGATCCATAAATCTTATCAGTACCATGAAATTTGCATGCCTTAATAGCAGGTTCCTAGCCTTCGACGATAGGTTTTCATCATTGGCCTTCGATCGAATGACTCTATGAGTGTTCGACTGCAAATCATTCATTCACATATCATAGATTTTACCGAGGTACTTTGACAGCCATTTTCATTATTGGTGGTTTCTCTCACACTTGTTAGCGATTTTCATCAATGACCGGTAATCAAGTGGTTTCTACCATGTTCGACTTCGAAACATCATTCACATCGCTAGATTCGTACTAATTTGAGAAACGAAAATTAAGACCATGGATCTAGTTTCAACCATTCAAGCTGCGAGGAGTTATGTATTCATGTTTCAGTAGACTGATTCTTAACAGATGTCTATGTCCATACTGTGTCTACTATTGATGTAATTCTAGGTCACTTGTGTACCAGCACATATAGTCAATTTTTCTCTTAGTATGGGGATACCTACCTTAGTGATGATTATATATTTGCATTGAATGTTTCTTACAGGTTTTCGACCGATGTCTCCAATCCAATCCTAGCTATGATAAAGCACTTCACTCTTTTGAAATATTTTCTCAGACTTCGCACTTTAGGGGGAAATCTGTTACACGTCATTTTGTCACCAGGACATTGACAGTCAATATGGATTTATCACCATCAACACTCATGCTTCCTTAGAATTCAAACATTTATATTCTTTAACCAAGTCTTGGAAACTGGGAAAATAGCTCTTAAAAACTCTTAAATATGGCTTGCACACTTTTTACGGTCTCTTCCTGCGCATGTGAGGATATTACTAAGCTTACCTGCGAACTTATGTGTTATGTTTCCCGTTAAAACCTGCGCACCCCATTTAAAGTAAAGTAAAGGCGAAAATTAACTTCTAGAAGCATATTTGGGCACATATTCTTCCAACTAAAATCCTTTGAGTTGCGCTAGTTCGAAATAAATCCCAAAAATCATGGAGCTTATCCCCTGGGATCAAGGAACCCTAATTCCCTCATTTGTGTATCTGATCCTTTTATTGTTGGATCTGAAACCTCCTCAGTTTCTCGTATAAATTGAGTTGAAATTTTAAGGTTAGTGGGTTCACTTATGATAATCTTATGTTGGTCATTCTAGAGTGGAAAGCCTGTTAAACCAAGAAGGAAGATTGGGAAGGCATACGAGAGGAATCTATACGACATCAAGGCTTGGTTGTAATATTTCTCTTTATATTCCTGAATAATGCATTTCGATACTTTTTCTCATTGTGTTTTTTTAGATTCATTAAAACAATTACAATTATTAATCTCCTTGATCATTAAGTTAATCTAGTATTTGGATTATTACATATTCCATATGCTTTTGATTCTTTGCATGCTTTTTATTGCAGGTTTCTTCTCATTATTGAAGGACTTCTTCGGGACAAAGAGAAAAGTCTTCAACAAACATCTCGTTGAAAGGTAAGAGAATTATCCTCTCTTTTATAGTTTCGATAATTCGAATGCTAATAGATTAGGGAAAGTTATGTTATTATGTATGTGTGTTTCTAGTTATATCTTGTGATACGAGGGAGATCGCTCTTGTCCGCAAGAGGGATTTATCTGGGTAATAGATACAAATCAACCACATTAAAAATAAGTGAGATACATATGCCAATAGGTAACTCCAATTCATAAGAATTTGTAGAAAATTTCCCGATTATCCTGAAAAATCCTATTGCTTTCATATTGAGTTTGTTATATTATCCTCTTGGGAATATCTCCTTTCTCAAGTGGGCTAAGACCATGTCCCCTACCTCAAATTTTACCTCTCTTCTTAAATTTTGTCTTTTTTTTTACTTATAGTTGTTGTCTTGTAGCTTATATTTTATGCTACAAAATCTTCCCCATCAACACTCCTCTGCTCAAGTTTTCCCAAATATCTCAGTTCACAAAATCCTCTAGGATGCATTCCATACAAGATCTGAAACAGACTCTTCCCCGTGCTCCTATTTTGTGAATAATTGTATGCAAACTCAGCTTGATCTAGCATGCGATAACACTTCTTGGGATGCTCATCCACAAGGCTCCTCAATATGTTTATGAGACTTTTGTTCACAACTTCAGTTTTCCCATCAAACTGTGGATGATAGGTTGAACGGAAATTCAATTTTGTTTCAAGCTTCTTCCATAAGGTCCTACAAAACTTCCTTGTGAACCTGGTCTCCCTGTCAGAGATTATACTCTTTGGCAAGCCATGCAATGAGACAATCTCATTGAAAAACAAATGAGACACATGTGTAGCATCACTAGACTTACAGCACGGGCTAAAATGGGCCATCTTTGTAAATCTGTCCACAACTACAAGTATAGAGTCCTTACCTCGTTGCATCCTTGGTAAACCCAAAAAAAAAATCCATACCCACCGAGTCCCATGGTCTATTGGGAATGGGAAAAGGAGTATATAGTCAAAAATTTTGACTCATCCCTTTCATATCTTGACACAATTTGCATTTTCTCACATATTTTTTCACATATTCCCTCATCTTTGGCCAGAAATAAGAAATTATAGTTTCCCAAATTTCTTATCCACACAAAAATTCCCTACCAATCCTTCATTATGATTATGATTTTCTTGTATCAGATTCTCTCTCATTAAGAAACAAGGAATGCATAATTGATGGTTCTTGAAAAGAAAACCATCATGCAACATAAACTCATTCCATGGGTTGTTATCTCTACTCACAAGGTTCTTGCATGCTTCAAAGGCCTCTCAAAAATCAACACCATCCTCATACTAGTCCTTTAAATAATCAAAACCCAAAATCTCTACATGTCACTCCTGTGTGATCAAAATCCTCCTACTCAAAGCTTTGACTATGTTTTTTAGTTACCCACTCACATGTTTCAAAGAAAAGGCGAAACTGTGTAGGAATTCCACCCACTTGGCATGTTTATGGTTAAACTTGTGTTGGTGCATTATATACTTGTAGTCACTACAACAACGCCCAAGTTTTTGGGCATATCCAAAATTTTGTGTCCCTCTTTGCTCGCTTATCCCATTAGGGTTTCGATTATGTTTTCGATTGGTTAATCTCCCCATGACCCATTCTTACCAAGCCTCGTTGATGCACCCATTTGTTTGATGCATATTGCACTCATTTGTCTTGTTGTCTCATGATTGCATTAGGGTTTAGAGGTTTGTTGCTTCGATGATGCATTAAAATTCTCTCGTAACTTTGACACTTACATGTTATGATATACATCGCAAATTAGTGGAGGCACTATGTGTGGACATGCAGGACTTCATTTTCGCTTTCACTATGTTGACCATATTAGGGTTTGGGAGAAACCCTAAATTTTCAAAGTAAAGGTTCCCTTCATGATTTAACCTAATTCATGTACCTCTAAGGGTGCCTTCTCATCGGCATTGCATGGCATCATGGTAAGAATCAGTGCATATCGTATTCCCCTAGGTTCATGATTGGTTCCCCATCTCATCATGTGCATTAAGGTTGTGATAATGCTATATTTCCCTTGCATCCTTCTAGCCCTAGATTGATATGATTAAAGATTCAATACTTCAAAGCACTTGCTTTATAAGTGCAGCGTCATATGATATCCGGATTGCATGCAATTATCAATTTAATTATCTTTTTCCCAATTAATATGATTCATGGCACCTTACTTTGGTTATTTGCATTGTTCCCTATATAAACATTAAGTGGATTGTCTTATTAGCTTACTTATGAGCTTCTCCAATAAAATAATTATTTATTCTATTGTTTTGTTCTTTGCATGTGTGAAAATGGAACCGCCTTGGTTACATATTCAATGAAGAGGAAAAAATTAAACAATTTGGTTAAAAGACACCACTTATGGAGAAAATCTTATTTAATATAAAATATTGACATCATTAGGTTTTGTAAAGAACGACAATCTACAATAAATGGTGCATTATTGATACATGGCATGGTCCACACTTTTGAGCTTTCAAAGAGTTGTTTCCAAGAATAATTAGAAGCCATATAGTTAGCTACCATAAAAGCTAGTACACACATCTAAGTGATGCATGGGACATGAAAAATAAAGGGTATGGAAAGTATGTTTAAAATTTGAAGGTCAAAGCAATGGAAAGGGATTTTAATGATTGCACATTGTAAAATTATTTGAGGGCCATAAGCCAACAATGAGTATAAAATGAGATCCATACAAATGCACGCCTAATTGAATACCAAAGGAAGTGATTCTTTTTGTTATAGGAAGAACAATCTGCAGTTTTATATATCCTAAAAGTGCAGCCAACAGAAGCATACCCAATAAGGCTTGATTGAATGTTGAAGTTGACCAACGCCCTTTAGGTTTCCCATTAAAAAAAAATTTGGGTTATCGCAAATGTTGGAAACTTTGAATCAACTCTTTTGTGAATAGTGTTACCCTATTTTGAGCAATGATATGGGCAGTAAAGGGTAAGAACACCCATAAGTGAAATTGTGAAACATATATTAAACGTTGACCTTCTGAATGATGATGGCTACAGATGGCAGTGCATTTCTATGGTGGAATGGATACCACGATGGCCAACATGTTACATAAAGAGATTAGGAGTAATGTATTGGGGCTCGGTAAAAGTTGAGATGAAGGTGCTTCAGATTAAGTTTATTCTTGTTTTTGTTGAAGAAATATAATGCACAAATGGTCATAAAACATGTCGACACTATACATCTTCCAAGTCCATGCTTTGTGATCTTCCATGGTTGACTTGGAAACAATCTTAAACCAAAAGATCAGGATTTTCTTGTAATTTCTCTCGATGACAACAATAACACACAGTTTGAGGAGACGAAAACCTTGATTGACTGTGAAAACCAGAACCTCTGATAAGTTTGTGGGTCTATGAGAGAAGGTTAGAAGAGCGTTGTTGCTTTATTATGTGTAGCACATGTCAAAGAATCTTGTCGAGTAGTAAAATAAATGTGTAGACTCGTAAAGTATATGTTTCCTCTTCATGTATTAGATTCATGCAACGCATCCCAGGAATCCAACGGCGCACCAGTACTGCAACATATCCAAGGAATTAAGTGAGGTGATGCTACACACGTTCTAGCGACTTACCAAGGAATCCAAATGTGACCTACAGAGTGTTGCAACTATGCGACTTACCAAGTCACGTCACTTGTTTGCAACCCTTCTCCAGGTCGCAGAGTCGTGTTGCAAAACGCCATAAAAATGACCGGGAAATGCGACCTACAAAATGTTGCGATTATGCAAGAAATCGACAAGTCACCATCCCCACCTTATGACAATATTTTCCTAAATTAACACTTTTTTCATCTCTTTGTTTATACACATTCACTCCCCCCTAATGTCTATGCAATGGTGAGTTTCAATGATACTGCATAGTTGCATAGCCACTTTGAGAGTTATGGATGTTGTGAGTTAGAAACTAAGGGATTAACCATTCCAATTTTAAAGTATAGTTGGAACAATTATTATTCATTTTATCTTATGTTTCCTTTAGAAGACCCAGTTGTTTGGGACCTTAAAATGGAGGTCTTGAAATTTTTTGACACATATTGTGCATGTTTATTATTTATGGAGCCTCTAAGGCAAACCTCTATCTCATGTCTCAGGTTTTGGGACTGGGAATCCTTCCACTTCACCAAAAACTCCAGATACTCTTTCCCCCTTGTGTGCTTTGTAGCTTTGGTGTCCAAAATTATTTCAGACTCCACACTCTCAGTCATAGGCATCTGCTCATCCAACTTTTTTTACTGACTTCTCCACTACTCTCATTTGTTGTAGATGCACTTTCATCACTAGTTCGATAAGGATATTGTTACACATCATTTTTTCACCATGACATTTGCTGGTCAATATGGATCTATCACTATCCACACTCATGCTTCCTTAGAATTCAAACACTTATATTCATTAATCAAGTCTTGGACACTAGGAAAATAGATCTTAAATACTCTTAAAGATGGCCTCTACACTTTTTGCAGTCACTTCCCGCACATGCACAGATATTACTAAGCAAACCTATGGACTTCTGCACTCTGTTTCCCATTAAAACCTATGCACCCCATTAAAATTAAAGTAAAGGTGAAAATTAACTTCTAGAAGCATAGTTGGGCGCATATTCTTCCAACTAAAAGCCTCTGAGTCGCGCCAGTTTGAGCTAAATCCCTCCAATCATGGAGCTTATCCCTTTGGATCAAGGAACCCTAATCCCCTTATTTTTGGATCACACCCCTATATTGGTGAATCGGAAACCTCCTCAGTTTCTCTTATAAATTGAGTTGAAACTTCAGGGTTAGGGGGTTCACTTATGATAATCTTATGTTGGTCATTATAGAGTGGAAAGCTTGTTAAACCAAGGAGGAAGATTGGGAAGGCATACGGGAGGAATATGTACGACATCAGGGCCTCGTTGTAAGATTGCTATTTATATTCCTAAATAATACATTTGGATACTTTTTCTCATTATGTTGTTTTCATATTCATTAAAAAAATTACAATTCTTAATCTCCTTAATCATTAAGTTAAGCTAGTATTTGGATTATTACATACTACGGATGCTTTTGATTCTTTTCATGTTTGTGATTACAGGTTTCATCTCATTATTGAAGGACTTCTTCAGGACAAAGATAAAAGTCTTCAATAAACATCTCATTGAATGGTAAGAGCATTATCCTCTATTTTCTAATTTTGATAATCTGAATCTTGGGGAACGACTTATTTTTTCTTGGTTCTTTTTCATTTAGCTCTCCAATTTTTCAATTTTGACTATGTCTGAGTGTTGTTGGGTTTATGAATTTTTATATACTTTGAATTAGAACGCCTTCTGTTTATTCCTTTGAATTTTCTATCCCATGTGCGGTTTTTTTTCATAAACAAAGTGCATGTTTGCGCAAGTTCTCAATTTAATATATGTGCATGTGGACTGGTTTTCACTGACTACCTCCACACCCTTGAGAATTTTTGAAAAAATGAGTTTTCTCTCTCTCAGTTTCTGATGATAAATTTCTAGAGGTTCGACCTGACTTATACCAACCCTCAGAGTGTGTTTGTGAACTCATCTTAATTACCTTAGTGACTTTTTGGAAAATTATCATTTTTTCATTTTTGGGTAGTCTTTGCCCTGGTTTGCTGAATTGGTCTATTTGGAAAGATAGATTCACTGCCTAGATCATTGTTTTTATGTCATTTCCCTCTATAGATACCAGGTGTCTTATTTCTCCTTCTTATTTGAGTGATTTTTTTTCTCATTTGCAAATGAAAACTTCTAGATAACTGAAGTACGATTTTTCTTAGAAAAGTAGCATTTTACGAAATTGCTTCTCCTTGTTAAAGTGAAAAAACGATTTATTTTTCTTTCAGCTAGAAGAAATCATGAAAGAGCACTTATAGGTATCACTAGTTAGATTATTAGTTAAGAGATTTCATTTTTTGAAAAGTTTTAATAATTTTTTAGGGTTTTATAGTTGTTTTTTATTTCAAAGAATTGAAAGATTGTTTGCACATGAAATTGTATATTTTGGCTTTGAATCAACAAAAATTTGATTACAAAGTGATATTGGTTATGCTTCAAAATGAAATTGATTTCTTAATGAAAAAGGAATGTAATGGGATGTTTTAGGGAATTTTCACATCTTTGAGTTCAAAAAATCCTTCTACTTTCCCTTAACTAAGAATTCAATGAAAATAAGAATTGCATGTTCATTGTTGATGCATTTAGAGTAAATTTTTGAGTTGCTCAAAACATCATTGAGTTTCATTTCCATACCCCTCTACGTAAACAACATCCAAATTAATACAACGCTTGATAAAATTCATCTAGATATTTTTACATTTTCTAGGGCTCTTTCCACCAATCTATTTCAAGATTAGGGCTTTGGAATAGGGAGTAATTAACTTTCCAAGTAGCTAAAACAAAGAAATAGAATATCGAGGTAGGAAAAAACCCAATTGTTGCAGTTTTTCTCTAGGAAGCTCTTCCTAAAAGAGTCAAGCACGAGGTCATGTTGGACCCAGTGGAGTAATCATACCTACTTCATTAGTAAATATAGAGGATGTGCATGTATTATAAATAGTAAACCTCGAATTAACCATTGTCAAGGAGCCTGGGATCAGTTGTTAGTAAACCTCGTATATACCATGTCTAGGAACTTTCAAGGGGATTGAACTTTGATACTCCGCCCTTGTGTGTATATCGGGTCATAGAGAGTTCCCCCAGGTTGAATTGTCTCAGTTGGTAACCTTAGTGGCTATAATATTAGGATTTTTTCCAAGGTGACGGTGGAGGGAAGGTCCCACTTTACCTAGAGTAGATGTTGACTAGACTCAATTGGAATTTATGGAGGGTGCTTCGAGATGGCATAATGGAGTTACTTTCACCAGATTGTTTCATTAAGTAGGTTTTCAGGGTAACGGTTATGATCATGAGGTTGGATTTCATCATCAAATAGTGAATTTATTATGGAAACATATTGTTTTTGTGTGGATTTCTTCCTAGATTTTGTAGTGTGTGTTCATTTGTTTGATTAATTTTAGAGGCTTTAGGTGATATTTTTTGAAATTTTTTGATTTTGTGTGTTAAAGAAATTAATCATGGCTGGATTACCGAGACATTCATGTAGACTGCAGGGGAAACCCTCTGAATATACACCCAGTCAATTAGAAAAAATTAAAAATGAAAGGGTTCAATCATCAGGATTTGGGTCTTCTGAACAAGGACAATCATATATCATAATACATCCTGATTTCCAACTTAATAGACCTCAAATATTTGAAACAAAACAAGATCAATTAGAAATTTCTGAAGTAGTCACACTCGAATCTGTCACTGGTGAGTTTTCAGATATGCATCTTACTGACCCAGAAATATCTGAACCTGAGTCTGATTCCACTTCATCTGAGTCACCTTCGAATGTTATAGCCCCTACTCCTAGTCGTACTCGTTCACCTCAAGTAAATCTTCTCATCACTGAGAATCTTCCTCTTAGCCTTATTAACATCAAATAAATCATTGATGAAGAGGAAGAGGTTGAAATTCCCTCTCCTCAAGTATCTTTATATTTAAGGTATAGTGAACCAATTTTCCCTTTAGATTTTCCTTTCACTCCTTTTCGACCGGATCCTTGGTATCTTCAATTTACCGATTTTTTACATTCTTCTGTTTACGGACATCCATGACATTGAATTCCATTTTACTCTTTACCCAGGTATAGTACATCTAACATGGCTTCTGAAATCATGTCTACTGATTCATCCATGTTTTCATCTTCTCCATAAATATTTTTGTATGGTGGTCCTTTTGTTCCTGTTGGGTACTAGTAGCGTTCTAGAACATTTTCAAGAGTATATCCTTCCTCTTAAGCTTCTACTATGTAAATTGGTTTATTCGAGTCTACCACCCAACCTTTGACTACAGAGTATATTTATATGTTTTTCAGAATACCCCTCAAGTTAGCTCATCAGGTGGCTACATTCTGCTTGGGGAACAACAACCTCTTCAAGGGAAACAACCTTTTCCGAGAGGAAAACCTTTTACTAGAACTTATCCTACGGTTGTAGGGCATCTTATTCCCGGTAGGTATGATGCCTCAAAATGGTTATATATATATATATATATATATATATATATATATATATATATATATATATATATATATATATAATGCTCGAATGATATTTTAGTGGAGTTGCAAGAATAGTTTATTTGCTTGGAAATATATATATATATATATATATGTCAGTGGTTGCAAGAACAAGTTAGTTTCTTGGCCGAATGACTCACATATGGGTGATGGGGTTGTACAATTGGATGGAACAACATGGGAGGGGTGGGATAGTGTCCCTAATATCACCCGCTAGCACTCCCATCATGACTTAGGCTGGAAAGGTAAAAACACCTTCGCCTTGAAGATCATGATGTCGTGGGGGCAAGTCCCAAATTTGGGTCACTCACGAGGTTTTTCTGGGAGGTGCGCATCAAGGCGGATTCCTTGATCCCCAGCACCATTAGTCTCACTATATCATGCGACATACGAGATGATAGCGATCTTTTTCGTTGCACCTACACTTCCCCTCATAGCCATTGGATGCTTGAAGGGCAAGTGTCATGGCACCCTTGTAACTTCAAGAGAAGTTCTTGAAGGCACAACCGACTTGGCACCCGTGGCATCACAAATAAACTGTTAGGAATGGCACCCTTGGAAATTCGAGGGGAATTTCTTGAAGGGCATGACCAACTAGACACCCTCGACATCAATAAAGAAACTAATAAATATAATCAATATATGAAAATCCTACTAATTCATATCAAGTGGTATATGATGATAGAACCAAGGAAATTAAATCAAGAATAAAACATAGGGTAAGGGAAGAATAGGAAGAAATAAAATATTTTACCCCGATAACTCTACCCCTTTCCATGTTAAAAATAATAATAATAAGTGGATAATGTAAATAAGTAACTTAATTAGGAAAAAGGGGGAAAGAAGGACATGGAGTTAAGAATAAAGATTGATCATAAAATAGTTTAAAAACTTCATTAAGAGAATAGGGTGGTTATTTAAAATGAGATTAATAACTGAAAATTGGAGAAATTTAGAGAACTTTCATGTGGCAAGAGCCAACATAAGAACATCCATCTAAGAGGCAAATTGAGTTAAATTAGGAGGTATTTAAGGGACCAAATCTGAGACTTATCAGTTAACTTCAGTAATAAACACAAATTAAGGAGTAGGAAAGGGGGGATCAAGAGACAACTAGAAGAAGAAATAGGAAGTCTTTTTGGGGTGAGGAAAATATTATGTTAAATTATTTTTGGAGAGTCTTGGTGAGAGGGGGACACATGGGTGGGTGAATAATCAAATTTTGGATTAATAAAAATAAGTAATTATGCATGAAATGCCAAGTGTCACCTATGAAGCCTTCTATAAAATAAGGGGAAATCCAAGGGAAAGGGATTTTTTGCTTACCCTATTATTGGATGGAGGAGATTATGTCATTGTGAGTGGTTACTAGCTATAGTTGAGTTTGGTGGGTTATAGTACTTTAGATAGGGGACTCTTGAGCCAAGCCTGTGCTCAACTCTATCATCTAGCACATTTCCTTCATTGTGCATCCTCATTGCAGCTCGGGGGTCCGCGGGGAAGGAGAGTACCCAAGGAGTAGACTGGGAGGTCAACCAGTGGGTCATTACATTCGGATTAAGCATGTCAACATTCATGCTTGGAGGTATATGACTACAAAAGTGTTGAAGTAGCGGCACGTCAAGATTGAATCTCGTCTCCGGGTGAACAGTACTTGTGTTATTTATAATGTTTCTTTTTATATGACTTCATTGTGCCTATAATTAACATGTAAAATATATGTATGTGTAATGAAGTGATTACTTTTTTTGAGTATCCAGCATTGAATGCTTATGGTTTAATTCCTAGTTTATTGTATTATCTCCTTAAAAATTAAAAAATAAATAAATAAAGTATAGGGTTGTTCCCTTCAGAAAACATTTGTTCAACAACTAGGTACACCCATCCTAGGAGTTCCCCAATTTTCTATTACTATGACCCTTCAAATTCCAATGCCAAATATTACACAGGTTATCTCTTATACTAATACCCATCAGACCGAACATACAGTCCAGTTGATTCCTCAAGCATCTTTGGGACAACCTGGTATAACAGCTATGCAAATAATTCAACCTTTTGTAGGTCAATCTGTTCAATGGCAACCCTTCATAGGTCAACCTTTTCAGGGGCAACCCTTTTTCGTTCAAAATCTTCAAGGACAATCCCTTGTAGGTCAACCTCTTCAAGGTCAATTTGTTCAAGGCCAACCATTTCAGGGCCAATTCCAATATGGACAATTGGAACAAAATCCACCTTTCCAGAGTCAACCATGCCTTGGTCATACATTTCAGATACCTTCTCAACCCCAATTCGGTATGGCTACCCTTGGATATCCTGGAGGTGTGTGAATTCCAACTTCTCAAGCTATCCCAAGTTTTCCTAGATAACCTCCTCCAGGTACTGGAATTTTCCCTCAGGGTTATCAATTCGCTCAACAATACCCTAACAGGCAGTTACCTTTTATAGCAACTTTAGATTTACCATACTTGACTTAGCTAACAAATGACATGATTTACTATCTTCCGTTTTGGCCAGCAATTCCTACTAAGTTGCACAGTGACATTCCAAAATTTGAAGGAAAGTGAGGAGAGGACCCCTCAAACCATGTTATTACTTATCATCTATCGTGTGTGTACGACTCTTTAATCAATGAATCCATTCGTTTAATACTTTTTCAAAGAACTTTGATCGACTTAGCCACAAAGTGGTACATTGAATTACCACGAGGCTCTTTCAATAATTTTAATGACTTAGCAATTACTTTCCTTACTCAAACAAAGTACAGCTACGTACATTTCATATCACAACCACGAATGGCGACGTAGATGTCGTTTAGTCAAATTTTTAATCCTAGATGAAATTCTGGCTGAATGGTTTATCAATTCATTACTCCCTAATATTACTGAAGATATAGCTAAAGGAGGCGTTGTAATAGAAGAGTATTTTATCGCTCAAGCCCAATATCTATACCTTGTTTATACATAGTCTAGTACTTTGTATGAAAATATTTCAAATTTACCTCGCCCGAGTCAACTTACTATGACTCCTTTCGGTTCGAATGTTGCAGATGGTGTATTTGGTATAGTTAACACGTCAAAGAGTAAAAGGAAACAATCCAGGTCTACTACTTCAATCATAACTTTACCGTATTCACCTTAAGGAGACTATTCTCTAGAAACTTCTGTCGAAATCCATTTCGTAGACTCATCTAGTGCCAAAACTAAATCATCCAGGAGTAAAAAGAAATGGAAGGGTAAAAAAAACAAAATATTTCTCCAAAATAGAAGACAGATAAAACTGAATCCTCTGAAGAAAAGAGGAAACCTCGTTATCCCTGTCTTATCTATGATGAGGATCACTACACAAAAGAGTGCCTACATCGGGTTGAGTTATTTAAATTTTTCAAAGGTTCGCCCACACCGGATATTCTTAAAGATCACTTTCCATCGCAACAAAGCAAAATGATTTCCCGCAACGGATCTTCCTCCAATTCATCAGCATATGTCCTAATGATGTAAACCCATGTCATGGTTGCAATGCAATCTCAAAATTATGGATTTAAGATTCCTCTAACTAGAAACGAAACGGGATCATCCAGTCAGCGTTCGGTATCAACTCCTATTTCCGAACCATTACACATTGAAAAACCTAGTCCTGATTTAGTAATTAAACTGCCTTCCAAATTCGAAAATCGGCTTTCAACCCACATGCGAGCGCTGCTCAGAATTATAATATTGTTGAATATTTGGATATGTCACCTTAAGCAATGTTGGCCCTCGAAGGGCTTCAATCTTGTCCGATCGAAAGGAAGTTACTATTGTTAGCTATTGTAGCGGTTGATCCTCAAGAATCTAATCTCATCGTCTTTGATCTCGAGAAATTTGTACCTAGACTCCCACACCAAATGGAAAATACATGTTTTAGTCAAATCTAGGCAATTTTTTCACACAGTAATTGACGAGGTGGCTTCTACTTTCATATTGTCTTTGGATTGTTGGAAAACTCTTAGTTCTCAAAAAATCAATCAATCACCCACGATTGTGAAATATTTTGATGGAAGAGGTTTTCGTCCATTTGGAATTCTCCAGGATTTACCCATAGAGGTAGAAGGAAAAATACTACGCTTGAGGTGGATGTTGTTGATGCCCCTCTTGACTACAACCTTGTTTTAGGTCGGATTTGGTCTTATTCCGTGACAGTTTTAGTCTCATCGATCTTTTAGTTAATAATTTGTCCTCGTAAAGGAAAGATTTTCAGAATTGATCAGTTGTCTTACCACACTTCAAATCCTGCATCTACGGATAGTATCCCTTATGTTGGAAAGTTGGTTATCCCTTACGAAGATATTGTAGTAGGACTACTTAAGCATTCCACTCATATGGGAACTTTTTCATACCTCCTCCTAACGTGCCTCATACTATTTCCAATATCAACATGATTACATCAAGCACAATACCATTTGATGACCCGTGGATTGTGCCTTTAGAATCTAAGTTAGACTACTACGGCAATGAAATTCCTTTGAGTACATACGAATTGGCATATGTAGTGGTTCAATCGCTTTCTTTCCTTTCATCAACCGATATTGATCAAGTGAATGTGATCAGTAATGAGTCTTCTTTACTACTAGGTTTAACCACAACATCTTTTTTTGATCCTTTTCAACACATATTTTCAAGTGATGAAAATATTTGGGAAATTTTGTCGGTGGACAAATTACCTTCGAACGAACTTCACTGTCGCTCCTCCTTTCTACCAGACCTCGATAGAGTTGAAAATGAATTTTCAATAATCTTTTTTATTGAATATGTTAAGGAACCTAAAAATCCAATGTTAATCTTTCATTCAGATTCTGATACGAATTTAGGAAACCTCGTATTCGAACTCGTTAGAATAAATGAACAGTCGTCTACTCAGTATAATTTTACCCATTTTCCAGACTGAACTAGACTAATTACGAAAAAGTTATATGTTGATTAAGCATGGTCAATAAAGTTATCTCCTACATTATTTTATCATTTTTTGGGTTTGAGAGACTAAATTTACGAAAAAGAACATTACGGAGTTTACTTATGTTTTTATTTTGACTCCTTAAAAATTGAAAAACACTGAGTAAATCCTATGCTAGAATCATTAAAATTAAATATTACAATACCCGTCGATCACAATGAGACTGAACCATTCCTTCCTAGCGTTCGTTAAAATTACTAATATGGAATCATCTAAAGGATGAGCTTACACAACAAGAAAATGTTATCCTCCTCAAGCTTGACAAATAAAGAGGTACTTGCTAGTAATGATGGGGGGGGATTAAGAAAAATAATCCATATTTTATACATATTTTAGAAGCAGCATGTCACTCTTGAACACGACACTTTGTCACACTCGTGCCTGGGTTGGGTAATCCTTTTGTCTTACAGTTAATCAAACCTCATTGAAAGTCTTCAGCTGATTTTGGGTATTATATTTAAGTTAAATGTTTCCAAGTCATTTACAGTGTCGTTATGTGTTCAAGATAAATTTCAAATTCAATTCATTTTTCATTGAAAATTTTTGTCTCCATTCGCGTTGACCATCCCTGAGTTAATCCTTGAAAATTATTTCTTTAAAACTTGACATAATGATTTTGTGTCGTAGTCCCTCCTGCGACAGATCACTTCCTATCGACTTCATATCATTATCTAGGAAGTTGATCTAGAAATCTTATCAATACCTTGAAATATATATGCCTTAATGGCAAGTTTCTCGCCTTCGACGATAGGTTTTCATCATTGGCCTTTGATCAAATGACTCTATGAGTGTTCGAATGCAAATAATTCATTCACATATCATAGATTATAATGAGGTACTTTGATAGCCATTGTCATTATTGGTGGTTTCTCTCACACTTGTTAACGGTTTTCATCATTGACCGATAATCAAGTGGTTTCTACCATGTTCGACTTCGAAACAGTCAATCGCATGGTTAGATTTGTACTAATTTGAGAAACGGAAATCAAGACCCTATATCTAGTTTCAACCATCCAGGTTGCGAGGAGTTATGTATTCATGTTTTAGTAGACTAATTCTTAACAGATGGTTGCGTCTAGACTGTGTCTACTATTGATGTAATTCTAGGTCACTTTTGTACCAACACATATAGTTAGTTTTTCTCTCAGTATGGGGATGCCTACCTTAGTGATGATTATATATTTTCATTGAATGTTTCTTCAAGTTTTCGACTGATGTCTCCAATCCAATACTTGCTATGATAAAGCACTTCACTCTTTTGAAATATTTCCTCAAACTTCGCACTTTAGGGGGAAATCCGTTACACATCATTTTTTCACTAGGACATTTGACGGTCAATATGGATCTATCACCATCCACACTCAGGCTTCCTTAGAATTCAAACATTTATATTCTTTAACCAAGTCTTGGAAACTGGGAAAACAACTCTTAAATACTCTTGAAGATGGCATGCGCACTTTTTGCGGTCCCTTCCTACGCATGTGTGGATATTACTAATCTTACCTGCAAACTTATGCGCTTTGTTTCTCGTTAAAACCTATGCACCCCATTTAAAGTAAAGTAAAGGTGAAAAGTAACTTCTAGAAGCATAGTTGGTCGTATATTTTTCCAACTAAAATCATCTGAGTCGCGCCAGTTCGAGCTAAATCCCTCCAATCATGGAGCTTATCCCCTTGGATCAAGGAACCCTAATCCCCTCATTTGTGGATCGCACCCCTCTATTGGTGGATCTGAAATATCCTCAGTTTCTCCTATAAATTGAGCTAGAACTTTAGGGTTAGGGGGTTCGCTTATGATAATCTTATGTTGGTAATTTCAGAGTGGAAAGCTCGTTAAACCAAGGAGGAAGATTAGGAAGGCATATAGGAGGAATTTGTATGACATCAAGGCTTGTTTGTAACATTTCCCTTCGTATTCCTGAATAATGCATTTAGATACTTTTTCTCATTGTGTTGTTTTCAAATTCATTAAAACAATTACAATTCTTAATATCCTTGATCACTAAGTTAAGCTAGTGTTTGGATTATTACATACTGCAGTTGCTTTTGATTATTTTCATGTTTGTGATTGCAGGTTTCTTTTGATTATTGAAGGAATTCTTCGGGAAAAAGAGAAAAGTCTTCAACAAACATCTCGTTGAAAGGTAAGAGAACTATCCTCTATTTTCTAGTTTCGATAATAAGAATGCTAATAGCTTAGGTAAAGATATGTTCTTATGTTTGTTTGTTTCTAGTTATCCGTTGGGATACTAGGGAGATCGTTCTTGTCCACAAGAGGGATTTATCCAGGTAATAGATACGAATCAACCACATTAAAAATAGGTGAGATACGTATGCCCATAGGTAACTCCAATTCATAAGAATTTGTAGAACATTTCCTGAGTCTCTTGAAAAATCCTATTTTTTTCATCTTGATTGTGTTACATTCTCCTCTTGGGAATATCTCCTTTCTCAAGTGGGCTGAGACCATGTACCCTACCTCAAATTTTACCTCTCTTCTTCTTAAATTTTCTCTTTGTTTGTACTTATATTTGTTGTCATGTAGCTTCTATTTTATGCTGCAAAATCTTCCCCATCAACAATCCTCTACTCAAGTTTGCCCAAATATATCAGTTCAAAAAATCCTCTAGCATGCATTCCATACAAGATCTCAAACAGAATCTTCCTCGTGCTCCTATTTGGAGAATCATTGTATGCAAACTTAGCTTGATCTAGCATGCGATCACACTTCTTGGGATGCCCACCCACAAGGCTCCTCAATATGTTTATGAGGCTGAAGTGAAATTCAATTTTTTTCCAATATTCTTCCACCAGGTCCTCCAAAACTTCCTTGTGAACCTAGTCTCCCTTTCAGAGATTATAATCTTTAACAAGCCATGCAATCAAACAATCTCATTGAAAAATAAATGAGCCACATGTGTAGCATCACTAGAGTTACAACACGAGATAAAATGAGTCATCTTTGTAAATCTGTCCATAACTACAAGTATAGAGTCCTTACCTCGTTGCATCCTTGGTAAACCAAAAAAAATCCATACTCACCGAGTCCCATGGTCTATTGGGAATGGGAAAATGAGTATATAGTCAAGCATTTTTACTCATCCCTTTCATTTGTTGACATAATTTGCATTTTCTCACATATTTTTGCACATCTTCCCTCATCTTTGGCCAGAAATAAAAAATTATAGTTTCCCAAATGTCTTATCCACACCAAAATTCCCTACCAATCCTTCATTATGATTATGATTTTCTTGTATCGGATTCTCTCTCATTAAGAAACAAGGAATACATAATTGACGGTTCTTGAAAATCAAACCATCTGCAACATAAACTCATTCCATGGGTTGTTATCTCTACTCACAAGGTTCTTACATGCTTCAAAGGCCTCTCAAAAATCAGCACCATCCTCATACAATCCCTTTAAATAATCAAAACCCAAAATCTCTACATGTCACTCCTACGTGATCAAACTCCTCCTACTCAAAGCTTTGACTACATTGTTTCGTTGCCCACTCACATGTTTTAGAACAAAGGTGAAATTGTGTAGGAATTCCACTCACTTGGCATGTTTATAGTTCAACTAGTGTTGTTGCATTATATACTTGTAGCCGCTACAACAACACCCAAATTTTTAGGCATATCCAAAATTTTGTGTCCCTCTTTGCTCACTTAGCCCATTATGGTTTCAATTCTGTTTTCGATTGGTTAATCTCCCCATGACCCATTCTTACCAAGCCTCGTCGATTTTCCCATTCGTTTGATGCATATTGCACTCATTTTTCTTGTTGTCTCATGATTTCATTAGGGTTTATAGGTTTGTTGCTTCGACGATGCATTAAAATTCTCTCTTAACTTTGACACTTACATTTTATGATATACATCGCAAATTAGTGGAGGCACTGTGTGTGGAAATGCAAAACTTCGTTTTCGCTTTCACTATGTTGACCATATTAGGGTTTGGGAGAAACCCTAAATTTTCAAAGTAAAGGTTCCATTCATGATTTAACCTAATTCATGTACCTCTAAGGGTGCTTTCTTATCAGCATTGCATGGCATCATGGTAAGAATCAGTGCATATTGTATTCCCCTAGGTTCATATTGGTTCCCCATCTCAGCACATGCATTAAGGTTGTGATAATGTTATATTTCCCTTGCATCCTTGTAGCCCTAGGTTGATATGATTAAAGATTCAATACTTCAAATCACTCACTCTATAAGTGCAATGTCATATGATATCAGGATTTCATGCAATTATCAGTTTAAGTATATTTTTTCCAATTAATATGATTCGGCGTGCCTTACTTTGATTATTTGCATTGTTCCCTATATAAACATTAAGTGGATTGTCTTATTAGCTTACTTATGAGCTTCTCCAATAAAATAATTATTTATTCTATTGTTTTGTTCTTTGCATGCTCTCAAATGGAACTGCCTTGGTTACTTATTCAATGAAGAGGAAAAAATTAAACGACACCACTTATGGAGAAAATCTTATTTAATATAAAATATTGACATCATTAGGTTTTGTAAAGAACGACATTCTACAAGACATGGTGCATTATTGATACATGGCATGGTGGTTGTTTATTATAAATTAACATGGTCTACACTTTTGAGCTTTCAAATAGTTCTTTCCGAGAATAATTAGAAGCCATGTGGTTAGCTACCATAAAAACTAGTACACACATCTAAGTGATGCATGGGACATGAACAATAAAGGGTATGGAAAGTATGCTTAAAATTTGAGGGTCAAAGAAATGGAAACCCATTCACATGTCTCATATGAGCGTAGTTAAAAGGGATTTTAATGACTGCACATTTTATATGGCAGTGCATTTTTATGGTGGAATGGAGACCACGATGGTCAGTGTGTTGCATAAAGAGATTCGGAGCAATGTATCGGGGCTTGGTAAAAGTTGAAGTGAAGGTGTTTCAGACTAAGTTTATTATTTTTTTCGTTGAAGAAATATAATGCACAAATGGTCATAACACATGCTGACACCATACATCTTCCAATTCCATGCTTTGTGATCTTCCATGGTTGACTTGGCCTTGACCAGAACCTTGATTGACTGTGAAAACCAGAACCTCTGATAAGTTTGTGGGTCTATGAGAGAAGGTTAGAAGAGTGTTTTTGCTTTCTTATATTTGTAGCACCCGTCAAAGAATATTGTCGAGTAGTAAAATAAATTTGTAGACTCGTAAAGTATATGTTTCCTCTTCATGTGTTAGATTCATGCAACGCATCCCAGGAATCCAATGGCGCACTGGTACTGCAACATATCCAAGGAATTAAGTGAATAAAGTGAGGTGATTCTACACACGTTCTAGCAACTTACCAAGGAATCCAAATGCGACCTACAGAGGGTTGCAACTATGCGACTTACCAAGTCACGTCACTTGTTTGCAACCCTTCTCCAAGTCGCAGAGTCGCGTTGCAGAACCCCATAAAAATGACCAGGAAATGCGACCTACAAAATGTTGCGATTATGCAAGAATTCGACAAGTCACCATCCCACAAGGTCGCATCCCCATGAAGAGATTGCAAGTCTTCCTAGTTTCATCCTCTGTAATCATGGGAATATCCTCACTTAAATATTTGCATAAAAATTGGCATGGCAAGAGTTTCTATTGCATAGTTTTATTTACCGGACAAGTGGCCTAAATGTTCATGTAGCATTAATATTTTTTGCACCTTTGTGGGGATTAAGGTGACAATATTTTCCGAAATTAACACTTTTTTCATCTCTTTGTTTATACACTTTCACTTCCCACCTAATGTCTATGCAATGGCAAGTTTCAGTGATATTGCATAGTTTCATAGCCACCTTGAGAGTTATTGACGTTGTGACTTAGAAACTAAGGAATTAACCATTCCAATGTTAAAGTATAGTTGGAACAATTATCTTTCATTTTATCTTATGTTTCCGTTAGAAGACTCAATTGTTTGGGACTTTAAGATGGAGGTCTTGAAATTGTTTGACACAAATTGTGCATGTTTAGTATTTATGGAGCCACTAAGGCAAACCTCTATCTCTTGTCTCAGGTTTTGGGACTGGGAAGCGATTAAATAAGTGGATGATTCTTATACTTACTTGGAAAACTTAGATGACATTGATCAAACCCTTAAGGCTCTTATCGACGGCAATTAATGATCGGAATCGACTAAGGAAGCTTGAAGACATAGCAAATGATATCATCCAGTTTTACAGTATTGCCCCTTGGCTCTACAAAGTAGTGGAGCTACATTCAACACTCATTCCATAGAAAGCCCATGGATAAAACATCAATTGAAGAAGCGCAGGGATACCCTATAAAATCCACTATCTCTGACAACACATTGGCACAACAATTGACCACACAGTTGTATAAATTAATTATTTATTAATTGCATTCTTTCAATTAGTTGATTGTATTTCCAATATCATTCTTTTTTTAAAACTATGTCTAACCAATGTTATTTACCTGCAGGTATAAGGAAGGAAACAGGATGTTCATCTATGCAGAGGGATTAGTGTTTCTCATGGAGCTTGCATGACTAGGGTTTCCTTTAGCAAGAAATATGGTCCCTTACAAGCTCCAATAACCTCTCAATAAACTAAAAGGTGCGTAACCAAAACATGGATGAATGAAAGTGAGGCACAGTGGCAATAAAATAGGTTTTTCTTAGGACCTAGCAACCACATCATTGCAGCATATGGGCAACAACCGTTCTAGGTTTTCCAAGAACCCTCTACATCCTCCTCTTCTCCTTCATCGTAATTTAAATATCAGTCAACATAATGTCAATAGCTATGTTAAGACTAATTTGAGCATGTAACAACAATAGGCATGAGAGAGTAGTGAGGAAGTTCAAGATCCATGAGGGGAGGTGAAGAGTCATGGTAGGTGAACAGCCACCTCATCTCTATAAATGTGCCCTCATGCCTCATTGTGACGACGGACTTTTAGCACTTGAGTTGAGGCTAGGATTATATAGTTGATTTATGCTTGAGATCTAGAGGCACTCAACTCTTGGAATCTAGTATATTGATTTGCAGTGAGGCTAGGGTTTTGCATTAGACAATGTATGAGTATCCCATGTTTCATTGTTTGGTTTTGGCCAACTGCAAGATATGTACTTGAATTTGCAACATCATTAATAATATAGTCTTCATGTTTGGCACTAATTCCCATGCTTACTCATGGTGGATGTATTGGTTGTCTTGTATGTTCAGGCTGTATTTGTATGTGTGCTCTCATATATGCAATATGTTATGGATTGGTTCATAGTTGTTGCATGTATGTTTTGATTTTGGTGATCTATTGTGAACTAATTTGCAAATAACCTCCAACATGTTCTTGTTCATGTATGTTTGATTGGATTTTGGCTCATTGATACCTCTCATGGCATACTCATTCTTATTGATGTTGATACTTTCCTGTACCTATTTTTGTAGTTTGTCAATCTTGGGCTGATTTTGTTTCATATTCTATGCATTTTGTTCCTATCCCCACCCTGAAACCTTCTCATTTTATAGCTAAGAGCGGAAACATTCATGGTGGGATTCGGGCCCACATACCGGATGGGGCTCCTATCCCAAATGGTGTGATGTCTAATTGGGATTTCACATCAGGGAGACCCCCTAGATTTTGGTGGTACATTCCATCCCGTCAACATATTTGGTGATAGAAGGAGGGCCAAATGACAATTTGTACCCATTGATTTTGTTTCCAACCACTTACCTATAATAGCTCATCCTCAAATCCTACTCCCAGGGTGTTTCTATAATTTATCCATTTCTCAATTTTCAATCCCTGATGAGCCTCTTTATCACTTGTCTCGGTTAAAGTTTCATGGTGAGAATGGAACATCAATAACCAAGCACTTTTCTAATTTTCTTAATTTTTTTGGATCTTATGAAATCGATGATGATGAGTTTTCTTATGTGATTTTATCCCTCGCCCTTGAAGGTCGCTTCAAGTAATGGTGCCACAAGTTTCCAGCAACTTCCATCCATTCATTCAAGCAACTCATCAGTAAGCTCTAACAAGATTTTTACATGTATGATTTTCAATATGTGGTTAGAAGGATAAATAAGCTTAGAATGAGGCCTGAAGAGTCTGTAAAGGATTTTGATGCTAGATTTTTTCATATTTTTTCCGAAATTCCTAAAAGAGATGTTGATTGGGTGTATTTGAGAGAAAAATTTCAACATTTGGTTCACATTTCTCAACAACACCTTCAATCTAAAACAAATCTTGATTCTTATGAGCATCGTGATAATATGAAAGTTATAAAATGTCCAGATCTTGTCCCTAATCTTGTCTTGCCTATCTCTCTAAGTCGAGAACAAATTCAAGCCTCCGAGGAGGAAATTACTACTTGTGAAATTTCTCATCCTCCTAATTTGTTACCTAACGAAATTTTGGTCAAAAATAGTTTATATGATGAAAAATTCTTGCAGGGAAATGAACCAACATGTATTGATTTTGAAGCTCTCATAAATCCTGTTGAATTTGAACATGAAGATTAAGTTAATATAACATCTCTCCTTGTTGATGAAACTAAGCTCAAGTTCATTGAACATGTGCCTCAGTCTATTCCTTAACTTCATTCACCTATTGGAAATGACTTGGGTCTTGTCTCAGATAAAGTTGATTGTCCTATAAAATCCATGTACCATGACATGCATTCAAATTCATTTCTCCCTCTGGTTGACACTAATGTGTGGGTTGAAACCAGTGGTTTCTGAAAATCATACTAATATTTAACTCGCAGGTGTTGATTTCAATCATCTATATGAGGGTTATGTTTCACAATCACATTGTGAGAATTATTAATCTCATGTTCCTGATCTCTTCCATCCGCAGTCTTTAACAAGTGAAGAGGAAGACCTTACATATTGGAAAATTAAATATGGTTCTCTCACTTATTCATCTTCACTTTTAATCCAAGAAGAGCCTTATCGTCCAAATACCCAACCTAATTGAATTGGTGACTTCAGCAGTTATCATTCTATTGAAAAAATATTCGCTCACACCTCTGATGGTTGTCATTCGTATCCACCTACTAATCTTACGAAGCCACTCGAATATGATGATTCGCCTTATGAATTTTCAGGGAATCATTAAGAAGTTGAGGCACTTCAGTTTTCGATAATGGTTATATTAGGTTCTCACAATCCTAATGAGACCCCTGAACCAAGTCAAATTAGGATTTCCACACACCACGCTCCTCTCAACATCATCTTGTCAGATGCAAGCTCATCTTGGAAAGCCTATATTTCAAGTGATGTTTCTTTGAGTGCATATTTACATCCTCTATCAACTGATAGCCATCAACCTATATAACCTAATTTGTTTGCTAAAGAAAGTACACCAACTGTTGTCTCAAATATTTTGCATTGTTTTCGAGCCGATACAGATTGTGAACATGGACAAGAAGGTGATGTCTTACAATCCATTATATGTGGAGGTACCAATAGCCTAACCTCTCTCTTGCCTGAAATTCTTTTGATTGACTCACCTCATTCTTGGGAATCTAAAGAATATGATCTATTTAACTTCCAATCTTTTAGTATTCTGACATATGATCAAATCAACAGTATACCCAGTGATAGTTGTCTTGTCACTGCTAATGATGAAAATATGCATTCACCTATTAATCTCATGAAACTATTGATATTCAATGGCTTTTCGTTTTAAGGTTCATAAATTTTTCATGACGACGAGGCACTTCAGCTCCCGCTGATGGTTATTTTAGGTTCTCACGTCCTTGACAAAATCCATGGACAACTTCAAACTAGGGTTTCCAAAATTAGGGTTTCTATGCTTGAATCCTCTGGTATCTCAAGTACACCTCAAAAATGCCTATATTTTCCATGTCTTCAATTTGATCATCCTCAATATCATGATAGGGATGTTGTTTGGCTTGAAGCATCTTATCTGGTGAATTTCTCTGCAAGCAGGGAACATCTTGACTCACTTGCACTAGATTTAGGGTTAAGCATGAATAGATGTGTGTCATGGCTGGATGATAATAGATTTCAAGTATATCGTTATTTTTACCATGATTGGATTGTAGTTTAGCTTGAATGGTATTTTCTGACATGTTTCCTATAAGTGGACACAAATTTCTTGCTCTTGTGCATGTTTCACAGGTAATCTTTGTTGTTGTTGCAAAATTATTCATATTGGTTCTAATCGCGGACATCTTCATCCTTACAGGTCATGAAATGCTTCAGTGGCTGCACTGGAAATTTGATTTCACCTGACCCGGTCTCTGCTTTGGTTAAATTAGGGTCTTAGGTTTATGCTAGCTAGGGTTTATTAATTAAATTTTAGTTGTCCAAGTTTGCTAATTAGGGCTTGTTTCCTAGGATTTGTTTTATGCTTTGGATATGTTATGTTTTGTTTTCCTTACTGTAGGTAGTTTAGTTTTTTGCATTATGATTTTCCACTAGCTTTCCCTCATATTCTCGCACTACTCATTGTTGCATGGAATTCATGAAATCTTTGCAATTTTATGATTTATTCCTTGCATTAGCATAGAATTGCATTGCATCATAAGTATTTCCCACTATGTTACATCATGCATTTGTCTTCTTGCATAGAATACAATATTTGTTGACCTAACCTTGCATTCTTCTCTATGTTGCATGCCACCACATGAGCCTTCACAAAAATGGATCTCTTTGAAATTTTGATGCTATGATTAGCTCTCTTACATGTGTTGGGACATGTTCAAACCTTAAAGGGATTGATTTGACCTCTTCGCACATTTTGAAACCCTGGAAGAGCTTCCCTAGTCACCTTTCCCCAATCTTAAAACCCTAACCCTAATGATTGTGTGTGGTTGTGATGGCTACTCCAAAAGGTAGTTTTTATTAGAAAAGGTCATCAAAGTTACATCCTAGACATATTTTGTACGAGTCTAACTCATGAGCAAGGAAAATACGAACAAGTTGCTTGTGGGGAACCCTAATCAATCTGAAAAACCTATACCCATAACCTTAACATTGTGCTCAACATGGTCTTGGATATTTCAATCACGTGTTTTCAATGTTCATCGGTTAACTAGAGATGAGATTTGGAATCTTGGCATGAGGTCAAACCTAAACCATAATATCTCTTAGTTTCTGTCAAAAAAGGAACAACCTATCTTTCAAATAAACAATTTGGGATTCCTCATCCGTGCTGGTGCAATGAATGCCCAATAATAAGTTCTAATGTGCACATGAAAGAAAATAAAATTAAATAAAGGGTAAATGATTGAGAAAGGATTCCTATGTAGAGAGGTGATGCCACAACTCTGCTGGGGTACTTACCAGGCTAGCTCGTAGTGGAGAATTATTTGATATTTCTTTGAGTTACTTCGTAGGGGTATTTTCCAGGCCTACTGGAAACGAAGCAACATCAAAAACCATATTTTAAACTTATGAATACAATGAGCCCTATGCCTTTTTCTCTACATCATCGTTAACTACTGGCATGCGTGAACTTCTAATTTGGTGTTTGATGACTAGTAGGACCTAGCTGATACACTAAGGAGGGGCATAGTTGTAAAGGTCAAGGTAATGTAAGAGGCACCCATAGTGATTTTTCAATATTTCCTTGCATTATCATTCAGACTCGAGTTTTTATAAGGACGTAACCATAGATGTTGGATTCTACCATCGGCTTGCCAATTGTTGGAGTCACTACAATAACACCCAAATTTTTGGGCATATCCAAAATTTTGTGTCCCCCTATGCTCGCTCAACCCATAAGGGTTTTGATTTGGTTTTCAATTGGTTAATATCCCCATGACCCATTCTTACCAAACCATATCGATGCACCCATTTGTGGAATGCATATTGCACTCATTTGTCTTGTTGTCTCATGATTGCGTTCAAGTTTGGAGGTCTGTTTCTTCAACGATGCATTAAAATATATTGTAACTTTGAAACTTTCCTTCTATGATATATATCGCAAATTAGTGGAAGCACTATGTGTGAACAGACAAGACTTCATTTTCGTTTTCATTATGTTGACCATATTAGGGTTTGGGAGAAACCCTAAATTGTCAAAATAAAGGTTCCCTTCGTAATTTAACCTAATTCATGTACCTCTAAGGGTGCTTTCTCATCAACATTTCATGGCATCATTGAAAGATTCAATTCATATCGTATTCCCCTAGGTTTATTATTAGTTTCCCCATCTCAGCATGTGCATTAAGGTTGTGATAATTCTATCTTTCCATTGAATCCTTGTAGCCCTAGGCTTATATGATTAACGATTCAATACTTCAAAGCACTTTCTCTATAAGCACAACATCATATGATATTGGGATTGCGTGAAATTATCAGTTTAAATATATTTTTCCCAATTAATATGATTCACAACGCCTTACTTTGGTTATTTGCATTGTTCCTTGTATACACCTTAAGTGTGTTGTCTTATTAGCTTACTTAGGAGCTTCTCCAATAAAATAATTATTTATTCAATTGTTTTTTTCTTTTTAAGTTTTCAAATGGAATTTCCTTGGTTACATATTCAATGAAGAGGAAAAAATTAAACAATTTGGTTAAAACACACCACTTATGGAGAAAATTTTAAGTTTAATATAAAATATTGACATCATGAGGCTTTGTAAAGAGTGACATTCTACAAGACATGGTGCACTATTGATACATGGCATGGTGGGTGTTTATTAGAACTGAAAATGGTTTATGCTTTTGAGTTTTCAGAAAGTTGTTGCCGAGAATAATCAGAAGCCATATGGTTAGCTACCTTCAAAGCTATCACACACATCTTAGTGATGCATGGGACATGAACGTTTCAGGGTATGGAAAGTATGTTTAAAAGTTGAAGGTCAAAGAGATGGAAAGTCGTTCAAATGTCTCATATGAGCAGAGTCAAAACGGATTTTAATGATTGCACATTGTAAAATGATTTGAGGGCCATGAGCCAAAAATAGGTATAAAATTAGATCCATACAAATGTGTGCTTAATTGAATACCAAAAGAAGTGATGCTTTTATATATGTGAAAAACAATCTGGAGGTTTAAAGAAAGAAAGAAAGAAAGTATTTTTTAACATCCATGAGGCTAAAATAGCCTATGGGACATATTCCTTTTCCATCTAGCTTTTGTATTCGACACTTTTCCTGTGAATTTTTACAATAACCGCTCCCAGCTTCTCGACAAACTCTTCGCTGAATAGATTATCCCAAGAACTAGCTGCCAGAATACCTGCATAATTTTCCCTACTGTCTTTGAAAGCCTCGCATTCTAAAATGAAATGTTTTTCTGTTTCCACTATTCCATAAGAGAAAAAAATACATACTCTTTCCTCCCACATTTCTTTTGGCCTTTTCCAGCGCCCTGTTTCACAACGAAGTTGATGAGAATTAGTCCTTAATTGAGCAATACGAATTTTAGGTCTCCAAGAAATATTAGCCCCTATGTACGCCTTTTGTTAATGGTTATGAGTGGGATAAACTCTTCAATGTAGTACTTCTTATTTCTCCCTAGCTCTTTCTCCCAAGTACGTTTATGGAACTTATCCATAACAAAAGTTTCTATCTCTTTACAGTTTGTAGGAAACATGCTCAAGCAAATGCCCCATTTACTAAACCATTTTTTATTTTGCCGCATCCGAGTCTTCTTTCTTTTGCACAGTCTGTCACTAAACACAACCTTACGCCATCTACCCTCTTCCATTTGCTCAATTTTTTTCAAATACCTTATGACTCGCACCATAGCAATTGCTTCAATAGGAGCAGCCCTTGTTTCACTTAACAGGATAGCATAAGGAATTGCACTTTTAATTTTGAATTTGTTTGTAATCAAACGCTTCTGAATTTTCTCAATTTGTTTCCACTGCATCTCGGTTGTGCTACTGGCCCACAGTTCACAACCGTAGAGAATCACTAGAAGCCCAAAAAGAGTTAGAGTGGTTTTCTAGTCCCACAGCTCTGCCTCTCTACACCTGTTTTGAAGAACATAAAATTCTTTCCAACCCCCTAAAGCTTTTTTCTTTCTACAACCATCCCAACTTAAATTTATGTTGAAGTCAATTCTGAGGTATTTGTAGTCTACAACTTCTTCCAGAATGTTGACTTCAAAGTAGAACTTATGCTGGTTATGTTTTCTTTTGTTATAGAAAACCACTACTTTCGTTTTACTAATATTGACTTGCATCCCCACCCTTATACAAAAATGCTCAAGGGAACATAAGTGCTCTTGCAAACCAAGAGTCAATTTAGCAATCAATATAAGATCATCTATGTACAAAAGAAGCTTTATAACGAACTTGCCCAAATGGATACCGTCACCCCCTTGCAAATTTAGCCACTCTTCAAGCTTGTCAATATATAATCCAAAAAGGGTAGGAGATAATTGGAAACCTTGCTTGACCCCAATATTGCTTCAAAAACTTTCAGAAATGCCTGCTGAAGTTCTAATTTTTGACTTTCACCTCTTCATACAGCCTATGCATAGCTACTCTCAAATGCTTGGGAACCCCGTGTTCCTCCATTCTGCCCCAAAGCTTATCCCTAGGAACCATGTCAAAGGCTTTTCTGAAATCAATAAAGCAAAAAAAAACTTCTTCCTTTTTTTCCCAAACTTTTTCAAGGATGTGCCTTAAAGTTATACAATGATCAATTGTGGAATGTTTAGGTCTAAAACATGCTTGCCCTTTATCATGTTTATCTCTTTCTTCTGCCCACTTGTTGATTTTCTTTTCTAACATGCTTCCAAATAACTTTGCAAACAAGGGGTTTATAATTATGGTTCTATAATTGGAGGGATTATTGATGTCACCACTCTTGAAAAGAGGTGTTTCCATACTAGTTGTCCAATCTATGGGGAACCCCTGTTGTATGATGTTGTTGAAAATTTTTGTGATGTGAGGTGAAAGAATTTTTAAGCCCCACTTTAGATACTTTGCTTGGAGTTCATCTAAGTCTTTTTCTTTTCTAGTGCCTAACCTCTTGATACCCATCTCTACCTCTTGCACTATGAACAGTTTTGTGCCTGTGTTGACCAAGGGAGGAGGGTCAACCTTGGGATCCTGCTCATAAAGTTGTCTTGCATAGTCAAACCATTTAGAAGTTGTAATGTTGTTTTCAGTTTGCACCTTTTTCGATTGGAGCTCCATCCAGAATAGTTTCGGGTTATTTATCCCAATGAATATTAGTTCTTCTCTCCTCAAAACCATGAAATCAGCATTTTTATTTCTTACTATCTTCTGGTAAGCTTTGAGATTTAGGTTATCCTTGTTTGATTCCTTCCACCTTCTCCTTGCCATTTTGCATTCCTCGTCAAACCAAGCATTAACAAGAAAACAATTTGTTTCAGACTTCTTAATTTTTGCTCTTTTGCACTCAACAAGTGCGCTTTGAATTAAATGTGTTAATCCGTGACTATGAAGGCCATGAAATGAGATTTCCTCCTTCTCGAAGAGCCTCCCTAACGTTATTTTGAAGGTATTACAATTCTCTGGAGTCAAAAGAATTCTGTCATTTGGGGGATTTTGTTGAACACACTAAGTTTTTTACCCTAATTGCTTCTTTCTGGTCCATGTGAAACTTAAATAAATTGGCTTGTGATATGATTTTAAGTCCCAAATTTGATCTCCAATCAGCACTTCCTCCATTTTCTTGCACAAACTATGTAGAAAATTGCATAATCTACTACACTTGCCCCATTGTAAGTATTGCAAGTGAAATTCCAGGACTTTTCCCATCTGTTCAAACCATTACAAATGACTAAATCGAAAGCCCTACATAGCGTAAGCAATTGTTCTCCAAAGATATTGAAGCCTTTATCCTTTAAAATTTGTTCCCACTGATGATTACTCTCTTCTGTAAGCTAGATAGGGTCACCGACTTCTTTGCAACAAAGAATGCTAGTTTGTTCACCTGCAGTTCTAGCATTGAAATCCCCCATTATAAGGACTTCACCTAGTTGAGAATATATTGCAATATATGTTTTTAGGGCTGCAAAGAGATCTTTGTGGTCAAGCCCTCTACTTTTGTATATTTTTTAAACTTGCGGTGCAAAATAGCATGTTGCAATTCTGATGTGATTTCCATTTTCTGATATTTTAAGCCAAACAAATTGCTTATTTGGGTCTTATTTTTCTAGCTGAATGCGACGACCTTCTTTTTCTCTTACTAATACCATGATACCCCCGTGCCCTTTGCCATTCCCTGTTGCCTTGTTCCACACTGCTATCTTCCAATACCCTTCAAACAAAGGTGTCTTGCACCCTTCATGCTCATGTGTTTCTATGAGGCAAATATGTCTCTACCTTCTACAATAGGCCCTAACCCAGGTCCTCGTCTCCATGGGTAACCCCTGCAATTCCAACAAACTAATCTTAAGGAAAACTGGGTACGACTTGATTGCTATTTGTTTTGACATGCAAGACTCACAGTTGAGTCTTTGTCCCTACTTGCCCATACTGACCTTGCTTCATCATTTCTTGCTGAAGAGTTTGCTGCCTCTTCTTTGTTATCGTTTTGTTGCCTTGTTTTGGAAGGAGGTCCAAATTGCGCTATCACAGCTTTACCTTTATAAATCTATGCTCTTTTTCCCTCATCTCTTGTTGCCCTAACTTTTGTCATTTCGTCCCTCCTTTACTCTTGTTGTCTTACAGTTAAGTCTTCTTCTAGAAAAAACTGAGAACCCCTCAAGAACTGCTTCCTGCTTAGAATGATAGCTTTATCACGCAAGTTGGGAATTATGACTTTTATGGGCCCGGCTCTCTCACCGTTAGGCTTACCTACTCTCCATGCTTGACATATTTGTCCTTTCCATTGGAGATTGTCTTTCAAGAAATCTCTTGCAAGGTCAAGAGTACATTCATTTTTCCCATAATATTTCACCCCTTTAATAATTATGTTTGTTGCTCTATCATGTCTTTCATTGCTTTCTCTATCTTGCATGTTGTCAACCTGAATGTTTGTTTCTTCTTCCCTCTTAGCAGAATTGCTAATAACTTGAGCCCATGTTTTGGAGAGATTTGTGGAATCTCCTTTCCTCTCTTCTCTTGATGTCTCTTCATTGTTGTCTATTTGGGCAACTACTTTCCCCTTATCCTAGGATGGTTTCGCATTCATCACCTCTGTATTCTCCACTGCAAATTTCTTCATTTTTTTCACCTCCGCTTTCATGCGTTGCCATTCTGTTTCCCTATTCGGAGAGCTTCCCATAGCAATGACACTTGCTCCTTCAGAACTTTGTTGCTTTCTACTAAAGCCTGGTTTTCAGCAGTTATTATATGGATTGTACAATCTCTTTCCAGCTCTTTAGCTTCTACTACTTCCAACCTCTCTTTTACATTTAACAGTTCTTTCACATAAAGATCAGATGACCAAGTGAGAGGTGTGGATGTGGGACTATATAAAGCATAAGCATCAATGACTTTTACTTTTCCTTTGGACTTGTTGCCACATGCTTGCAAAGAGGACTTGTTTGAATGTTGTTTCTTGCGAAGGACCCAAGTGCTTTCCCTTTGAGACCTTTCTTTCCTTGTCTGCTTCCATTTTAGATGAGCTAGTCTCTGTTTTTAAATGCCCCAATACTATTTGGCTATAAACCAAACCCACTTCCCAGTTTTGGCTGATGAGGAAATTTTCACTTGTCCTGTATCATTTGTTTCCACAGGTTCTAAAGTTTCTTGTCTCATTATCATGATGATATCAAGGGAAATCAAAGTCTTTTCCCAAAACTAACCCTCTGTTTTATGCTTAACCCTTCAATATATGTTGGTCTGGCCACTTAAAACTTGATGCTCTACCCTTGTTGCTCTGTCCACTGTCCCTATCCTCTGTTAGACCATTGTCCCTGCCCTCTGTTAGCCCACTGTCCTTGTCCTTTGTTTCCCTAATTTCACATACTTATTCATTGTTACCAATGAAGGAAAATGCCACCACTTTTAGATGTTGATATCCTTATCAACAGGTAGAAGAAAAAGTTCAACTGAAGTTCCAAGTTGCTGTCAATCACTACTCTAATACCGGTTGTTTTCTCCATCCTTCATTCGTTAGCCCAGAACATATATGAGGAAAAAATGCCAGCCATAGAAAGACTCTGATTCCACAGTGAAACATTTGTTAATTAGACTGCATTAGATTGATACCCTTTACTTTCTCAAGGCTTCATCGCATAACCATGGCCTCAAGGGGAATCCGATGGCACTCGATCAGTCAACCCCATGACGATGGCAGTTATTGGGACGGCCTCTCTGCAAAATCTTACGATTTTTTGTATATGACGTGGTTGGTTTCTATGTACTCCTCTTCTGGACTGACAGTCCAACCGAGCCTGAAGTGTACCCCATAAGGCTTGACTGAATGCTTGAATAATGTTGTCGAATTCTTATATGTCTAGCACCTGTCAAAGAATCTTGTCGATTCATAAAATGAATTTGCAGACAAGGTTGTGCTCCCTCTTGACTCGTAAAGTATACGTTGCCTCTTCATGTAATTAGATTCATGCAACCCATCCTAGGAATCCAATGACGCACCACTGCTGCAACGTAACCAAGGAATTTAGTGAGGTGATGCTACACGTGTTTTTTAAAAGGTATTGTCATTTGGTGGACGATGGCTGGGTGAAGGCCATGAAACACATGCCAAGAGGTTCGATGACGTGTAGATATATGCTAAAGGTTTCTGTTAGTTTTGTAGTTTTCATTTTGAAGCTGGGGTCAGAATTCAAGAGCACGTAAAAACAGGTTGTGTCTATTTTGGGCCTTGAAAATCAAAGTTCAGAATGAAGTTCTTCTTGACAGCTTCGAAGGTCGAGAGTTGCTACTACTAACATTTTTGTAGCGTTAAATTAATCGATCCAATGTTAAAGTATAGTGGGAACAATTATCTTTTATTTTATCTTATGTTTCCTTTAGAAGACCCAATTGTTTGGGGCCTTAAGATGGAGGTATTGAAATTGTTTGACACAGATTGTGCATGTTTATTATTTATGAAGCCGCTAAGGCAAGCCTCTATCTCATGTTTCAGGTTTTGGGAATGGGAAGCGATAGAGAAGTGAATGATTCCTATATTGACTTGGGAAATTTATATGACAGTGATCAAAACCTTGAGGCTCTTATCGATAGCGATTAATGATCAGAAATGGTTATGGAATCTCGAATACATAGAAAATGATATCATCATTTTTACAGTACCACCCCTTGGCTCTGCAAAGTAGTGGAGCTACATTCAAAGTGCATTCCATAGTAGGACCATGGACAAAACATTGATCGAAGAAGCACAAGGAGACCCTATAAAATCTAATCTCTCTGACAACACAATGGCATAACAATTGACCACATAGGGGTCTAAATTAATTACGCCGAAGGTGTCCCTATTATGAGCTTTGCTGGGAAACACTGTTCATCCCAGCCAATCCCTGTGCTCCACCTATCGCCTTTCTTCCCTGTCAAAAATTGACACTTAGCAGCCATCCATCCTACCCTGCTACTCTCAACTATGTCCGTGTTGTTGTCCAATCGCCGGGAGTCGCTGCGGTTTTGGCACGCCTTCGGCGTTTCCTTTGCACCGTCGCGCTGTGCAAATACTAGTCATTTATTAATGTCATTCTTTTAATTAGTTGATTGTATTTCTAGTATCATTATTTGTTTAAAATTACGTCTAACCAACTATTGCAACAAAAAAATATTCTACTCTCCACTCCAATTCTGAGTAAAAAAGGAAATACTTTGCTACGAAACTATCAATACACCTCAGGATTCTTCCCTCAATAGTTGTTGATCATACCAAGACAACAATCTATAAAGCACCATTTTGATGTATATATATTGATTTTTTCTTCAAAAAAGTAGAGTTGGTACAATTGTAAAAACAAATTTAGAGATTTTAGGATGAAATTTATTGACCAATAAGTTAGAAAAAAATTAAGGGATGAATCAAGTTGATTAGAAGTGAAGGAAATTTCTTATATGCATATTTAGTTTCTTAGCAATGGATAAAATGCCCATGAATATGTGCATTCATGTAGTTAGAGAAGTCTATAAATTTTCCTAACCAAAGGATAAAACACCCAAGGGTTTGTATATTCACCCAAACAATAAATAAAATGCTCAACAAGCAATTTATGGTCGTGGATAGGTGTTATAGGCTTAAAACACAATACAATAGATTATGCATAGTTTATTGTAACTTATAACCAAAATACCTAAAGCACATATTGTTGTAACTCATAGGTTTCAACATTTAATGGGCATTTGTATTGCACTCAAGAGAAAATTACAAAGGAGGCGAGCTATATACATAGTTTGTGCATTGTTACTCAATGATAATACAAAATTGTAGATGGACATGACTTAGAGACACTTGCTCAACATGGATAGGCACATTAACTCCTTGACTCAACTTCAAGTATATTTCCTTCTTTAAGCTCTCATTTTGCTACCGTGCTCCCCATTTCTCCTTGTATCTCCATATTGACATTCTTCTTCATTACATCCTTCATTTTTAATGGGATTAATTTGGAAGGCCAACCTTTGCAATGATTCATTTCTACTTCCAATTTTCACCAAAATATTAAAAAAACATGTTTATAAAATTTAAATGTAAAGCAACTAGGTGATTATTAAAAAGTTTAGAGAGGATCCAATTTGGATCACCCCTTCCTTCAAAACCATTTGTTCTTCTCCTTCAATCAGCAAGTAGACTTAAACAAATGTCTAAGAAAGGGCGCCTTTGTTGTATGATGGGAGGGGTTGCCTTTGGCATAATATTGGTATCCATATTATGGATAGAGATGACATTCACTATTGTAATATGTTGTAGAAAATCTAACGATGGGGATTCAATATGATCTTATGATGTACTTAAAATAAGATATTGAATCCCTTCTACAATTTGCAGAAACAAAACACAATCACATAATCACATAAACAAGTAAGAGAAAGAAACAATCAACGACACAACACAAGATGTATCTGGGGAAAACACGTTGCCTAAAACCCTGCTATATGTATATTGTATAAATTCAAGGATCATGAAACAATACAATGATTTCTCTCACAATAGAACTCCTGCACTCTCCCAACTGTCTCATAATGATCTAGGAAAAAACGGAAAAATACTTAGCCAATTCTTTGCCTTTGCTTAGCCTGCCTTACTCATGCATTCCTTGAGAAATTAAGGCCCTATTAAATAGGAAAATCCCTTGGAATAATTGTGCAATTCTTCCTAGGCCTCCAACTGACTCTATAAATGACCTGTATAATTTTCTGATTATACAACTGATAGTTATCTTCCCTTTAACATTTGTCTCAATTAGGTCTTCCTCAGACCTGACATGAAACAACTATTTATAGTGAATTATCAGTTAATTGATTGGTCACTCATTGTGAATTAAATCAGATTTAATTCACTGGACCTCTCACTAGCTCATCACTCAGTTAGAACTAGTTAAACTGATTTTAACTCAATTTATTGAGTTAACTAATTACAACTCATGCATAGCTGCAATTGGACTCCCTTAAATCATGGAATCACTCTAACTGCATCCTCTTTAGCCCTCAACTCGAATTTCCTAAGATAACTCAGTCATTCTGACTTAGTTCACTAATACAAGTTGTTATGAGATGAAATTACAATTTCTCTTCCAATTTAATTAACGGAAAAATAAATTAGAAGCCCCACTTGGGCTACCATTTCTTTGTGCCATTTCAACACTCCTCTCAACAAGAAAGGGATTATCTGCTACCCCGATCTTGTCTTTGTAGAATTCAAATTTTCTTCTTGCCAACACTTTCGTCAAGATTTTTGCATCCTGTTCCTCCGTGGGAATGTACTTTAATGACATAATCCTCCTCTAAACACAATCTGTGAGATGGTGAACCCAGATATCAATTTTCTTAGAATTGTCATGGAATAATGGATTAACCAACAGTTTGATGCAACTTTGGTTATCACAATGTATCACCATCGGATACATCTGTTGACCAAACAAACCAAGAAGTATCTTCCTCATTTAGATGGCTTCGCATGCAGCCTGACTGACCGCCATGTACTTTGACTTTGCTTAACTGAGTGAAAATGATCTTTGTTTCCTGTTGTACCAAGAAACTGATGTTGATCCTATGTTGAAGATGCCTCCTGATGTGCTCTTCTGGTCGTATGGACTCCCTACCCAATTTGAATCGGTGAAGCCTTGAAGCTTCACTCCCTCTGTTCGTCTGTACCATAATCCATACTTGTAAATTTTTGTATATTTTCTATGCTTGATGCAACTTTGCTTTTATACCCGATATCAAACAACAATCACGTAAACAATAAAGTAAAATTTTGATAGAACATACCAATAGATCGACGGAAGACAAGCCAAAAATACACTTAACTTGATCAACAAAATATATGTGTTGTTGTGCGTTACGACGATCAACAGGATGCTTCAACCAGCAAAGTCTCTTCACGGTTAGCCAACCAAAATGTGTCACACAACCCTCTTGGACAGCTCTACAACGGTCAACCCTCAACGATGTCCAGTCAATGGTCAACGCAAAACAACAGCAGCAAAATTCACCGCAACCAAATCAAAGTCAACATCCAGCCTCAATTTTTGAGCCAGAAAATTTAGACTACAAAAATTGAAATTTTGGGAGAGTTTTAGGTCAAGTTGACCAAGCATTGACCAAAGTCAATGTTGGTCAAAGCTGCGCTAAAACCCTAGATCATAACAGAAAACCCTAGCTGTTGTTTCCCAGTGTGAGAGAAGAAGAGCTTCCAAGATGATGATCGAACCAATCAGATGCAAAGAGAGAATGTGTGATGAGAGATGGTGAAAATGACCTCCAAAGTTGACCTATATATATCCATAAGTGAGGGTTTGTGACACATCTGTTGGGGCTCCAAGCCTACATTACAATTCTGGCCAACCTTGCACATAAATGGAATTAATTCAAAAAAAAATGTTCTGCTCATTGGATCAAGATAACATTTAGATTGATCTTGCACCTCTCCGAAAGAGGAATCCAATAAAAATATTGGTATCATCATCTGAGCATCACAACATGGAGTTTGGACCTAGTTGCCCAAAATTAACACTCCCTCTCAACTAGGGAGAACTCCATCCACCTGTGCCATCCAAACATCGGGCGTCATCCCACCGTAACTTGCTTTGCTGGTTTCTTTATTTCAGAACAAAAAAAGGTGAGTCACAAAGAAATCACTCCCAGCTAACAAAATCAACTCAGAGGTTTGAAACCTCTATAGGACTCAAAGGAGTCACATACCAACTCAAAGTCAGTTGGAGGTCCGAAACCTCACTAGACTTGATCCCATATCAAGTGGTTGGACACGTGCCATCCTAGACATAGTGAGTGCGGAAATCTCCGATGCGTCCATCGGTCTACTACTGGTATCTAGCTTTTCCCACCTCATTGGCCAAGATGAGAGGTACTTCCCATGACTCTGGGACTCCATGGGTAGGATGCATATGGGGCATAGATCAAAGAGAGGGAAACCAACCAATATCATAACGGTGGGGTAGAAGCACACCAACAAGGTTCAGCAAGCCTAGCCCTGTGGTTGCCTATATCTCCCAAAATATATCCCCAAAGCCCCCTCGAGCTCCCAAAGCTCATCATCCAACAAGACCCTCAGAATAGGATCATTCCACTATTCCAAGATTCTCACGGAAGGTTAGGAACTTGACCTTCGCTAAGGGCTTTGTGAGAATATCCGCGACCTTCTCATCAGTTCCTATATGATCGAGCCTTACGATGCCTCGTTGTACCATATCCCGGATAAAGTGGTACCTAATATTAATATGCTTGGATCAATCATGGAACACGAGGTTCTCTGACAAACGAATCCCACTCTGGTTATCACAAAGGATAACGATGGTATCTAGCACATGCCCGAACAACTCACTGAAGATCTTTCGCAACCAAACTTCTTCACCGACTTATGCTTCCTGCTCATCCAAGATATCGAAGCAGACCAAAGTGTGAAGCAGCATCCATATGTGCTCTTGCGATCCACCACACTACCAGCCCAATCAGCATCAGTATATCCATGGAGTCTCAAACTCCTGACAATGTATCTCAACCCATGGTTTATCGTGCCCCGAAGATATCTCAACAGATTCTTGGCACCAACCTAGTGAATGTGATGAGGATCAACCATGTGTTGACTCAAAGTGTTCACCGCAAAACATACTTTCGGACGGTGTTCACTAAGAACATCAAGGCCCCTACGAGTTGACGATACTCAATAGGATTTTCTAGCACGGACCCAACAGCACTGCCACTCAACTTCTTAAAGTTGAGCTCCATCGGTGTCGACATGGACTTACAGTCCACCATTCCAAATCTTTCCAGCAGCTTCACAATGTATTTTCCTTGAGAGAGGAAAATTTCGCCAGGTCTCTGCCAGACCTCCAGGCCTAGGAAGTAATGCATCAGTCCTAGGTCCTTCATCTCGAACTCAGAAGAGAGCTCCCTCTTACACTAATGAATGATAGGGTCAACACTTGTCAGGAAGAGATCGTCCACATAGAGAACCATAATGAGAGGCTTTTCTCTATCACTCTTGAAGTAAAGGTTCAGATCCGTATTACTACGAGTGAAGCCCAGCTTCATCAAGTAGCTATCTATCCTCTCGTACCAAGCCCTGGGGGCTTGCTTCAACCCATAGAGGTCTTTCTTCAACCTGAATACTTGGGTGTCTCTATCCTGGACTTCGAACCCCAGAGGTTGCTCCACATACACCTCTTCCTTTATCGCACCATGAAGAAAGGTGGTCTTCACATCCATTTTATGAAGATTCCATCCTTGTGTAGCAGCAAGGGCTATGATAGATCGAATGGTGGTATATCGGGCCACAGGTGAAAATATGTCATCATAATCTCTGCCTTCCTTTTGAGAGAAGCCTCGGGCAACAAATCTTGCCTTGAACTTTTTAGCACTACCATTAGATCCATGCTTGATCTTATAGAGCCATTTCGAGGTGACAACAGCTTTGTCCTCCAGTCTCGGAACCACATCCCAGACATCATTCTTCATAATGGACTCGTACTCTTCATGCATAACATCCTTCCAGACTTTATGCTTTACGGCTTCTTCAAAAAATTCCAGGCTTAGATTGTATGATTGTACTCATGGCTGCTAGATACCCTTGGTATCTATTCAGCTTCTTGTTTTCATAGAATGTCCCCATTGGGGCCATATGTCTCTCGGCATCCTCGAGAGTATCCCTAAGCCATGAGGGTCTTCTCTTCATTGAAGGAGGTGGATCAATAGGGTCCATCGTTTCTTCAACATCGGGCATCATCTCATCCTTTAGTTCTTCCTGATTCCCATACCTTACTTCATGATCTTCCTTAGAGATCGGAAGACTTATCACTTTCCTGAGGGAAGCATCTATCTTGCTCCTCTTATCCTTCGGCACATGAAAATAAATGGGATAACCAAAAACTCTAAAATGAGAGACGTCGGGTTTCTTACCAGAGAAAACCTCTTCGAGAGTTTTGGAATCCAAAGTGGAATGCGGGCATTGATTTTGTATGTACACAGCAGTGTTCGCAGCTTCTCCCCACAAAAACTTCAGAAGACCTTGATCACATAGCATGGCATGAGCAGCTTCCACAATGGTCCTGTTCTTTCTTTCAGCAACGCCATTTTTCTCAAGAGTATATACGGTTTTGGTCTCCCTCTTGATGCCAGCTTCTTTGCAAAATTTATTGAACTAGTTCGTCTCATATTCAGTGCCATTATTGGTCCTCAAAATCTTTATCTTCTTCCCTGTTTGATTTTCCACCAAGGCTTTGAAAGTACGAAACCACATGAAACCATCATCCTTCTTCTTCAATAAGTATATCCAGGTCTCGTGAGAGAATTCATCTATAAATTTCATATTATAAGAACATCCTCCCAAGGATGTCACAGGTAGCATACCAGAAAAATCAGAATGTATCAATTGCAAGACATCAGATGTATTTGTGACACTTGAGGGGAAAGGTCCCCTTTTATGCTTTCCTTCGGTACAACCCTGACATGCACCTTCATGATCATTTTGGTCTTCCAACATTAAATCCAAAGACATCTTCCAAGCATGAAAGTCAGCCTTTCCAGTCAACTTTCCATCAGCTTTGAAGCCATTATAATTTGAGGTACCCATGGGTCCTTGACAAATGCTACTTCTTCGGTGATTTCTCTCAATACAAACTTGGGTTTTGTCTTCACCTTAGCTCTGATACCATGTAAATTTTCATAGATGTTCTATGCTTGATGAAAATTTACTTTTATACCTGATATCAAACAACAATCACATAAACAAGAAAGTAAAATTTTTATATAACATACCAATATATCAATGGAAGTCAAGCCAAAAATACACTTAACTTGATCAACAAAATATATGTGTTGTGGTGCGTTACGACGGTCAACATGATGCTTCAACCAACAAAGCCTCTTCATGGTCATCCAATTAGAATGTGTCACACAGCCCTCTCATACAGCTCTACAACGGTCAACCCTCAATGTTGTCCAGTCAACAGTCAACGCAAAATAGAAGCAGCAAAAATTCAACGCAGCCAAGTAAAAATCAACATCCAACCTCGATTTTTGTGCTAGAAAATGCGAACTGCAGAAATTGAAATTTTGGGATAGTTATAGGTCAAGTTGACCAAGCGTTGACCAAAGTCAACATTGGTCAAAGCTGCACTGAAACCCTAGATCAGAACAAAAAAACCCTAGCTGTTGTTTTCCTACGTGTGAGAGAAGAAGAGATTCCAAGATGATGATCAGACCAATCAGATGTAGAGAGAGAATATGTGATGAGTGATGGTGAGAATGACCTCCAACATTGACCTATATATATCCATCAGTGAGGGTGTGTGACACATCTGTTAGGGCTCCAAGCCTACATTACAATTCTGGCCAACCTTGCATATAAGTGGAATTAATTCAAAAAAAAATATTTTGCTCGTCAGATCAGGATGATCTTTAGATTGATCTTGCACCTCTCCGAAAGAGGAATCCAATAAAAATATTGGTATCGTCATCTGAGCATCACAACATGGAGTTTGGACCTAGTTGCCCAAAATTAACAATACTCTATAGTGCCCTTGATATATCTCAACACGTGCTTCCCTACCTTCCAAAATAGCTTGGTTGGATTAATAATACCTTGGCTCAGTTGGTTAACTGTGCAGCATATGTCGGGTCGTGTGTTCACCAAATACATGAGTGAACCCACCAGCTGCCTGTAAATAGTAGCATCCACTACTTCACCTGAAGTAGCATCATCTTTCCTCTAGTATCTTGCAAGAGGAGTCTCCATGGGTTTGTTACCCTCCATGTGGAACTTCCCTGGAATCTCCTTGGCATACTTTCCTTTAGATACAAACAGCTCCCCGTCTCTTTTCCATATTTCCGATCCAAGGAAATAGTGCAAGAGCCCCATGTCCTTCATTTCAAATTCTCTTGCAAGATCATATTTGCAAGATTTTATGAGTCGCTCATCACCTGTCAGTATCAGATCATCAACATAAAGTAAAATAATCAAAAGCTTACCATCAACCACAATATGATATAGGTTCGCATCCGCTTCACTCTTAGTGAAGCCCAACCCGGTGAAATAGTTGTCAATTCTAGTGTACCAAGCACGAGGTCCTTGCTTCAGCCCATACAATGCTTTATTAAGTCTGCACACATGTGACTCCATTTCTAAGGTCTCAAAACCTTTCGAATGTTCAATGTATAATTTTTCCTCAATAACTCCTTTGAGAAAGTTTGTCTTTACATCCATCTGATCTATCTTCCATCCCATCTGCGTAGAGAGTGCAAGGATGGATCTAGTGGATGATTACCTTATGATTGGTGCCAAAGTCTCATCATAGTCAATCCCCTTCACTTGAGAGAACCATATGGCCACAAATATAACCTTGTGTTTCTCTACACTCCCATCTACTGCTTGCTTCACCTTGTAGACCCATCTGGATCCTACCACTGACTTCCCCATCGGTCTTGGGGCCACTTCCCATGCACCATTCCTGATAATGGAGTCATACTCCTCAACCATTGCATCAAACCACACTATATGCTGCACTACTTCCTCAAAAGAGGATGGTTCTATATCAATACCTTCACTCATAAGAGCCATGTATCCAGTGTACCACTCTGGGGACCTTCTTTGCCTAGACTGTGATGTGGGTGCACCCACATTATCTCTCGCATCCAATAATAATCTGTCAGCCTCTCTGGATCACTTCCTTCCATCTCTGGTGGATGGCTCTACATGAGTGGTTTCTAACACTCTCTGTTCCTCTGCTTGTGGCTACTCCACATCTCGAGGTTCATCCTTTGGAGCTAAGAGCTCCTAAACTGCATGCAACTCAAGCTCCCTCTCAAGGGACAATCACATAGCTTTGTCTTCATCAAACTTTGTTAGAAGATTATATTTACAGACCAATGGAAAAAATAAAAATATGCGGAAATACAAACGCAGAAAACATATAAAACAAGAGAGACACATATATATTTGGTTCACCCAACTTGGGCTACATCTACGGAGAAACAACTAGTCCTTCCTTTATATTATCCAACAAAATGAAGAGACACAGCCTACAACATATCCGTTGTAATATCCTCTACTCTCTCACACAGTCCCCCTTTCTCTTTCTCGCTCAGAATACACACACCAAACACAACCTCAATATGATTCCATTAAATGAACCAAGGGGTTGCCTTCTAGGGAAAAAAACCTAAATTAAACACAAATTCTACCTTCAGATCATCCGCCTAATGAACGACCCAGATTGACTACGAAATTATAATATTTTACAAGGAAATTTTATATCTATTTTTAGCTTCGAGAGCGCTACCCTCGAACCCCAGCGGGGGGGGACAAGTCCCCCCTGCCCCGCGTGGAAGAGTGTACATTCTTCCTGGGGTATACATCCGACTGAAACAAATACCTCTAAATTAGGATGATAATCAGGCTCCACACCCAACAATCTCCCGCTTGGAGACTGATTGTAGCAACTCCACCATTGCTTCATTTTCTCAACAATGACTCCACTTTGGACCTGGTTGTTTCTCATCTTCATCATCAAACTTGAAGACCAATTGAAACTGAGAAAAACCTCAGTTTCTCCCTGGTTACAACTTTTTTTAACATATCTACAGGATTCTGGCTAGTGTGTATCTTTTCCATCTTCCAAAATTGACCGTATGAAATGGTACGTGAGATGTATGTGTTTATTCTTGGAATGAAATGCTGAGTTCTTTGCAAGATGAATGGAACTCTAACTGACACTGTATAACCTTCCCATCTCCTGCTTCTTACCCAATTCATTCATAAACCTTTGTAACCAAATCATTTGTTTATTAGCCTCTATAGCAACAACATATTCTTCTTCCATTGTTGAAAGTGCAACAACACTTTGCATTTTTGAAACCCAACCAATAACTATTCCATCTACAGTAAATACATGCCTTGTAGCGCTCCTCCTGTTATCTCTATCACCTGCCATATCTACATCAACATATCCATGTAGAGCAATTTTTAAACCACCAAAGCAAAATGATTGATTTGTGGTACCTCTCAAATACCTCGGAATCCATTTCACTTCCATCCAATGTTCTTTTCCTAGATTTTTCATGTGCCTACTTACAACTCCCACTGCATATGCAATATCAGGCCTTGTGTAGACCATTGCATACATTAAGCTTCCAAATGCCGATGCATATGGAACTTTAGACATATAATCCATTTCTTCTTGGGTCTTGGGGCACATCTCCTTACTAAGTTTGAAATGGCTAGCCAAAGGTGTACTAACTTGTTTTGCATTTCACATATTAAATATTTCCAACACCTTTTGTATGTACTCATTCTGAGACAATGCTAATTTGTGATTTTTTCCTGTCTCTAGTTATTCTCATACCAAGGATTTGTTTTGTAGCTCCCAAATCCTTCATTGCAAATGAATTTTTGCCAATTTTCCTTTGCATATATTTATTTCCTGCATGTTAGAACCTACAACAAGCATGTCATCTACATACAATAACAATATAATATAGTTGCCATCAATTTTTTTTTTCCAAATAAACACAATGATCAGAGTGACATCTAGTATAACCTTGTTCAGACATAGACCTGTCAAATTTTAGATACCACTACCCGAGAACCTGTTTTAAGCCATACAAGCTCTTCTTCAACCTGCACACTATTTTTTCCTTCCCTTTGACCTCATATCCTTGTGGTTGCTGCATATAGATCTCTTCCTCCAAATCTCCATGGAGAAAGGATGTCTTTACATCTAATTGTTCAAGATGCAAATATTTCGCTGCTACAAGAATTAAAATAGTTCTGATTGAAGTCATTTTAATGACAAGAGAAAATATTTCATCAAATTCAATACCTTTCTTCTATGCAAACCCCTTCACCACAATTCTAGCTTTGAACCTCTTTTTTCCTCCATCTTCTTCCTTTAACCTGTAAACTCATTTATTCTGCAATGTTGTTTTACCTGCGGGTAACCTGACTAAGTCCCAAGTATGGGTATGTACCAAGGATTCCATCTCTTCTTTCATGGCTAGCTCCCACTTCTTCCTCGGTTTCACCTGCATTGCTTCTTCATAACATTCTAGTTCACCAGAATCAATCAACAATACATAATATAATGAAGGAGAGTATCGTTCAGGGGGTCTACTTATCCTGGTAGATATTCTGACACCACTTTCTGGTGTTTGAGGTGCATGTTTTTGTTGTGGTGGTTGTATTGTTGTGTTTTCTGATTATTATTATTATTTTCAGGCACCTTTACTCTTTTTTGATCTCATCAAGCACTATGTATTCTATGTTTTCTTTATCCTATTTATTTTCCTGCGTCTGATCCTTATACAATACCTTTCCATTGAATATGACATCTCTATAATCATATAAGAGATAACCAAAATCATTAACACCATATCCAATAAAGGTACATTTATTTGATTTTTCCTCAAGCTTTGTTCTATTTTCTTTATTAATATGGAAAAAGACCTCACAACCAAAAAGCTTTTAAAAAGTGTAGTTTACATTTTTACCTGTCCATGCCTCCTCTGGAATAACACCATCCAAGGAACTTGAAGGCCCTATGTTTATTAGATAAACAAAAATATCTACAACATCTGACCAAAATTCTAAAGGCAATCCTGCATGCAATCTCATGCACCTTGCACGCTCCATGATTGTCCTATTCATCCTTTCTGACACACCAGTTTCATGTGGTGTTCCTAGAACTGTCTTCTCTCCACGAATTCCATTCTTGAACACTACCTATCAAACTCTTTGTTGTAATATTGACCTCCATTTTCTAATCTGAGACACTTCAAATTATTTCTTGTCTCAATCTCAACCAAATATTTCCATTTCTTGAAATTATCAAATAAATCAGATTATTATGAATACAATAAATCCAAGTTTTTCTAGTTGCATCACCAATAAAAGTAACATAATAACGAGAGCCACCGAGAGATGATACCTGAGCAGGTCCCCATACATCTGTATACACAAGCTATAATTTTTCGCTCTTCTTTTCTTTCCCAACTCTAAGAAATATGACTCTCTTCTATTTTCCATAAACACAATTCTCACAGAAATCCAAATCAATATTCTTCAAACTTGGCAACAAATTTCTTGAGTGAAGAATCTCCATCCCCTTCTCACTCATGTGTCAGAGCCTATGATTCCATAATGTTGCATCTGCTCCCGTGGAGTTTAAAGAATTAACACAATTATAAATACCATTGCATAAATACAGTGTACCAACCTTTTCTCCTTTTGCTATTACCAGGGCTCCTTTAGTGACCTTCTAGGTTTTGTCTATAAAAGTTTTCACACAACCTTCATCGCCTAACTGCCCTGTTGAAATCAATTTTTTCTTCATATCTAGAACATGTCTTACCTCCTTTAATAACCATTGGTTTACATTCTGTTGTTTTACAAGAACTTTACCCATTCCAACGATTTTACAGGTTTATCATCACCCAGATGAACCTGTCCAAAATCTCCTTGAACACAGTCATGAAAATGTTTCTTATCAGGTGTGGCATGGAATGAGGCCCCTGAATCTACCATGCAGACATCAATAATATTTTCTAAAGAAAGAATCAAATCATCTTGTAACACATCACCTGTCACATTTGCTTCATGATTTTTTTCTTGTTGCGCGTCTCGTTCTTTTCCCTTCCAAGACTTACAGTATTTCTTCAAGTGTCCTTTATTCCCACATTTCCTGCACACTATTCCAACCTGGACTTGGATCTTCCTTTCCTTGATTTACTGTGATATCCTAGGCTCTTTCCTCTTTCCATTTTTCTTCCCCTAGTCTCCATACTCAAAGCATTACCTGGTGTCTCACCAGAGCTTTTCCGTTGCATTTCCTCGCTAAGGATAGCACCGACAACATCATCGAACTTTAAAGTACGAGATCCATAGACAGGGTTACTAATGGCCATAACTAAATCATTCCAACTTTCTAGAAATGAGCATAGAAATAAAAGAGCCCTAAATTCATCATCAAATTTTACCCCTACAGAATTTAACTGACTGTTAACCGTATTAAATTTATTCAAATGGTCCGCAACAGATCCACCTTCCAACATTTTCATATTAAATAATCGTTTCATATGAAATACCTTTTTTAAGGCCGAGGGGTTTTAATATAGTTTTTCCAATGCCACCATTAAACCCTATTTTGTCGTTTCCTTCAAAATATTGAAGGCTACTGACGCCGCGAGGCACAACTGTATTGTTCCAAGTGCCTTTCTATCAAGAATATCTCATTCTGCGTCTGTCATACTCAACGAATTATTTATTTTTTTGCTCGATTAGGTACAAATCTTTCTGATACATATAATCTTCCATCTTCATCTTCCATAGCTGGTAGTTTTAGCCGTTAAATTTCTCGACCCTAAACTTTCCATCTTCTGCCATTGCTCCCACTCAAAGCAGGGACCCTTCTTTCCTGCAAGTTTATCAGCCAAATAGACCTTAGGCTCTAATACTAGTTTTTAGAAAATTATATATTACAGAGAAATGGAACACATAAAATATGCGAAAATACAAACAAAGAAAACATATAAAACAAGAGAGACACATATATATGTGGTTCACCCAACTTGGGATACATCCATGGAGAAACAACCAATCCTTCCTTTATATTATCCAACAAAATGAAGAGACACAACCTACAACATATCCACTGTAATATCCTTTACTCTCTCACACAGTCCCCCTTTCTCTTTCTCGCTTAGAATACACACACCACACACAACCACAATACAATTCCCTCATATGAACCTAGGGGTTTCCTTCTAGGGAAAAAACCCTAAATTAAACATAACTTCTACCAACAGATCATATGCCTACATATAATTTTAACTTAGTGGGCGTTGCCCTCGAACCCCCACGGGGGGACAAGTCCCTGCATGGAGGGGTATACAATCTTCCTGGGGTATAGATCTAATTGAACACAAAGACCTTTAAATCAAGATGATAATCAGGCTCCACACCCAACAAACTTCACATCTCTTTTGACCACTGTCATCTGATGTGCTGGAAAGTACACACGATAGTTGTGAGGTGTAGAAATGTACCCCACAAATATCCCCAACTCTACTATTGGCTCAAGATTATTCTTAGCATCTTTGGTCACATGGAAATGGACAGATGAGCCAAAATTTTAAAATATGAAACATCCAGTTTCTTACCTGAAAAATCATCCTCTGGTGTACTCATCCCATGTATCCGATGAGGACTTATGTTCTGCACCAATACTGTTGAACTACATGCCTCTGTCCACATATGCAACGATAGGCCCTGGTCATGAAACATAGATCGTGCTTCTCCCACAAAAGTTATGTTCTTTCTCTCTGCAACTCCATTCTACTGTGGGTTATGAGGTGCAATCAATTCTGTTTGAATTCCTTCCGAGGCACAAAATTTCATGAATTCATTAGAGATGTATTCTCCAACATTGTCGCTCCTCAGAGCCTTCACCTTCTTCCATGTATATTTATCGACAAGTACCTTGAACTCACAAAAATTGGAGAATGTCTGATCTTTCTTATGCAAGAAGAAAATCCAACACTTCCTTGAAAAATCATCAACAAAAATCACACAATACCTATGCTTTGTTTTGGAATCTGTTGAGAACGGTCCACACACATCTGAGTGAACTCTCACAAGGATTGTCGCTGCTCGGCTTTCCTTATCATGAAAGGTGGCCTTTGTAGACTTTCCCATAGTACACCCTTACATGTGTCTCTCTGCACAAGTGTACCCTTTGGAAGCCCTATAGAAATCTACTACATGATCCTCAAAGCATTGTGGTGAATATGACCCAACCTCTTGTTCCATAACTCACCGATGTCTCATCTCGCCACCTTCTCTGCTTTACTGTTCAATGTTGCGTAGTCATCCACATCAATTTTTTAAAGGTTCTTCACTCGAACCCCAATATTTTTCACCTGTCCCATGGCTTTGTGACGAAGGAAGGCCTTCCCTTCACTGAAAATCACATCATATCCACGATCTTCCAACATAGCAACATAAACCAAATTCTTCTTTAAACCAGGTACATGCATGACATATTTTAGTATAAGGAGTTTACCTAACTCTCTCCAGAAAATAACTATACCAATCCTGGTAGTGCTATACCCCCTGTCATCACCCATCTCAATGTGAATCTGGAGATTCTTCTCCCCCAGGCTGCTGAATAATTCTTTGTTGCTAGTCATGTGAAATGAGGCTACATTATCCAAGTACCACACAAATCCCAACACCGACGACACCATGCATGCAATGAGGGTGAATTCCAACTCAAATTACGAAGCCAATGCTTCACATGCTTCTCCTCCTGAGGCCTTCTTATTGTTCTTATTTTGTGGGCAATTTGTGGCATAATTTCCATGCTCATGACAGTTTAAACATTTCACCTTTGACAAGTCTATCTTCTTTCCTTCCTTGTCGATCTCATATTTGGAATTGGATTCCTTCCCTTTTCCTTTCTTCGCCTTGCTAGCCAAGGCACAATTTTCCTCATCATCAATCTTTGACGAGGCTCCATCTCTGGTGCTCTGCTTGATTTATTCTTGTGCCAAATAATACCAAAGTCGCTCCCAATCTGGCAGCTTCTCCCTCCCATTTACATAGTCCTGGTAGCTATGACAACTCTTGGGAAGGCCTAGAAGATCCAGGCTCACCAAATCATCCGTGGAAATAATGACCCCAACACTTTTAAGATCGTCTCGACATTGAGTGAACTTGGTCATGTATTTATCAATCGTGTCGCCTTTTTCCATTTTGATCTTCCCGAGCTTGTCTTTCAGCACCTATTCTAATACAGATTTGTCAAGGTCTTCCACATTTCATCTGGAGTCGCCTTCCCATGGAGGCTTGAGACAATATGGTCCCAATCTCCCTCTAACAAGATCATTCTTGCTTTTGAAACATTCTTCTTCCATGCATCAAGAAGTTGAGCATCTACTGTTACAGGTTGTGGGACATCAGCATCTATGAAAGCTTTCAGTATGTTGTATTCGAGCACTACCTCCATCTCGTCCTTCCATGTAATATAATTCGAATTTCTCTCAAGTGCATATCCGAGTCTCAATCCATTGAAAAACATCTTGATATGTTGTTGGATACCGAAGAAATAATAATTCCCGACACTCTGATACCATGTAGAAAATCTAACCACGAGGATTCAATCTGATATTATGATGTACTAAAAACAAGATACTGAATCCCTTCTACAATTTGTGAAAACAAAACACGATCGCACAATCACGTAAACAAGTAAGAGAAAGAAACAATCAATCACACAACACAATATGTATCTGGGGAAATCACAACTTCCTAAAACCTTTTTATCTATATATTGTGTAAATTCAAGGATCGTGACATAATACAGTGCTTTATCTCTTAAGAGAACTCCTGCACTCTGCCAATTGTCTCACATTGATCTAGGAAAAATCGAAAAAATAATTAGCCAATTCTTTGCCTCTGCTTAGCCTGCCTTGCTCACAGATTCCTTGAGAAATGAAGGCCCTATTAAATATCAAAATCCCTTGGAATAATTGTGTAATCCTTCCTATGCCTCCAATTGGCTCTATAGCTCACCAGTACAATTTTCTAATTATACAATTGATAGTTATCTTCCCTTTAACCTCTGTCTCAATTGGGTCTTCCTCAGAACTGACATGCAACAACTATTTATAGTGAATTATCAGTTAATTGATTGATCGCCATTGTGAATTGAATCAAATTTAATTCACTGGACCTCTCATTAACTCATCACTCAATTAGAACTAGTTAAACTAATTTTAACTCAATTTCTTGAGTTAACTAATTACAACTCATAAATAACTGCAACTAGACCCCGTTAAATCATAGAATCACTCTACATGCATCCTCTATGACCCTCAACTCGAATTTCCTAAGCTAACTCAGTCATTCTGACTTATTTAACTGATACAAGTTGTTATGAGATGAAATTACAATTTCTCTTCCAATTTAATTAAGGGAAAATTAAATTAGAAGCCCCGCTTTGGGGTGCCATTTCAACATATGTTGCTTGATAATTACTTCGAGTTGAGTTGCAAATGAAAGCAACTCATCTTTACCTTTGACCTTGACTCTCCAAACTTTATTCTTGTCTATTCGATTCTTGGGATGGGGATATGGGTGAAGCCTCTAACATTTGGCCTCCCAATGTTTATTCAATCTACAATACTACAATATTTCATGCATGGTTTGCTTCACCTTTTGGAGTGCTAACAATTTCTACCTTATGATCCATTTTCTTCCTAGCCTATGATGATGCTTTCCATCTTGGTTTTTTTATTACCTAAGAGTTTAAACATATTTTGATGTCTAAAAATTCACTTAATTTCTCTTTTACAAGCCTCTACAAGCAAATTTGAGTGGTTTCCTACATACTCCTTTTTCATTTTCCTTTTCCTCTATGAGAATGGTTTCTTTTTTAGTTCCTCTTGCTTTGACAATAACATTTTGAGATGAAATTGTGTTGATGCCTTGTCCACAAAATCCTAGGTCTTCATGCTTGGGCCTTTATTGAATTACAATGAGGATCATAATCCCTTAGCCTTCCTTTCCCATCCCTCAACCATCATATCCTAGTTGTCTCATGTGCATTGAATCGATGCCACTAGTGTGTTTTTTCAAAGTCACCAAATGTTTCTTCGGAAGGTGAGTTTATTAAGCTTATCTCTGTCATGGTATAATTGGATTTGACAATGGTAATGTAAGGGGCTTGCTTGGTCTCTTGGACAAATATTTTCTATCTCCTTTAAGGTCTTTCTTGTCATGATTTTGGAAAATCTCTTTTATTTCTAGTTATCCAGATCAATGGATTTCTCCTCCAATTGTAAGAGATGCAATATGCTCATGTCTAATTTTGACCTCATAGTTGTGAAGGAGTCTTAGCACTTGGTAAGCCTTTTTTCTAGCTCATCCACTCTCTACCTCCAATAATGACATTCCTCATAGATTTAATTGTTGAAGTCTCTCAAATATTCCAGCTTCTCCCTCTTCAAGGCCTTTCCCATGGTAGATACTTAAAGGTCTGTAATGAAGATTCTCTAATAACATATGATCCCTAAATGATTGGATCATGACCTATCTATTTAACCAACATAAATTCTTCTTAATTGTTGTTTGTGTAATTTGAATTCATTGCATATTTAACAACCTCCTTAGACTTTTAATAAGTTCCATAGTGATAGCTTCTACAACCTCTTTAACAACTTTCATAGTTTTTTAATAAGTTCCATAGCAATAGCTTCCACAACCTCTTTAACAACTTACATAACAAACAACTACTATGTCAACAACAAAATATTCCGTTATACACTCCAACTCTATGTTAGAAAAATAATACTCTATTATAGAAGTGACATTACAAATGGATATTCTTCACTTACAAGTTGTTGATCATACCAAGGTAACAATAGAGTATATAAAAGAGGAAATTAGCATTTGGTTGCATGCAAAAATGGATTTATGGATTATATTACAATAAAGCAAATTTGTTGTAATTGAAAAAATGGTTTTAGAGATTGTAAGATGAAAATAATTGACTAATAGGTGAGAAAAAAATACCCAATGAAAGAAATAATTCAACCAACAACAAAGAAAAATTCTCAAGGGTATGCACATTTTCCTAGGTAGAGTATAAGATGCACAAAGTGTTTATAAATTTTCTTAGGCAAAGTATAAAACACCCAAGGGTTTGTAAATTCACACAGAAAGTAAATAAAATGCACACCTAATCTAAAATTGTGCGAACAAAATATTTCTTATACAGAGATAGACAGTAGGGGCTTTTATTAGTTATTTCACCTTTACTAGAAAGGATGAAACCAGAAGCTTCTGGCCCTCTTACTAGCTCTGCCTAAAGAAATATAAGGTAAACACTAAATCGATCTGTCAATGAAAATATTTGTTTATGTTTGAAAAGTATTCATTAACCAAATTTTATGTGTGAATAAGCAAGTTCAAGTATTCTGCAATGGAAGTAATGTGGTTTGAAGTGAAACTAATGAGTTTTGATCATTGTATAAGTCTCACTGGGAAAAGTGGACTTATTAAAAATTATTGTTTAATGTAGTAAAATCTGGAAAATAGCAGTAAAAATCCACAGCATAACAGTAAGCATTTGTTTAAGCAGTTCACCCCTCTCTTGGGCTACCTCTGCTGGGTCCAAAAGCCTCCAAATAGGCTTTTCCCTTTTTCATTAATGCTCAAAATAGATATTACATTGTGAAGAAAGCCTCAAAAGGCTAAATTAGCTGCAAATTCAGAAATAGAGGACTGAAAACAGTAAAAATCGACTATTCATTCACCTCAAATGGATGAGTATAGTCCAACACAGCAGATCTTTCATCAAGCCCTAGTGGCTCCACAAGAAAATTCGCTGATAAAATCACTGACAGAGTGCCCTGATGGCTCTGCAACCTATCCCAACAGCTCCAGAATGCTTCAATACCCCCAAATAAATAAATAAATCGCCTCAATTGGACTTCCCTAGCCAAAGTTATGACTAACTGAAGTTTTGTCCAGTTACACCTTGAAAAGCTCCACTAAATGTTGAGTAACTCCATATAAGCCCGCTAAAAATGGGGTCCAGCGCTAAAATTAGGCGCTCCGCCATATAAGCTGCCAGTTCGTTGGTGCTAGTGGATAAGACCACGGGACCGTGACCTTCGGCAAGACTTTGAGTTTAACACGGCATATAATAAAGTTTGAACCATATATTAAAATAGAACTCTGCACCTTCCGCCGGTCCTATGTGACCATACCCAAATTCGTTGCGCGCTCGTTAACTTGGCTCTTGGTTCCGAACCTGCGGTTGTATGCTGAGGGGGCTGGCCCCCTTTCGGGCCCCGCCCAAACAAATTTTAACGTTTAAATATAACTTCGCGCCATTGATTATTAAAAATTGGGTGTGGCCCAATGGCTGGTCCGTTGCGTTGTCTCTGCCCCAACCCGGGGTCGAACCTCTCTGCGACCAAAATAAATTTTTGAACGCCCATTTCATTTGTATCTTGGGGCCACGTGGCGGCCTCCGGACTGGCCACGTGGCGCCCACTGATTGGCCGCCTGCGGAATATTTCGCAAGATATTCTGTGGAATATTCTACAGAATATTCTCAGAATATTCTGTGGAATATTCTTTTTTTAATAAAATTTTTTATAAAGTCAAATTTTGGCTATTTTTTAACTGAAATTGAGAAAATTCAAAGTTGAATAACTTTCTCATACGGCGTCGGTTTTCAGTGTCATTCACGTCTACAGGATCGTTTTTCTGAGCTCTTTCCATTAATTCTGGTTTGGACCAATTCTGAGCAACTTCATTTTTTAGCATTTTTCTACAAGAGACTTGATCTCTTGATCAACACAAATCAATTCATGGTTGTGGATAAGTGTTATAGGTTGAAAACACACAACAATAGAGTGTGCATAGGCTATTATAACTTATAACCACAATAGCCAATGCATAGACTATTGTCACTCATAGATTTCAATGTTTAATGGGCATTTTTCTTATGCTTAGGAGAAAGTTATAAAAAGGGTGAGATACACATAAAGTTTGTGTATTGTTACTCATTGAAAATACTAAATTGTAGATGGCCATGGCTTAGAGACACCTCGCTCAACATGGAAAGACTCATTAAATCCTTCATCCACTCAATTTCAAGTAGGTTACCCCTTTGGAGCTCTCATGTTTGATATTGTCCTCCCCATTTCTCCTTGGATCTATGATGCAAGGGCATCGACAACAGGCTTATAGGTAAGCTAGAAACACAAGTGAAAGATGATGACATAGATGAAAATGGGAAAATAGGTATAGGTAAAAGGTATTTGCGCACAAAGACAATTGATGAATCATGTACAAAAAAGAGTTTTGTAGAGGACCAATAAATACAACGGCTAGAAACCCATTTATTCTGGTGAATGGTAATTCTTTTATTTGAACTTCAACAACATGTGTGTTTGCAAGAACAAGGTGGAAGCATGGAGGATGCGGGAAGAAGACTATATATCCAAAAGGAGAGAAGACGTGAAGACAAAGGAACCACTTCAAAGTGACAAAAAGGAAATTACAAATAATTATTAAAGAAGAAGTGTGAGAGAATAATTCATATTTGTATTCCTTAACGAATTGTATGATGGAGAAATACGATAATATAAATTAAATCTAGGAATCTACATGCGTAAAAGAGAGGAAGAAATTAGAGATAATAGGGATAAGGATTGTTAAGAAAATCATGGAGATCTTGAGGAGAGATTTATGGAGATAGAGAGGGGATTTGGTGGAGATTTGTTAAGAGATTTTAGGAGATGGTTAAAGAATTAATGACTAAGTTTAACTATGGTTGTTATAAAGAAGAAAATTTATAATCTTTGTAACATGATTATGAGAGCGTATATGTAAATTCAATACATATTTCTCTTAGAAAGAATTGAGGTGTGAAACTTATGTTTCCTTCTTTTGTGGTATGAGTTTGAGCGTATATGTATATATTCAATCTTGCATTTGATGGTTGTGGATTTAATGGCAGGCATATTATCCCTGCATCAAAGTGGTATAAGAGCAGGAGAATTCTAAGTAGAGAGTTTTCCTGCGTGTATAGTTGAGATTGTTGTTTCCATATCGAACAGACTAGAGACTACTGTTGGACTCCAAGCATTGAAGGAAGGTCATGCCCAAGAAAGGCATGGAGACATCTATTTCGAGTAAATCCTTGTTCTGTGTGCAAATCGATTAGACTATAGAGCTGCTATAACCTAAATTGCCATTGTGAAAAAACAGGTCACGTAAGGAAGAGCCACTGCCTGCAGAAATGAGGAATTCGAACTAAGTGTACTGTTTAAAGCATTTCATGATGAATGGTGATTGTAATAGTTGCGTTGGTTCTTATTCAGAAATCTAGTGCAATGATCCATATCTGCGTTGGTATTGCTGAGTAAATACTTTAAATTGGATAGAGTATTCCATGATCCACGTAAGCCAATCATCCAGAACACAGACCCAGACAAGGACAACTCAAGCCGAAATAAAAACACTATGATATTTTGATATGCTAAGACTATTATAAATGTGCTGCCGTAGCTCGATCGTTGGAGCGGTATTTTTTTCATTGATTGCACAATAAATGGAGGACATAGATATTGAGGTTGATGAGAGAGAGAGGTCATGGTCATGTACGCTGCAATCACTGCAAATGAAGTATTGAAAGCTGCCACTAAAATGTGTGGGCGTTTTATCAATTCACATTAAACAATGGTCACTTTTCCTGGTTAATTAAAAAGGAGGCATATTCAAAGAAGTGTATTGCTGTTGCTGTTGCATGGAAGAAAACTTTCAGAGATGTGTTGCAAAGAAGAGCGAGTCTGGTAGTTTGCAATAACTTGAAAATTTTCGATTGGTGAATGAAAAATGTTTGTTGTTACATAAATTAACTTGCAGGTATTAGGTAAATTTCTAAATAGGTAATTAGGATTCTCAGGATGAAAATTGGGGATTCCATAAAGGTGTGGTGATTACTCCAACACTTCTTTAAAAGCAGCTCGAGGGAATCAATACCTCTTTCAAAAACAGATTGGAGAATAGAACCTGGCTCGGCTCTGATACCAATAATCACAAATATTGATAAACTTCCAAACCGGTAACTAAGATCCTCGGAGTAAAAATTACTAATTCCATAAAAATGTAATGATTATTCCAACAATAAAATTAGTGGCTATAACAACAAAAACCAAAGCAAGCAGAACAACGCTGTTTTAGAGCAAGTTGAGCACGCTAGTAGAATACGAGGATGGTGGGAAAAAGATGAAGAACTCAGCTAGCGAATGGCAGGGGAATTGTACACAGTAATCTCTGTTGCTTACGCGTTTGTTGCTATTGTGGCCTTAGTTCAAACCATTTTGATTCAATTACGCGTTCCAGAATTTGGTTGGACAATGCAGAAGCTTTTCCATTTCATGAACTTCATTGTCTGTGGAGCACGAGCTCTCACCTTTGGGTTCCACAGTTGCGTGCTCGCGTTGAAGCCAAGGGTTTTTGCAGTTGCAGTGCTAGAATTTCCAGGTTTACTATTCTTGTCTGCGTATATATTACTTTTGCTGTTTTGGGCACAGGTATATTATCAGGCACGAGGAAGCCCATGGATTCGCACAATTCGGCAGGCTTATTTGATTTTGAATGGTTTGATTTATGTTATTAAGCTCTGTATTTGGTATTTTTGTGGAGGTTTGGCCATAATGTTGTGGTGGAGGTGATGGGGTCATTGTTTGTTGCTGTTATATCGTTTGTTGCAGCGTTGGGTTTCTTGGTGTATGGTGGAAGGCTTTTTTTAATGCTCAGATGGTTTCCAATCGATGAGAGAAGGCGCAGGAAGAAGCTTCATGAGGTTAGGTGTGTGACAGTTATATGTTTTGCAAGTTTTTTTGATAAGGTCTGGTTTTATTGCTGTGGGGCAGCTTGGCTTTGTGAAGATTCATCCAATTCTGGATCTTGTATACTACGGGCAGGTGGAGATTGTTCCTTCTGGATTGGTCCTTTTCATCCTCCATGAGTTGCCTCGCAGAAGGATGCCAAGTCTGTACCATCCTTTGCGAAGTCCATGATCAACTATTCATGAAGACTATTTTTTTATAGGCACACTCACCAAAGAATACAGAAGCATGAAATGGGTCAAATTGTAAAACCACATGTAATAATTATAAAAATGATATTTCTTAAATTTAATTAACTATTTAAATTTATTTTTATTTATTAAGAATAAGCAGCTAGGCTCCTTTTCATAAATTTATTTTTATTTATTAAGAGTAAGCAGCTAGGCTCCTTTTCATACTAAACACAGTAAATGAAGGAAATTTAAACCTCTAATCATTATACATAACACATAGTACCTTAATTAAACTTTGTTAAGAGCTACAATTATCTTATTTAAAACACTCTATAACTCTTTATTAAAACCAACACTAACATTTATTAATTTTACAAATCTGGTTTTTTGTTTTGTTTTTTTACATCATTTTCAATCTAAGAATTTTAGACAGTGATATCATTTTCAATGTAGAAACTTTACAATATTATATTATTTTTAATTTAAAAATTCTCTAAAATACCTGAAACAAAATAATCTAACTATGAGTTTAGTGGATAAAGATTTTAAATTAAAACATGCATAACTTCTATAGCTTTTATTTTTTACATCGATTTCAGTAGTTAAGTCATTTTTAAAATCAAGTATTGTATTAATTGTTTTATTGAATTATAAATAATATATTAAATTATATTTTTTTAAATATATGAAAATATTAAAATATTATAAGTACTTAATAAAATATTATAAGTATCTAATATTTTAAATGTTTATTAAAAAAGTTATATGATTTAAAAATTCTTCTACATTAAGAATATATCAGTGTTTTCGATACGTTTTTAATTTTATTTTATTTTTAAACATATCATTGCATCATTTGGACAATGTTTCAATACTTATACAATTAAGTTAATTGTGATTTTTTTTTCAAAAGAACTATGTTAATTCTGGTATAACTGAAAAATGAACCTGATACTTAAACAATCAGGTTAATTCTGAGTGAAAAATGAACAGGATGCTTAAATAATTTGGTTAAAAAACAATTTGGCTAATGTTTTAATTCTTATATAAATGGAAAATGATCAAGGATCGTTTGACCTCGATATATATATCGATATTCACTTTGCAATATTTTTTGTAAAGGTATGTTGCTTACTTTAAGTGCATGATGCATGGTTTGTTGCAGGATTGCATTAGATATTTATGTGTGTTATGACATTATGTGATTGAGTGTATCACTCCATCTATGTGTTAAGGTGTTTCTTATGTCATATGTCTTGCTTAAATGTTAAGTCTCTCTTACATGTGCTTTTGTGTATTGATGTGTATAAGTGTGTCTTTTATGTATTTTTGAGCCACATAGAAAAAAATGCATTATGTGTATGTGTGTGAAATAATAATTGAAATTGTATTAGCATTTATGCAACAATATAGCTAAATTACATCCATTACTTAAGTAGCCAACTTTATTAGTATTTTCTAGATCATATATAAAATTCACTGGCATCCTAGCCCAGGGCTTTATTGCATACATCCATAAATGTCGAAATGTATATAGCCTATAGAAGATTCCCATAAGTTTATAACATTTAGCTAGCATGTACAAAATTATAGAAAATAAGCAATTGCACTAATCATCTACTATTACTATATTTTCCATAGATACCACCCAATTCAAATCAGGTGTGTCTGATGGAGTAGCATGGGTAGAATTGACTAAATATGCAGGTTCCACAATGATTCCAAATCCTCCGTGTTGTGCCACTTGCATGATCTCCAACTACTGTTTTAACCCAATTAGTTCCATTCCTAGATATTTATGTGTGTCTATGACATTATGTGATTGAGTGTATCACTCCATCTATGTGTTAAGGTGTTTCTTATGTCATATGTCTTGCTTAAATGTTAAGTCTCTCTTACATGTGCTTTTGTGTATTGATGTGTATAAGTGTGTCTTTTATGTATTTTTGAGCCACATAGAAAAAAATGCATTATGTGTATGTGTGTGAAATAATAATTGAAATTGTATTAGCATTTATGCAACAATATAGCTAAATTACATCCATTACTTAAGTAGCCGACTTTATTAGTATTTTCTAGATCATATATAAAATTCACTAGCATCCTAGCCCAGGGCTTTATTGCATACATCCATAAATGTCGAAATGTATATAGCCTATAGAAGATTCCCATAAGTTTATAACATTTAGCTAGCATGTACAAAATTATAGAAAATAAGCAATTGCACTAATCATCTACTATTACTATATTTTCCATAGAGACCACCCAATTCAAATCAGGTGTGTCTGATGGAGTAGCATGGGTAGAATTGACTAAATATGCAGGTTCCACAATGATTCCAAATCCTCCGTGTTGTGCCACTTGCATGATCTCCAACTACTGTTTTAACCCAATTAGTTCCATTCCTAGTTCATGAATTTGATTTCTCTATGTTGTTAGTATGCACATCAAGTAAAACTAGGTTGAGAGCCCACTAATTCTCCTGTGAAGGGTGGTTATTTCTAGGTAGCCCTCTGCTTACAAACTTCCTATATCTAGCACTAAATTCTTCCCTCTACCTTGCCTACTTACCATTGCAATGTCCATGGTGGGTTTTACTTTTGTTGTAGCTAGATACATGGGAAAAATATGAGCACATCCCCTCGTGTGTACAAGCTCTATGACCTGGGAAAGATAGAGTACTTCAAAATGAATTCAAGATGCCAAAATAAACTAGAGGTTCAACCTTAATGCTTTGATACATTCAACTTACTATTCACACTTGCTGAGTCACCTTTGAAATATGTGGATATTGGGTTTCATATTGGGAGAATAATTTCAACATGATTTCTTCTAACATTCCACATGTAGCCCCCATCATCCCCTGCATAGCTCACCCTCCATCCATAGTCCAATCGCTCTAGGGAACAAAAAATTGAAGATGTTGTGATTGGGAAATATGTTGATGATGTTGTGTACCTTTGACTGCATTCACTTGCCTCTATTTTCATCTTACAACATTTCCGGAAAGTCAACCTGTTGCCTCATCAAATCTTCTGTTGTGTTAGGGAATCATCACCCTTCCTTAAGAAACTACTCGATCCTCAGTTCCATCCATGTACCTTGTCCACTAAATGTCTCTTGCATGTGGGATTTAGCTTTATTGAGATTCAACAATAAAATTTCAACACCCACGCCTAGTTGCATTAAGCACCCAGACTAGGGTGGGGCCCACAATGTTATTTTTGGGTGCATGTCTATTCTGGTTATCCCTTAATTAAGATGGACATTAAACTGTAATCTATTCTCAATGTTGACTTGAATCAGTTAACTGAAAGTGATAAATTCAGTTAGCTAGTGGATTTCGAGTTAGAGGTAGTTGGTGAGGCATGCAGAGTAATTCTAGTTGTAATAGAGTTCAAAGTGCAGTGGTGCATTAGTTAATGCAAGTTGTAAATAGTTTAACTCAGTTAAGTGAGTTAAACTCAGTTGTGCTAGTTATAACTGAAGATACACTAGTGAGAGATCGAGTGAATTAAATATTAATTAATTCACAATCAGTGATCTCGCATGCAATTGAGGATTTACTATTATTAGTTGCATGCATATCAGGTCCAGTGGAGACCCAGTTGAGTTCTAGGTGAAAGGGAAGTTGACTATCAGTTGTAGGATTATTGGGTTGCACACATGCAACCAAACACCCATTGGAGTGCCCATGATACTTGTGCAGTCAAGGCAAGCAAGAACTCCTATATTTTAGGGATCTATACCATCAGGGATTTCACAAGCAAGGCAGTAGGTCTGGAGGCTGAGAATTGGCTATGTGTTGGTCAGTTTTGCATATGACAGTGTGAGACAATTATCTGAGTAATGGAGGGCTCTTATGAGAAGATTTTTGTATGTAATTGTTTCATGATCCATGCTTAATATACAACAGAAGATAGTGGGGTTTTTAGATGTAAGCTTTCCCCAGGAAATTATATGTGTTGTGTGTGATTTATCTTTCTTCATGTTCATGTGATTAGCGATTATGTTTTTAATTCCGCAAAATATTTGTAGAAGCGATTCAGTATTTAAATTTAGTACATTGTTAGATCGAGTGAATCCAAGATATACATGCATGTTGTATAGTTTCTACATGGTATCTAAGCACAGGAAATTGCAGAAGTGAAGCAGGAGCTGAGTTTGTGACTGGATAGAATTCGAATTTGCAGAAAGACTTTCTTGGTGCTACAGCTAATTCAAGATCGAAATGTATTTCAATGGCTTGAGGTTAGAGTATGCACTCAAGGGAAACTCAAACTATATTTCTTGGAAGGACAGGATGGAGGCGGTACTTGAAGACAATGGCTTGAAGGAATTCATTGACAATGATGTTCATAAACCCACTGTGGCAGATGCTGCAAATCTTGATGCATGGAAAAAGAAAGTGGCAAAGGCAAGGAGGATCCTGTTGGAGGGAGTACAAGACCACATTTTCTCAAGCCTCCATGGGAAAGCCACACCATATGCAATGTGGAAGGCTTTGAAGGATCTATTCCAAAACAGTAGCGACCATAGGAAATTGGCGCTCAAAGATAAACTCAAGAAGATCAAGATGGAAAAGGGCGACACCATTCAAAAATATCTAACAAAGTTTGTCCAATATCGGGATGAACTGGGGAGCGTTGGAATAACAGTTGCTGATGATGATTTGGTAAGCTCGGCTCTCCTAGGACTTCCCAAGAGTTGGCACAGTTATCAAGACTCTGCCAATGGAAGGGAAAAATTTCCAGATTGGGAATGACTTTGGTCGGATTTGGTGCAGGAGAGTTCATACGGAACACCAGAGATGGATCTTCATCTAAGAATGAGGATGAAGAGGATTACGCTTTGGCTACCAAGGCGAGGAAGGGGAAGGGGAAGAAATTCCATTCTAAAGCCAAGTCCAAGAATGGAAAGAAGCAGGACATGTCCAAGGTGAAGTGTTTTCACTATCACGAGCATGGGCATTTTGCTACTAACTGTCCACAAAAGAAGAAGAACAAGAAGGTTGGAGGATCTGCAGCTGGTGAGGCCCTTGCCTCGCAATTTGAGCTTTACTTCTCATTGATTGCATGCATGGTGTCCAGTGCATTGGGATTTGTGTGGTATTTGGATAGTGGCGCTTCCTTTCACATGACGGGAGATAAGGAAATTTTCAGTGACTTGGAGGAGAAGGATCTCCAAATGCATATTGAAATGGGCGACGACAAACGATACAGTGCTACCGAGATTGGTACCATTACCTTTCAGAGGCAATTAGATAAAACCCTTTCAATTAAAATATGTAATGCATGTAACAGGTCTAAAGAAAAATTTGCTCTCAGTCGCAATGTTGGAGGATAGATGTTATGATGTTGTTTTTAGTGATGGAAAAGCTTTCCTGCGACATAAAACAATGGGACAAGCTAAGAGGATAGGGATTCGAGTTAAGAATCTCTACAAGCTGGAGTTAGATGGTTGTGCAGAAATGATGGAAAAGGTAGATCAAGTAGTGAGCCGAGATGAGGGTGAATTATGGCACAGATGATTGGGCTTTCTTCACCATGGAGCCTTGAAAGCCATGCAATAGATTTCTACTAGTCTTCCAGGGGTACACTTGCACAGTCAAACACATGCAAGGGATGTACTATGGGAAAATATGTAAAGGCCACCTTCCATGAGAAGGAAAACCGAGCTTCGGGGATCCTTGAGAGAGTTCACACAGACATGTGTGGTCCTTTCTCGGTTGCTTCAACAACAAAACATAAGTACTATGTAATCTTTGTTGATGAATTTTCTTGTAAGTGTTGGATCTTCTTCATGCAAAAGAAATATCAAACATTCTCTAAGTTCTGTGAGTTTAAGGAACTGGTGGAGAAAGAGTCGGGGAAGCAAGTGAAGGCTCTTAGGAGTGATAATGGTGGATAATACATCTCTAACGAATTCAGGAACTTCTACAACAAAGAAGGAATTCGAAGAGAACTCATGGCGCCTCATAACCCACAGCAGAATAAGGTCACGGAGAGGAATAACATGACTATTGTGGGTGCAGCATGAGCGATGTTGCATGATCAAGGCATACCGATGCATCTATGGGCGGAAGCATGTAACACAACGGTACATGTGCAAAACCGTTGTCCTCATAGAGTACTTGGAATGAGTACACCTGAAGAGGATTTCACTGGTAAGAAACCTGATGTTTCACACTTTAATATTTTTGGCTCATCTGTTTATGTGCATGTGACTAAGGAAGCCAGTAAGAAGCTGGAACCAACAACTGAGGCTGGGATTTTTGTGGGGTACACTGAAACACCCCATAATTATCGTGTGTATTTTCCAAACAACAAAATGATTGTTGTGCGACGGGATATCAAATTTGATGAGGAATAAGCCATGCGATTGTCCCTTGAGAGGGAGTTGTACTTGCATGCAGAGGAGGAACTGTTGGTTCCCAAGGATGAGTCTCAAGATGTGGATCAGCCACATGAGGAGGTTCATGGAGTGGAGGAAAACACTCATGTAGAGCCATCCATCAGAAATGGTAGAAGGCGCACCAAGCAAGCTGATAGATTGAGACTTGATGCTGCAAAGAATGTAGGAGCCCCTACTTCATAGCGCAGACAGAGACAATCTCCTGACCGGTTTACTGGATACACGGCTCTTATGAGCAAACGTATTGTGACTGAACCATCTTCCTTTCAGGAAAAAGTGCAACAACCAACCTGGGTTGATGCAATGGTGGAGGAGTATGACTCCATTTTCAAGAACAGTGCATGGGAGATAGTCCCAAGACCGATCGACAAATCAGTGGTTCGATTGATATGGATCTGCAAGGTGAAGAAAGCTGCTGATGGGAGTGTGGATAAATACAAGGCCAGATTTGTGGCCCAGGGATTCTCACAGATCGAGGGGATAGAATATGATGAGACTTTTGCACCTGTTGCAAGGTACTCTTCCATAAGATCCATCCCTGCACTCTCAACGCAGATGGGTTGTTGCATTCATCATATGGATGTGAATATTGTGTTTCTCAATGGGATCATTGAGGAAGAGATGTACATAGAGCAGCCTGAAGGTTTCAAGATCTTCAACAGTGAGTCGCATGTGTGCCGACTCAAAAGAGCATTGTATGGGCTGAAGCAAGCACCTCGTGCTTGGTACACTCGGATAGATAGCTATTTCACCAGACTGGGCTTCACCAAAAGTGAAGCAGATGTAAACCTGCACCAGATTGTGGTTGAGGGTAAGCTATTAATCATTGTTCTTTATGTTTATGATTTAATTTTAACTGGTGATGAGCAGCTGATACACTCATGCAAGGAGGATCTTGCAAGGGAGTTCAAAATGAAGGACATGGGACTCCATTATTTCCTTGGATTGGAAATATGGCAACGGGATGGTGAAATTCCTGTGTCTCAAGGCAAGTTTGAAAAGGAGATACTGGGTAATTTTAACATGGAGATCTGCAAACCCATGGATTCTCCTCTTCTAGGAATTTTGAGGAAAGAGGTTGCTACATCTAGAGAGGTAGTGGATGCTACTGTCTACAGAAAGTTAGTGGGTTCACTAATGTATTTGGTGAACATAAGATCGGACATTTTCTATGCAATTAACCAGCTAATTCAAGCTATGGTTAAGCCTACCAATCTCTTTTAGAAGGCGGGGAATCATGTCTTGAGACACCTGAGGGGCACCTCAGAGTATGGTCTATGGTACAGACGGAAAAAGCGAGTGAATTTGCATGGCTTCATGGATGCAGATTGGGCAAGCAGTCTATCAGACAGAAAGAGCACATCAGGAGGGATCTTTAGCATTGGATCGACAATTGTTTCTTGGTACAGCAAGAAACAACGATCTGTGGCACTCAATTCAGCGGAAGCGGAATACATGGCAGCAAGTCAAGCTGCATGTGAGGCTATCTGGATGAGAAATATCTTGGTTGGTTTGTTTGGTTCTCAGATGGATCCAACAGTGATTCATTGTGACAACCAGAGTTGCTTTAAACTCTCAATTAATCGTGTGTTTCATGGTAGGTCCAAGCATATAGATATCCAGTACCATCATATCATAGATTGTGTGCAAAGAAGGATAATGTTGCTTTAGTACATTCCCACGGAAGATCAAGATGCAGATATTCTGACAAAGGCGCTCACCAGGAGAAAATTCAAATACCATAGAGACAAGATCGGGGTGAAGGATAATCCCTTTCTTGTTGAGAGGGAGTGTTGAGATTAAACAAGAAAATCTCAGCACCCATGCCTAGTTGCATTAAGCACCCAGACTAGGGTGGGGCCCACAGTGTTATTTTTAGGTGCATGTCTATTTTTGTTATCCCTTAATTAAGATGGAAATTAAACTGTAATCTACTCTAAATGTTGACTTGAATCAGTTAAATGAAAGTGATAAATTTAGTTATCTAGTGGATTTCGAGTTAGAGGTAGTTGGTGAGACATGTAGAGTAATTCTAGTTATAACAGAGTTTGAAGTGTAGTGGTGCATTAGTTAATGCAAGTTGTAAATAGTTTAACTCAGTGAAGTGAGTTAAACTCAGTTGTGCTAGTTGTAACTAAAGATACACTAGTGAGAGATCAAGCGAATTAAATATTAATTAATTCACAATCAGTGATCTCACATGCAACTAAGAATTTACTATTATTAGCTGCATGCATGTCAGATCCAGTGGAGACCCAGTTGAGTTCTAGGTGAAAGGGAAGTTGACTATCAGTTGTAGGATTATTGGGTTGCACACATGAAACCAAACACCCATTGGAGCGCCCATGATCCTTGCGCAGTCAAGGCAGGTAAGGATTCCTATATTTTAGGGATCTATACCATCAGGGATTGCACAAGCAAGGCAGGATGTTTGGAAGCTGAGAATTGGCTATGTGTTGGTCAGTTTTGCATATGGCAGTTTGAGACAATTAGGTGAGTACTGAGGGCTCTTGTGAGATTATTTTTGTATGTAATTGTTTCATGATCCATGCTTAATATACAATAGAAGATAGTGGGGTTTTTAGCTGTAAGCTTTCCCTGGGAAATTATCTGTGTTGTGTGTGATTGATCTTTCTTCATGTTCATGTGATTAACGATTGTGTTTTTAATTCTGCAAAATATTTATAGAAGCGATTCAATATTTAATTTAGTAAATTGTTAGATCGAGTGAATCCAAGATATACATTCATGTTTTATAATTTATACAACCTTAACGATTGATTCATTATTTTAATTTTATGGAATTGGAACCTCCTACATGGTTCCATTAAATGCATTGTTTATGGGAAGTATATGACTGCTTGGTTAGCCAAAGAGTCTGTCAACATGTTTAGATCTCTTAACACATGTTCAACTTGGATTCTAGAGAATAAGGAGAGGATGCTTATATTTGTCTTGGAATGGGGTTTAATTTGAGGTTTGATGGGGAAATTCTAAGGTTAAGATGCTTTATTGTGTTATTCGAATCCTCTAATATAATGAGGGCGATGATGGGTAGTTTCTTAGACAAGTTGATTCCTTGGAGAAGGCCATACATTTTCGCTTAGATATTGGAAACTATGCTTAGGTTTCATGAATAAATTATTTCCATTTGTCCTTCAGAGCCATAGAGCATCTCCCTTGCACCTACCATCCATAGGTCATTCTTTAATGGCCCATCAAAATGGATTATACAAAAATTTTGCAAGCATATCCATTCCTTGAATTGTTCTTTTGTGAGAGATAATTACCACAATTTCTTATTGTGTAGTGGAAGAGTTAGATGTTGTTGAATATTGAATTTAGAGACCCATATTTGCTCACAATATTTAACATTTTAGATCTGTAAATCTTAGTGGTTCTGGCCCTTATATGTTATGCTAGTATATTTTTGTCTCTATCAGCTACTACTACTAGATTAGAGACAATATGTTGAAAAACTACTTTGTTTCTTGCAATCCATATCTTTCAGTAGACATACTTTCATAGTTCCATGAATATGCTCATGAATAGGGTTTTTCCATTAAATGTTTTAAGATAATTCTTATGCCAAGACTCAAAAGTTGCAAGAATGAGTTTCACCATTTTACTCGATGAGAGAGACCCTGTATAACATGAACCCAATGCTTTGTGGAGAAGTCACATTTTATGAACATGTGCATTATTGCTTTTTTTTGGAGTGGTAGAGATCACATCTTAATAGGCCTTGAATCCAATCATTTTTTCTAATTAGATTGTCCACATTCTATATGTTGGACCAAATACAAGATAATGGGGGAGGACCAACGGGAAATATTTGAGATTCATAGCTCAGTTTATTATAGAATGAGGATTTCCCCCATCCCCTTACATCTTTTCCTACTTTGAGATGGGGGCACAACCTACCAGGGATGAGAGGAAGGAAGAATAAATATGCAAGAGTTGCAGAAAGATGAATTTTAAAGTCCATCCACACTAGCCAAACTCCTAATTCCAATTGTAAAGATCATACAAAGAATGAATCCAAACTCAAGTAATCTAGGGCCCAATAGGGGATAGAGTTGAGATATTATTCAATCACAAGTTTCCTGTTATAACTGTTTTCTAAGGATTGATATTCTTCCCGTTTCCTAGTATTCAAGTGAGTTGAGACTATAATAGAGGGATTTCCACTATAATTATCCTCTAAATCTGTGATCCGCCTTTTGGAGAAGGAGTTTGGTCCAAACTATGTCTCTTTTCTCTAAATAAATACTTCAAGTAAACTAGCTATTTCCACAAGTCATTATTTTCTCTTGTTAGTCTCCATAAGATTTCCCCTTCCTTATGAATTTGGCTCTAGGGGGGAATATTGTGGAGGTTGAGGTTCTGATTTTTATTTGTAGTTTTCCAAGAATGGATATTAAGAGGGATGCAGAAAGTGGCTTAAGTTAATGGGGATGCCTAAATATCTAAAATAAGCCTATGTCTCTTAGATTGTGTTGACACTGTTGGACCTACCAACATTCAAAGGGGTCTCCCCAATATGCGGTCCCAATTAGACCTCACACCATTTGGTATAGGAGCCCCATCTGGAATACGACCTGATTTCCATCTACTTAAAGATTTCCCTTGTCTTTAGCTATCAGCAAGAGAGAGAATCACATATGTTCCTTTGAAAAGCAAGCAAGTGTGCTTCGTGAATGTTCAGTTGTAGGTGCATCAAGGTTCTTCTACTGCAGAGGGGAGAGAAAGTGAGCCTCTAAGAGAGAGGTAATAGTAGATAAAGACACACATGAACATGAATGTTTCGTCTAACATCTAGCAGAGTAGCCCAGAAAGACGCGATGATTACTACAAACATTACAACACATTCTCAATAAGTTAAGCACTAAAATAACTAAAATATTTCAACTACCTTAGTATTGGTGAAAGAAAAAATGAATCATAAACATTCACAAAATAGTCTTACAAACATTCATAATCCATGTATGAAAAGTGTTGTTCGTTAGGCTTCAAATATTAAGTAAAATTCCCAAGATGCATGAATACAATGAGCATCACTTACTCCAATAATGGAGTGTTGGAGCCACTACTTGATCCCCAAAAGTAGTAACTTATCTCTCTTATGCTTTGTGGGATAAGCCAAGGCTAAAATTCCTTTACATGGGAAATGAGGATCTATTTATAACTTGAGGAGTGACCTTTCATATCCTCATGACCCTTGAATTTCTAACTTCTAGTGACCTTTGGACTTCTACAACCTTATAAGTTCCAAATGAATTTTGGAATTACATATGAATTTTGGTATTACATTTCCTTTGGAATTCCATGACTCTTGAGTTCACACATGACTCTTGGACTTCTACTTGTTTTTCCTTTACAATAATTACAATAATACATCTTTTTCTTCCACATCATCATATGATGAAACTAGACATGCCACTATCTTGGATGACTGTGATTGACAATGACTGATGACATGGACTTGCTTGAGTGGTGACATAGATGCCACTACATTTTTTATTTTTTCATCTTCTGAACATAGCACTTCCACACTCCAAAGTGTCTTCAATCTTGGAGTCTCTAGGGTGCTTTGATCATCAAGTTTCAAGAAAGGTTTTGCATCTGTGTATTATTCATAAATATATGTTTTTCTCTTCTCTAGTTTCCAATCAAACTGTGTATATATTTATTTTAATCTCAGAATTCGTTGTGACCATTCCTGAAATTTATATATTTTCCAAACTCATCTTTGAGCTGTGGTTATTTGTGAGTGTCCCATTTACTGTGTTCCTTCAAACTATTTTCACAACGTCTCTGCTTTTTTACACGAGATGACTCGTTCTTTCGATTGAACTCAGACCATTAAATTGAGTGAGGTGAATCCTTGACAAGGAGAGGCAAGAGGAGAAAATTCCTTGAGTTGGGAGACGAGTCTAGACATGGGGAATCGATTTTGCAAAGGGCGAGTTGCTTCACCTTCCCTAAAGTTCAAAAATAAAGTTTTTTTTAGAGTGTTACGAAATAATTTTGTAGCGCCTACATGTTTTTAAAAGAGCGCTACAAAACCATTTCATAGTTCCTACAAGTTTTCTGTTGAGCGTTGCACAAGAGGAATTTTACGATGCATTTTGGAGTCTATGTTGTTTCTTTTCCTGTGCATTGCTATCAATTTTTGGTATCATAGCCACATATGAAATTGGGTTGTTGTCTACAACATAGGGAGATGAATATGCGAGCAAGGAGAGCATGAGGTCGAGGAGGGAGACCCGTAGATAATGCAAAAATCTAGGAAGAGATACAAAGACTGCAAGCTCGTTTAGAGCCCATGGAGGTAGGTAGACAATGAGAACCCAAGGAAGGAGATGACTGCAGATTGAAGGAGGAAGTTAGAGTAGAAAGAAAAACACATGTGGATGAAGCTCCAGAAGTTAAACTATTGAGGTTGGTGTTAAGCTCAAGTTCAAGACCAAAAATTGAATTGTCTACCTATGCTGGTAGCCTGGTAGATAAGAATTTGATGGATTGGATCAATGAATTACACAAGTATTGTTTGCTATAGAAGTCATTAAAGAGGTTGTAGAAGCTATTGCTATGGTATTTGTTAAAAGGCTATATAAGTTATTTGTTATAGAAGTTGGTAATGAACTCAAATTACCCAAACAAAAATTAAGAAGCATCTATGTTAGTGAGATGTATGGTCCATAGGCATACCATTTATGAATCAAATACACACATGTAAGCAACAAACCTTATATATAAAAGACACATGCATAAACATAAATAACACATTCCCACACAAGATGCACTTAACGTAAGAAGTACTTTAACTTTTATATGTAAGATGTGCACATTTTCAAGAAAGGATGGATATGTTAATTCAATTACAAGCAATGAACTCATACAAATAATAAAATTTTATATGTAAGATGTGAAAATTTACAAGAAAAGATGGATATGTTGGTTCAAGCAAGCAATGAACTCGAACTCATACAAATAATAAACTTTTATATATAAGATGTGCACATTTACAAGAAAGAATGGATATATTGGTTCAATTACAAGCAATGAACTCATACAAATAATAAACACACATAACAAAAGTGATGCAAGCAACACACTTAACATAAGACACACACAAGTGTTAGACTCATAAACTTAATAAATATAATAATGCACATAATCTACACACCAATGAACATAAGTCACATGTCAACATCATAAATAACAAACTTAAACACATATAATACACAAATACATATAAAAAAGATATTTAACATTTAAACAAAACATATAACCTAAGAAACACATTAACACATAGATTAAATATACAACATAAGAAAGACATTAACACATACATCAAATGAAACACAAAATCACATAATGTAAAAAACATTCATAAATATCTATTGCAATCATGCAACCAACCATGCACTTAAAGTGAACAACACAATCATGCAACCAACCATGCACTTAAAGTGAACAACACACTCATGGAGATAAATGGTTCACTCTTGTCTTCATGCACTTATACACATAATCTAATCAACTGACATTAGTTCATGGATGGACAAATGAAAGTATTGAGAATTTTTTATTATTTTTGAAAAATTAACATAAAATTCTAGATTTTTATAATAATAATAATAATAAAAAATAAAATAAAATAAAAAATAAATAATATTGACAAAGGATAACTTATGTTTCACTATATAAAGTAACAAGAATATCAAAAGTATGTATAACTATATAAAGTAACAAGAACATCAAAATATATATCGAGGCCAAACTCAAATCTCAATACAAGAAGAAAGATTTTTGGTCATGTTTCACTTATATCGCAATTAAACCCATTGTATAAGGGTTGAGACATTGTTGAAGTAATGTAACAGCATGTTAAAAAAAAAAAAAAATTGAGAGAAAAACATTTTTAATTTTAGGATGTAGAAATATTTTTTAATCAAATTGAAAGAAAATTGAAAAAATAATATTATATATTCATAATATTTAAGTAGTTTAATCCATGTCGTATTTTTAATTATCTATTCACTAAACAAATATTTAGGTTACAAATTGTAAGGAAAATGTTGTTTTTCTTATTAGTCCCTGTCGTCACGGAATGGGACTATAGTAATTGATTCGTGTAGGTTTAACATTAATTTTTTTAGTTCTTGCGTTGTTTTTTATTTGTATGTGCCGGCTAATTCTCTTAAAGCATAGTTTGGTGAGAAATCGTGGTTTTTGCCTGTGAGAAATCATGGTTTTGGCCTCTTCCCAAGTCGAAGAGGCCATAACTATAGGTTATTTTTGTTTTTGCTAACAACATATCAGCTTAGGCAGACTAAGGTTGACATTAGTTTGGTAGTATGAAATGCTAACTCATTTGTGAAGCGCGGGATGGATGTGAAAGCAAGCAAAGTTAAGGTTAACAAATGGATGTGCAAGCAAGCAAAGTTAAGATTAACTATTGTGGTGGATGCATGTGGAAGCTGTGGTGGACGCATGTGGAAGTTGTGTCGTTCTGTGACCTTGCCCGTGTGCCAGCGCTAACTTCCCTGCTTTGTTCTTGGCTACACCAAAGTACCAGGTTAAGGGATTAGCTTTTTTCTTGGCTACACGAAAGTACCAGGTTGGGGGATTTCATCTACGAGCTCGTGCCTAAGCTCGAGTTTACAAGCTCAAATTAGCCAGAACAATTGATTTGGCCAGACCAATCGAGGAAACACGAAATCAGTCAGGGAAAACGTTGATATTGTTGGATGATAGCTTCTTGTTTTTTTGCTCTTGCTTGGTTTTTGTCTTTGTTAATTTTTGCTTTGGCTCTATGGCTGCGAATGTAGGTATGAAACTGCCTTCATTCATTTTTTCTTTGGCTCTATAGCTGCGAAAGTAGCTATGAAACTTGCAGTAAATTAAGAGTAAATCCTTATTTTCAGGGGAGTCATTTACAGACAGAATTAACTTCACAACGCTTAATGTACAGAAGGCATCAAATGCCTCTTGGCTCACATCCAAATATCTACACACAAAACCCTCTCAAAACTCTGATGCGTGTTAGAATCTTCCTGGAGCGAGTGAACCCCAGCGTTGATGCCGAGCAGCGCTGTTAGGTAAACTTGACTCGGGATAGAGTCAATGTTGACTAGGGTAAATAGTAGTGGTTTTGGGGCACATGATATTGTGCACCCATAGTTTTCAGCCCATGGTATTGCATGTAATGGAGCCTATAAAAGGCTGGGAATACTTCATTGTAATGTAGGCCTTGAGGTGAGCGGTGAAGGCTCACTTGACTCAATTGGCCAAGATTTTGGCTAATGCTTAATGAAATTTCATTGGTTGGGTTTTGCCCTAGTTTTGGTTGGGTTTTGCCCTAGGTTTTGCCCTAGATTTGGGGGTTTTCTCGAATAAACATCTTTGTAGTTTATGTTTATGATTTGTTGCTAGCTATTTTATAGTTTTTTTGTTCCTCTCAGTAAATTTACTATTTCTCCGGTAAATTCTAACAGTGGCGATGGGAATGTTGGCCTTGAATACTCAAATAACGTGTCCTTCATCTGCGACGCGATCGGAAAAAACACAAATATGTCCTTCGGATTCACGCCCTCCATTAAATCCTCACCAAGATGCTCATCTTCTTCACATATTCTCATAACCTGGATGTGCATAGCACAGCCTTTCTTGACAGAAATCTGCCCATGTATATTGACGGTGATTTTGTCATCATCAAAACCAGAAATATTGACACTCATTTTCACCAGTGGCTCGAGCTTCAGAACCGAGCTGTTATCCATCATCGCCAGTCTTAAGGTCCAAGAATCGAAAGTCGCAACATCCGCCATTAACGAACCCTTTAGCATGACAGAAATACTTAAAGTGAAATGACGGACAAAAATCCATCATCAAATTCCCAACTTCTATCACTTCAGAAACACTCCAGCTGAAGCTTGCAGACATGGAGAAAATCCTTATACCTCTATGTCTTACTATACTTCCTTAGCAATCCTTATACCTCTATGTCTTACTATACTTCCTTAGCTGATATCATTGGATGTTATATTCTCCTTCCAAACAGAAGAATTCCTTCCTAGCTTCCGCATAATTTCGCATTACAGCGGGGTCTAAGTGGAAATATGTAATCTACACTCAGCAGCACCTCGGCGGCTTCTTTGACTGTATCGACGGGTTCCCAAATGGGTGTTTCAACTATAATTCAATCTCAATCTAGTGTTGGCGGGGAAGCCCACCCTCATTAATTTATTAGTTCTCCCTACCTTCGGCAGCATAGGAGAGGTTTCCTGCTGCACATAAGAGACTAGGGAAAGGCAACAGAAGGCTAAAGGGTAAATCATGTTTACTTGTTCAATCTACCAGAAATCATATCTAATGTAACTTGTAAAGGGCCACAATCAACTCGTATCAAACGGAACTCGTAAAGGGCCAGAATTTTCACTGCACATTGACCAATTTTTACGTCAAATACTCCAGGTGTACTCAACCATGATGCCAGCCTAGAGAGAAACTTTGATCCAAGATGCCAACCTTTCGCTCTGTGGTGAAAGATTAGAACTTGGAATCAATATCTTCGACATTTGGTATGCATGCAAAGTCAGCGTGACAAGCCTCTCTTTTTAAATCAGTTTTCGGATTCCCCAAATCAGATATTGAGGGAATAAAACCAGCAAGAATCCAATCATAGATTGATGCCTAGTGCTACGTTCAAACTCTATCCTGCCCTGTGCCCTGCCCTAGGCAATTCTGGAGTGTGGGCATATTATTCAGTAGCAACGGTTGAAAGAATCAAATCATAGATTGATGCCTATATACCTATACTTTGGGTTTTTTGTGCTGATTTTAATTTGACTCTTTTTCCCAATGATTTTTATAATTTTGTATAGGCTTTTGCAGGTTAATCGTTTTTATAGAGGTGGATTTTGATGCTGAAGTGTTCTGACTTGTTGGTTGTTTTTGTACTTGATTGGGTTTTCACTTGAAGCCAATTTGTGGAGGTATGCGATTTTTCCATTTTCTAGAAGCTATTTTTTCTCATTATCGCCACTGAGGCAATTGACATTATAACATTTTAAGGCAATATGTGGACAATCCAAACTTTGGTAGTGGGCGTATTGCCACAGTGCAGAGAAGAGGCGCCTCGATGGTTGTAAGTTAATAAGTAATTAGAAAAATAACTCACAGTAAAACGTAAAAGATTCCTACTTGTATTTATGTTGTTGTACTTGTGTTGCTCTTGTACTTCTTCTTACACTCACAAGGATTGCATGCATTCTTTTGAATCTGCTGCTACTTCCTATACTTTTGCTTTCATTCACTAAGATTGCATGCATTATTCTGAATCTGCTGCTGCTTCCTGTACTTTTTTCATTCACAGAGATCGTCGGCATTCTTTGAGGCAAATACTTTGAATAAGGCAAATCTCTTGACTTTCTTCCTAATAAGTAAGTGGCGTACAAGATGATTCTTAACCGTAAATAAGTTGAATAATCAGGAGAATCATTTGACTATTTTCAAATAATTATGACTCCATATATTCCCTTTATTTGCAGCCTCGGATTGGGTGCATTGATTGCTGCCTATCAAAAAAAATTCTTCTTTATACTGACTATGGTTGGCTACTATTTATACTTGTTTTTCATCGTTGTCATTCATTCCTGTGTATTTGCAAATTTATACTTGTTTTTTCATCGTTTTGTCATTCATTCCTGTGTATTTGAAAATTTATCGGTTGGATTACAGGAGATTTAATTGAACGTATTCTTCTATCTTGTTGTAAGATTTGGTTTGTTTTGCAGTAATCAGATTTATGTTTTCGACTTTATTTAGACAATATGTTTTGCTAAATTTTGGGAAAATGTTGTATTAAGAGAAGTTTTCTAACAATATTTGCTAATATCATTGTAGAGTTTTTATTGTTATCCAAGCTTAGAGTACAATACAAGTAAAGATGACAACTTCTCATCTAAAAGGTCTAAGGCGCGGTTACTGAAGGATGAGGTTGATGAGAACATTATCAGACAAGCTCTACATGGGACTGTTCCGAGGGTGCATGTGTCTGTAGGTGGATCTTCACAGAAGCGGGGTGGCCGGCGAAGGAAGCGCAAGACCTGCTTCAAAGAAACTATGGAGATCAAGGAGGTCAAATTGGATTTTGACGATCTCTGCAAGAGGGTGTCAAGTTTACAGAAGAGGGAAGTGATCGGTCGGTGGTTATTTCCAGAGAACTGTGAATTTGACACGGCCTCGTGGATCAAAAAACATTGGAAGTCTTTACTTGGATACACGCCTATTGTTTCAGTACTTATTAATGGATGGTTCAGTGTACATCTCATGGATGCCAAGGATGTTCATAAAATTACTAGTCGCACTTGGGTTCGGGGCCGCAGTTTCCTACAGCTTATTCCATGGTATGTGGGTTTCAACCCGGTACTGGAAGCCCCCCGCAACCGTATTATATGGATGAAACTTCCGGGACTTCCATTGGAATTTTGGACTATGAAGGCACTACAGGCAATTGGTGACTCTGTTGGAGTCACGAAGTACATTGATCCAAGTATTGTCGGGTCTTGTGACAAACGTATCGCATGGATCTTGGTCGAGCTACAGTATACAGGAGGTCTGCCTGGTGACATCGACTTGGTATGGGGGAACAGAAAGCATCGACAACGCATCGACTTTTGGGGTATTCCCTTTCGCTGCCTCATATGCCACCGTACTAGTCACCTTAGGGAGAATTGTCCCTATCGCTTTCGCATGCAACGTGCTGATGCTGGTTCACATGCTAGACAGGCTGATAAAAACAAAATCCCCGTTCCTGCGAGCGAACAAGATGGTTGTACAGGTAACCCTTGTCCACATTTCTCTGAAGATGATGATTTTTATTCTGCTCAAGATCATTCGGATGGTTTGCTTTCCAATGATCGTATTTTGCCCCCAGAAACAAATCTATCTCCTGTAGATGAAGCCCCGTTGCCGGATAAATCCTCTCTTCTGGGTGATAATATTTCACCATCCCCTATTCCATCAGAGACTATTAACTATAAAGATGATTCTGGCCCTGTTGCCCCGACTTTCTCATATGTTGATGACTTTATCAGAGGCATCAGTTCAACCCCCCAGCGTCCTCCTCAGAGTGATCCTCCATTATACCCCTCCTCGCACTTCCTGGTTGGTGAGTCTTCAAACTCACAACCATCTCTTACCTGTCATCCCCACACCATCCTCGATATGCCCTCTGAATCTTCTGAAACCATTAACATACAAGACTCCCCCAAAAATACTTTTGAAACAGATCTTGATACCATCTTAGCTGACCCTAACATTGATATTGCCGCACTCACGGTCTTTGACAGACCGCCCTCCTCTGTCAACAGAAGCTCCTCGGACAGAGTTGTGCCAAAAGGTACCAGTAGATTGGCTAAGGGTAAATTTAAGGCCATTTCTCTCTTCACTGAAAAGGATGATAATCTCACTGAGATCCCAATATCGATTTGTGAGGGTCCTCTGGAAAATTCTCGGGCGCTTAGAGCATGCAACCCGGAACCCGAATCAAGATGAATCACATCATGTCTATGAATATACGGGGGATGGGTGGTGCCCCCAAGTCTCACTGCTTACGAGAGATTCTGCATTCGGGTGATCCTATCATTTTTCTTGCACAGGAGACCCTATGTTCTAGGGAAAAGGCTATTAATATGTTCCTCGGAATCAAACCAGGATGGCGGGCTGCTGCTGTGGACGCCGTTGGACACTCGGGTGGTCTTATTGCTGTTTGGAATCCAGCGATGGCTTCATTTGTGGCCTACAGGTTTATTGGCGGCATCATGTTGGCGGGGAAAATTAGGGGATATAAGGAGACAGTCTACATTATCAACCTATATGCTCCCTATCGCAACAGACGCTCTTTCTGGCAGGTTATGGCTGGCTCGGGTATCTTGGCACTTCACAATTTGATTATGATGGGTGATTTTAACGCTACCTTGCGTTCAGATGAAGTATGGGGTGCAAACGCCAGGCCGGATCCTCTCTCACCTTTTTTATGCGATCTATTCTATGGTTTTAATTTGACAGACATTTCTCCTCTCCCTCTGACTCCCACATGGACAAACAAGCGGGCAAATGATCAGTTCATTGCAAAAAGATTGGACAGGGCCATGGTACATGTTGATATTGTGGATCGCTGGTGTCAGATTCGATCGGAGGTTATCATCTCGACCGTCTCTGATCATTTGCCTATCCGACTTTCATGGAAGTCCAATGCTGAGGTACGTGGCCGGCCTTTCAAATTTAACAGGGTCTGGCTTGAAGATTCGGACTATACAAATTTGGTGCATAGGGTCTGGGCTCATAGTGGTGATGATACGGGCCTCTCGGGATGGGACCGGTTCTTCTATAAGTTACAGTGTGTTAAGAAAGCCACAAAGGCATGGGAGATTAAGAAGAAATCGCGCCTTAAAAAGGAACTGTCTGAAATTGAAGCCAAAATTGAAGATCTTTTTTATTCATTTGTTGTTCACCCTCCACATGATGAATCCCTGAGGCATTTGCATGATCTCGGCATGAGAAAACGTGAGATTCTTCGTATTGAAGAGATCTCCTGACGCTTAAAAAGCAGAATGCTTTGGTTGAAGGAGGGTGATCTTAACACCCGTTTCTTTCACAAAGTGGCCAATGCTCGTCGTAACCAAAATGCCATATGGCGTATTAGGAAAGAAAATGGCGACTTTGTTTTCTCTAATTCAGATATACAAGAAGAAGCATTCTCATATTTCTCCAATTTTTTCTCTGCTGATATGACTATGGATGATGCGAACCGTGCCTGGGTTCTTGAACAATTCCCTAGATTTTTTACTGAGGATGACATTGCTGTGCTGGATTGTGTCATCACAAGGGAAGAAGCCTATAAGGTCCTGAAGTCTTTCAAACATGATAAGTGTCCGGGCCCGGACGGCTGGCCCTCTGAGTTCTTTGTGCATTTTTTTGATCTCATGGGAAATGAGATTGTTGATATATTGGAAAAATTCAGACGCGAAGGATATATGCCAGCAAATATTAACTCTTCCTTTATTGCGCTAATTCCAAAAGTCTCGGATCCGCAATCATTTGCTGACTTTCGCCCCATTGCATTGTGCAATTTATTGTACAAGCTCTCCTCCAAAATTATAGCTGAACGTATCAAAAATGTTCTCTCCATCAACATCTCAAGAGAACAATATGGTTTCTTAAGTGGCAGATCCATCCATGACGCGATAGCTATCGCCCAGGAGATTGCTCACTCCATGCATTCTACCAGGGATGAAGCCTTAATCATGAAAGTCGACTTACATAAAGCTTATGATTCTGTGGACTGGGCTTTTATAAGGTTATTGCTTCTCAAGATAGGGGTCCCTATTCGGGTCATGCGATGGATTTTATCTTGTGTCTCAAATGTCAGATATTCAATTATTATAAATGGCTTTCCATCGCGCTTCTTCAAGGCAGGACGGGGGCTTCGGCAAGGATGTGCCCTTTCCCCTATGATCTTTATTCTGGTGATGGATGGTTTCAGTAGGCTTATGCATTTTGCGGAAAGGAGAGGGTATATAAAGGGTTACTCTTTTTCTAATACAGTCTCTACCTCTCACTCCATTTTTGTAGATGATCTGCTGCTCTTTGGATATCTGCGACGGAACCACTGGTTCTACATACACATTATGTTCCAACGCTTCAGAAGTGCCACAGGGCTCAGCATCAACTGTGGTAAATCCTTTCTATTATTTGATTTTGGTGATGTGCAGGAGATCAATTTTATTGCAGAATTCATGGGGATCTCTTCGCGCCACATATTAGAAGGATTTAAATACCTGGGCTTCTTTATCAAACCATGTGGCTATAAAAACAGAGACTGGTTATGGATCATCGACAGGTTTAGGGACAGGATTCAACGATGGAGCCATCGGTGGTTAACGATGGGTGGCAGGTATATTCTTATACAATCTGTGCTTTCACAAATGATTGTCTACTGGGCGCATCTTCTCTACATTCCTGCAGGTATTATCTCTAGGATTAATGGTATTATCTCAAACTTTCTATGGGGCGGGGCCAATCTCGACAAGAAATACCATCTATGCTGCTTGAAGGATATCTGTAAACCAAAGGGCCTCGGTGGGTGGGGGATTCTTGATCCCAGGATATTCAACTGTGCGCTCTTAATAAAATCCTTTTGGCGCGCTATCACTTGTCCGGGTATGTGGAACGATATAATAAGAGTCAAATATATGCCAGAGAATGCATTACAACTGATCATTTGCAATTCTATGGCCTTTCCTCGTCTTATTTCATGTATATGGTGAAGTTTCAGCAAGATCATTCCTCTAATTGTTCCTCGGCTCGTCTGGAATTTTAGAGATGGTAGTTATATTCCGATTGGATCGGCCTCTATCCTTCAAATGCCGCCTGAATGCGGTCCATCTTTGCTACTTACACACGCTCTTGCTCATCGGGGTTATCATTTTTTCTCACAGATTATACAGTGTTGGTACCATTCTGCTCCTGTCATAAAGACTGCGGAACAAATTGGATTGGATGGCGCACTGTCAGATGAATGGAATGCATTCCGGGATTCTATCCGCAGAGCGGGATTTTGCTACGCCCCTGGTGGTGATCAGATTGTCTGGGGTGGTTCGATTAGAAAGGGCTCTCCCATTGTTAGAGGCATATACCAATCTATCAGTGCTTCGGTCCACAATATGCAGCAATCTTGCTCGTTCACAGTTTTTTGGAAAAGGAAAATTCCAAACAAAATCATTATATTTGGTTGGCTGTCTTGGAAGAACCGCATACTCACATGGGACAATTTGAGGAGAAGGGGTATACACGGTCCTGGGTGGTGTGTTTTTTGTTTGATGGCAGAAGAATCGACATCTCATATTTTTTATTCCTGTCCTTTTGTTTCGCACATATGGAGTTTTTTCAGATTTCTCTTCCCGGATCCCACATGGCAACCTTTGGATTTCATGTCTACGGCTATCACATGGGATAAGTTGGGTGGTCCATTTCTTTCTTTGCCTTTCTATATCATCTGGGAGATATGGCTGGCCAGGAATCGACGGATATTTGAACAAGTCCCCGTTCAGGAACATAAAATATTTTCAGCCATAATGTCATGGGTGGATGATTCCACATATAAAACACAGGATCCTACCGACGGCTCCCATCGCATAAGACCTCATGATATCTCCATTCCTGCTATCTACTTTGATGGTGCTGCTGTTAATAATTTCACTGGTTGTGGGGCTTGGATAAAGATCTCTGAGCATGAACGTTTCAATATCCATTGGAACGGGGGCCCAGGTACAAACAACAAGGCTGAGATTATGGCGTTGTGGGGTGGTCTTCTTATTGCAATTGACCTTCAGATTCAGGTTGCTGGCATATATGGTGACTCAAAACTGGTGATCGGCTGGTTATCTGAGGAGGCTCAAATGGATTCACCGTTGCTGAAAGGGTGGTTTGATAGGACTAAAGCGTTATGGTGTCGTTTGAATTGTCCTCCTATTCACCATGTCTATCGTGAGAACAACACCAGAGCTGATCTTCTTTCCAAAAGGGGTCTACAGGAAGCCTTTGGATCCTTAAAGGTTGTCCATATCCGACATGGTCAACAGATGGATTTCCGAGACATCTCCCTTCCATAAGTTTATATCTTTTTTCTTTTTTATGATTGTAGTCGGTCATGGATATTCTGTTTCTACAGTCAGCGGCATTAGCTCTCCACATCTGCGTTTTTTTTCATGTGCTCATTCCTGCCTTCTCGCTTCCTTTATATCTACATCAGGCGAGCGTGACAACAGATTCGAAAGTTATTTTACATTGCTCCCGTGCTATCATTTGGTCTTATCATCCTTTTTTGACAACTTTAATCTCTATCTCTTATACATCCTTAGCGGCCTACAGTGGCATATGGGCGGGTTTTGTATCAAGCGAGCGCGGGAACAAACAAGCGAGCGTGCTTCCTACTTACTCATACAGGCGAGCGTGAAATCAGGCGAGCGTGACCACACAGCAATGACAGCCTTTTGCAGCAGTTTATGTACCTTTATCAATTTTCAATCTCTTTCTGAGAAGGGCTGATCTCATTTTTCTCTAATCTCTAATCTGCTATCACAGAAGCATTTCCTTTTTTACATATTTTCATATCTATTGCCTACTCTAGTATTCTCCTTACTTGGTTTGTATCAGGCTGATGGAATGTTTCTGAACCTTTTTGATTCATGGCTCTCACATGTCAGTTTTTGCAACCGGGTCGGATCATGACCCGTTATATGAGGCTGCCCACTCATTCGAGTCTGCTTAATCTCAGCAGTATTATATGGGGCAATTGATTGTCTGCCTTCTCGCTGTCTCTACACAGCTGAGATTATATGATCATATGAACATGTACTGTATATATATATCAATATATTCAGCGTTTTTTTCTTTCTGAAAAAAAGTAAAGATATCATTGCTGAAGAAAACAAATATAAAGCAAAACGCAAATTTTTACCCCGGAACACCATTTTGGGAAAACCTGGTGCCTTTATTTTTATGGTCAGGGAATAAGCAACCTTTGATCAGCAACGCCCTTTGATCGCCCCTTTGATAAGCAATTGCACACAGAAGCTCGCGCTCAAGGCAGGGACTAGCTACCATGTAGCCAATCTTGTTTTAGAGATTATCTGGGTTGAAACCGATATCATGTTTGGCAAAAGGGTCAGGATAAATAGGCGTTATGTTAATTACGCGAAAGGCCTTCTTTAATGGGACGGATGTCCACTAACCTTTGTCGTTTGTCGAAGGCCACTCACAATTAGCCATCTGTTTTTTAAATTGAACAAAACATGGTATATTTTTGTTTTTTAAACGTGCTTGAAATATCAGAAGTGATTGATAAGAAAATTATGACCCACTAATTTAACTTGTCTGTTGTAATTTTCAATATGTGTTTTGCAGGCAAAGGAAGCCCAATAACTATTGAGATATTCCCAAAGTTGTTTATAAAAGTATATTGATTAAGAGTAATGTTATATATATATATATATATATATTATTTATTAAGATTAATATTGTTTTGTTTTATATATATATATTAATTATTTTTGTTTATATAAATAGTTTTAGAATTAGTTATTGTTTTAAATTTGAAGCTTTCAAATTTTATTTTATTTTTATATATTTTTTTTACATAAATAAATGTTGAATAATGTGTAACAAACAAATTGTTATCTATCTCAATTTTAGTGATAAAACCATTTTTTCACAATTGTTTTTCACTATTTTTTGAGAATTTGCATAATCTTAAACAAAACCAAAATCAGAGATAATATTTTTTTTTTGAAATTTTGGTAATACCTTTCATTTTTTCTCATTTTTTCACTTTTTTTTTTCTTACTACATCTTCATCGACATGTCCAGGTACATCATCCCAATCGGGAAGGGAATTGAACCTGTAATGAGTACTATAACAACCCGCCTCATCACCATTTAACCAAGACCCCATGGACAAAATCAGAAATAATATTAATATATTGAGAATACACATAATCTTAAACAAAATAAAAGATAATATAAATATACTTTAAGATATTGCAATATTAAAACTAATATGTTATGAAAAATTTAATAGAAAAAATATAGAATCTTGTTCAATATGATACACTAAATTTGTTCCTTCTTATTAAAATTTGCAAAAAGACATTCATGCCTCGACAACTGATAATATGTCATTTAATTGTACACACAATATCCTTTGCACAATATGTCATACATTCGATTGTACACCAAATATGGCAAATTGCTCATAATCTAGACACTCACTAATATACATAAATCTTAAATTAACAGGTATAAATAAGATATAAATTTTTGATATAAACTTAATTTAAAATCTCATCCTTGTCTTACGGGTGATTACGAGCATGGCATACAAAGTCAGAAATTTGGAATTGACTTGAAGTCCAATCATGTTCATAAAACAAAAACCATTGCCATAAATTCGTTACATCATATTAGCAACATTAAATAGCATAAATTATAGGCATAGTCTACATGTGCTACTAATTGGACTTCCCGGTGCCATTTTTCATTCCATATCCGGCAGCACGTTAACTCTCTCAGTGGGCCCCCATCATGTGCCATCTCAATTTCATTTTATGTTTTATGTTTCTGTCGTTGTCCTCGACTCTCCATTTAATGCATGCCACTAGCATGAAGCTCTCCAGCTATAGTAAAACTCCAGCTTTGTAACCTATTCGAATTTCCTTTTGGCACTCTCTTAATTCAAACTCCACTCTAGTGCACTGCGCGCAATTCAGCAGAGAAACGAAAACACAGATCAATTCAAATGCAGACGGACTGAGCATGGAGTTGGGAAGGTTCCACAGAGTTTACAATTTTAAAATGTTACAAGCATATTTTCACTGTAAAATCATACTGCAACATTTTGCAGCGCAATCTAGATTGACTCGAGTAAAGAATATGAGTTTCTGTTTAGCTTTGGGCTATGAAAACTTCACACTGATACATTATGTATTTTGATTTTGAAATGGTTGTATTGAGGGAATTTTGATTGGCTTGCTGCCAATGTGTTTTGAACCAGAGTTCTAGTTAAGTCGTTTACGCCCATGTTAAGTCGTGCTAGTGAGAATTGTGGTAGGAAGTATTAGATCAGATTTGTTTTCAGGGCATGAATGTATGAGCATTGCAAGGTTAATAGTTTGGGTTAAGTAGGGTTTTGACATATTCTTAACTAGATCAATTATATGGCTCAATTAATTAATGGGGAAATTTCACTCAATTAATGGTGAAATTTAGTGAACTAATGAAATACAGATGGGTCAAAATATTGGTGGTGTGCTCTTCTGATTTATTATTTAGTTGCATCTTTCTTCTTATTTGGGTTACGTGAGCTCAAGCCATAGATGTGTTCTTTCTATGTAATATAATATCTCATTCTACAAAATCAAGTAGAATAAACTGGGGCATCATTCACTTTCAATGAATTCTATTTGCATTTTTTGAACTTCTATCTAAAATCACATAATTATACTTGTCAAATTACGATGTTGGTTAATCCAATTCAACGATGCTTATAAAAATTCAATGCTTGTTTAACCCAGATTCCATACTTATACAATGCTTTCCTTTGAAATATGCAGCAGTCTCTATAGAATTTTGTGAATGCATGGAATATACCACACCTAAAAGAGATCACAATCTCAGACCTGCTTTCCCTTCTGATGCTTCTTAATAGTGCCAAAGGCTAATGAAACAATTAGTCAATCTTGTACTAACTAGCTGGTATAAAACTAAAGGTTTCTCTAGATTTATGTTAGCAAAAATGGCAATAAGTATAAGAGTTTAATTGTTTCCGACGTGTTCTCTATACAATACACAAAAAGGGAAATGCCTATAAGGGTTTAATGGTTGCCAATGTGTTCTGTAGACAACACGAGCCAAGAGCCAGAAACACCCATTGTTTTTAATTATTGTCTAAATGTTGTCATTTTCTCGGTGTCAGAGCTTTATCATCTAGGTAATGAGATGTTCATCTGCTATATCCTGTGGGGTTGTGGAAATTTCATTTGGAACAGGCATTGGCACAAAGTCTCATAAGGACTCCCTGCCACCCTCTAAAGCTAGAGTTTCCCCATAGTTGATGTAATTGCAATTGGTATTAGTTTGGGCATAATTTGTTTCCATTTATTTGAATGGAATTTATTTAAGAGAGTATGCTAATATGGGGGAAATGAGAGTGTTGAGATTGTTGGTTATATCAAGAAATGCAAAAATAGGAGTTTTGAATGCTTTCTCAGCATGGTTGTATGTCGCTCTGCAATGCATTATGCTTTTGGAGTGGGGATTTGGTAGCTATATCCATGAGACTCTCTGGAAGATGAGTCTAGAAGGATTGATGATTATTAAGTTTTTATTGTCCTAATATATCTTGGTTTCGCTGGGCTTTGGGGGAAGTCAAAGTATCTTTGCTTGGCTGGACTTAGGGGTAAGTGAGAGCAGCATGAAAGAATCAAGTTTGTTACTATAAAGCGTTTACCTTCTCAGTAAACTTAAAGACAAGTGAGAGTATTATGGATTTGTTGAACTTGGGGGCCAAGTGAGAGTAGTCATAAAAGGATAAGTTTGTTATTGGTGTTCTATAAACAGTGTGTGTCCACTTGATAAGCATATATTTTCCGAATATGTAGTTATTGTTACAATGGTGAAAATGATTTATAACTAAAAACTATAATTTTGAAATGTTAATTAATTGGGAACTATTTAAATGTATTAATCAAATATGCTACCTGGTGCAAAACACTCAACCCAAAATTAAAAACCTTCAGATTGTCTTTCTCATCCAGGAGTAGGTTTTGAGGTTGTTAACCAAACCAAAGCCAATTTAACACCAAATTTCATCTTAGCACGGAACGTTAACTAAACTCTTCTAAGATCATATGGAGCCCATATATAAAGGTTAATTGTCATAAGTTTCACAAAGCATAACTACATACCTTGAGGTCTCTATGGTATACATTTCTACTACGACAATAATTTACAACGCTAATAAGCTCATGGAAATACCTCCTAGCAAATCTTCAGTTATTTTTTGAAGATAAACATGTATAGAAACAAGCAAATCCTCAATGAGATCCAATTATGTGTGTTATTTTTATAACCAAGCACTTGTAACTTTGATTTTTGAAATGCCAAATGATAACAACAAACTACTTGTAACTTTGATTTTTGAAATGTTAAATGATAACAACAAACTACAATGTGAGCATTTAACAAGTTCTAGAATATAGGACATCATACAAACAATAACTAGATTTGTATATGGGTCCATAAACTGTGTTGGTCTAAATTTAGTATCACTTACAACATACAAAATGAATAAACTTAATCCATGAGAAAAACTCACAATTTTATCAGACAAGTCACCCCTCTCACATACTCCATGATGAGATAAATCCTCTTCTTGCTGGCCAAAACCTACATTTCACCGTTTAAACCAATGTTCCAATGCTCAATAAGCATCCCCTGTAATTCATTCCATAACTCGCTAGAAATTAACTGTCATTGCTAATAATTATAAATTCCTTGTTTTTTCATGTTCCAATGGTTGGTGGGTTTAATTATTAAAATAATACCAAAAACTCACATCTCTAGCACTTAATGATCAAATGCTTTATTAACTAGTTTCAGAACCTTACAAGTCTTATATATATATATATATATATATATATATATATATATATATATATATATATATATAACCACATTTTAAAAATAAAAGCAACACAGATTTCAACAACTTTTCTAGAATAAAATCGATCTCCATAAATTTTTTGCATGTATATATTGATTTATCCATATATTCAGTAACTAATCAATGTTAAATCCATTGACTTCAACATATAGATATTCAACCTAACTATCAATTAGGAATAACCATACTAAGTAGATAAAGACTGTCCAAGCTATTAAATTTCAAGCAATAAACCTTACTTTGACAAATTTTCTCTTTTTTTGTTTTTTTTGCTATATGCAGCTATTTGTAATTGTACTCCAAATTGATCATAAGAAAACTATGTAGAAAATCACCATGATAAGAACCTACATAGTCTAAAGACAACCTCTGACATTAACCATTTGGATAAAAATGCCTCAATTTCATGTGGTTCGACACTATTTGAATTACATTTAAAAAAAAAAAAATAGTTATAAAAATTTGAATACAAAATTTTATGTTGTAAATATTGACATTTGTAGTGACTTTGGTCTCAGAGAAAAATTATGGCATCTTCCAATTCCCAAGCATGGAGTACACGTCCTTTACGTTGTTGTTTGAATTTAAATATTCAGTTGCATATTATATCATTCGTATAAATTTAGGTTATTGATGTTATGTTTGAAAATGGCTTATATGCTGAAAGTAATGATATCAAAATTTCATCTAGGATAGTTTCAAGACATACTGATATTTCCATGTATTTAGATTTAGATGCTTAACTAATAATTATAATGAGGATCATTCCTTGCCAACCATCAAGGAATTTTTTCTAAGAACAAGTAAAGAGTATAATTAAGAAAGAAAAAAATTGACAAAAACCATCGAGGACACAATTAAGTGCAATTAGCATAAAATGCACAGTATAATATATAGATGTATGAACGTCATAAGGTTGATAATGAGACAGAATCCCAAGAAACCATGTTAACACTCATAGATATGGATTTTATGTAATATTTGTCTTAAATGTGTGCCATGATATGCAAGTCCAATATGTCTACCAGAAAAATTCAAAATTCAATTTTGACTTGGCCGAGAGTTGTGGTAGATTTCCCTTCCCCTAAATGAGGAGTAATTCATCCCACCACCACATAGTATCCATTCAGGGAACGCTATAGCACCTCTGCCACAGTTAAAACAACTTACAAGTGATTCATATTGGGCTGTCGATAACACATTGACAAGAAAACATGTGATTCTTATTGGACTATATGGAAAAAAAAATCTACAATCTGGAACAACATGATGATCAGTAAATATCTAATAAAAAAATTAGTTTTATATTTTTGGGATTTGCATAATAGAAGAAAGGAAATTTTTGGGAGGATTCTTAGGCTGGACATCGGCTACTCTCGAGTCTCAACAGTCCCTGTCTTTGTATAAAATTGGTTCTCTGCTAATTTGCCAATAGAAATGAACCTGATTCCTGTAACTGATTTTACACAATCCATGAGACAATGTTTCCATGGAAATATGTCAAGGAATGGTTGGTTAACCCAACTGGAAAAGAGGTAAAGTCCATCCAAAGGGATCTTGTTGACCAGCAATGCTTTCAAGAACTAGAGAAACTGAAGGGACAGGGAACCTACTCGGTGAAAAAGGTTTATTTCCAATTGTTCAAGGATGAATCAATCTGAGCTCTACATCATTTCTTAAAAGGAATTTGGACTCATCCTCCATGGCCAGTAATCAATACATTAATTTTACTTCTAATGAAAGATAAAAATAAAATATGACTCAAGAAAACCTACAATGCTCAGGTATTCAGTAACCTATGATTTCCTGCCCCTAGCAATCAACAAAAGAGGTAAATTCTAATATCCATTTGGGTTATAACTTGTGACCAAATCTTGTTACAAAATGGTGCCGGGAAGTCTAATGGATGCTACAAATTGCGCTCCATAACTCATATTCTTTACTCGAGTCAATCTAAACAATGTTACCGATGAAATAGGTAACCTCAATGTTACCTACTTTTTGAAGTATCAAGAAAAACACCTGATTTTGAAAAAGTGGCGATGCAGAATAAAGAAAAAAAAAATTGAGCACGTTTTTGGCACTTTAAGTTTTTTTCATTTTGTTTTTTTTTTTAATTTTTTTTTTTTTTTAAGTGGTGTTTTTTATGTCGATTTTGAATAGTGGTGGTGTATCATCACCAACGTTCTTTTATAGGATTGATTTTGACACTGTAAATTTTCTAATGTCTTCTTCTTCTGTGATATGTTTATTTTTAAGTGCATTTATGTACTTGTGTTTTAAAAATAAAAAAATAATTTTTTTTAAAATAAAAACTTGTGATGATATCTTCACTTTTTCACATACATAAAAGATGGAAAAAGGGTCAATATTCTAAAGTTTATATTTTCTACATGTTTATGTATTGTTAAATAATTTTTCAATGCACATCAAAAAATTGTCGCTAAAAAACCAATATTTTGAACCATATGACAAAAAAATACAATTTTTCAATATAAATACAATGCAAAAAATACACTTTTACAGAGTTTTTGTTGAAAAAAACATGTTAAATAAACTAATTTTTTGGGAGAATCTTAACCAAAAAAATTAAGAAAACAACATTTTTATTGAATTTTATGTCAAAAAATAATAGCAATCACATGTTTTTTGCAAAAAAAAGGGGTTGTTCTCATAAAATATCAAAGTCTAAACATTACAAGTAAAACTGATTAATAGTTCTAAAAAATAAGTTTTGTTTGCAAGCATAACTTAAACATCATCAACAATATCAACTAATACATCTTCAACATCATCTAGAACAACATTGATGGCTTCTTCCGCAACATTTTCTTCTTCATTTTGATCATCACCGTCTTCTAATGGATCTTTCATGTCAGCAAATCTTCCAAAGTGTCCCTTTCCAATCATTCCATATAATGGTGGTTGAGGTTCCTTTGCTTTTTTTGCCACACGTGATTCATTAAAATCTTCTTTCCTCAAACCAACTTCTTGCTTCGCATCTGGAAGGAATTTAAGAGTGTTAATTCTTTGTTGAATAAATTTGCATTGAACTGGGTCTTTCTCAATGGCAATGCAATTTCTTCCTTTTAGTAGGCAACATGCTAGTGTTGTACCTAATCATCAAGCACAAAAAAATAAGTAAGAAAAATAGTATGGAGACATAAAAAGTAAAAAAGACAATATTTAAATTTAAATTTGTATAATAAAACTTACCTGAACCCGAGAATAAATCCAAAACCCATTCTCCTTCATTTGAACATAGATCTATAAGATAGTTAATCAATGCTTGTGGTTTTTGATAAATGTTAACTATATCTCCTTTTGCATCTTTATCCTCATATGTTAGTTTTCTTACCACTGCATCATAAACCAATACTTGACTATGACTCTTCCCATCTACTCAATTCATAATAATATGCTTATAGCTATCGTCTTTTGTCCAACATTCAACATGGATGAACTCATAATCATTTATAATAGGCTGATCTTCGGAAGAAACAATATTTTACTTTTTCCTGTAACATAACATAGTAAAAGTTCAATTAAATTTTACATGAATAAAAAAATTTAGGAGGAATCAAACATACAATTTCAAAGTCTTACCATGTAAGTTGCATCCTTGAGTTTGTTTTACCCTTGAAGCTTGTTAATAACATTGGAAATTGTGTGTCTGAATGAAATGTCACAAATCGCCAAAGTGGTGATGTTGTCACTTCTTGAAAACCCGTAACCACTTTACTAAAACCTTGATAAGTATATGGTTCTCTATCATATTCAATGTCTAGGAAATTGAAACCATGAGGAATATCTGCAATAACTAGGCCATATTCCCTTTTAGGTATTAGTGATGCAATGTCTTCACAGTCACCTTGTATTATTTGATATTGGACACTGTCAAGCCCATTGCAAATGTAATGATTAAGAGTAGGATCTAGTTCAACATTCATAAGACGCTTCCTTCTCATGTTCTCCATCTTAATTTTTTCAACAAAACTTTTGAAAGTATCTGATACTCCATTTCCATCCTTCTTCGACATATTTAATGACATAAAAATATATATATATATATATGTATAAGTAATAAAATAAAAATAGTTAAAATATGAATAAAATAAATTTATAAATCAACATACCTTATTGAATGCAATATAAAACTCTTTTAGTGTTGATGTAGAACTTGCTTCTCGGTAGTTGCGTACAACATCATCCCAACTATCTTCATTCAACATTTTAACCATGTGTTCTTGTATTTTCATAAAAATTTTCTGACTGAATAAATCAAGTTAAAAGCGTTAATATATTGACATGTATAACAAATTCTACCAACATCATTATGTTTTATTTAAAATAAAATTATAATGAAAGAAATAATTCAAGAAACTTACTTTTGAAATTCTGCACACATTTCTTCCATTGATAATTCACCCGACTTCACACGGGCTAATATTGATTTGACTAATTTATCATCCTTCACACCTTGCATTGTTCTCCAAGGTGTAATAGTCATATCCTCTGGAAGCTGCTTCATTTCAGGACCCCCCTTACTGTTGGTACATATTATGGGTTTACTCTTTTTAACTTTCTGATTTTTTATGGAAATATTCTCCCATCGATCAAAAATGTCATCAATCAAATCCCATACCTCCTCAGTGCTAAATGCCAACTGAAAAATGTTATCTGTGCCTCTGAAGAGATTTGTATTCAATTTTCCATCTTTTGCTTTTTTTTCATCAATTTGATAACATGTTTCCATTAAACATTCCTTTCGAAATGCTACACTAACTTGTGTCTTATCCCCACAACATTTTTCTATGAATTCATTATGAATAAATCTAACCCTTTGGATGAAAGTCATTTTCATTCTGTACTCATTATCTGCATTATGATCCCATACCAATAACTTTGATTCCATTTCTATTAATCCAGCGTAAATGATGCATTTCACTGTTTAAAAAAGATAGTTATTGGGATATTCTGCAATCAATTGTCTCTTAGCCTCTATTGAATGGTTTCCTCCAATTACATAATATTTATAATCAAAACATTTTGTCTTGTCAAATGCTTGTTTGTTGGGAACCTGACATGGATCGACAAGAACCACATAATCCACCACATGCGCATATGGATTGAACCTAAATAATGTTTTCAGATTATGTACATGTAGGTGATGGGCCTTTCTAATTTGATATTGAGATTGTCCTTCATCTGAGCCATAAAATTGGTTAACATTAAGCTCAAATGTTTGGCCACCAAGAATTAATTTATTCTTCCTCAACTCTTGTCGAATAACATTTTGTTTTGTTTTAATAATGCCATCATCTAACTCAGCACCTGGTGTTATGATTTCTTTTCTTCCGTAAGAGCTTTCAATTTGTTCTTCACTGCTGCTCACGACCTTTACAGGTTCACCAATATTTGATTTCCTAGTCTTATTGGATAACATATCAGTTTTTTTATAAACAAGCTCTCCTTCATGAGGTACAAGAGAGAGATCTTTAGCAATTTTTCTTTTTGGCGTCTGATCTGTTTTCTTCTTTTGCACAATAGTTCTCATCTCCTCCTCACTAATTCTATCATAATTTTCTGTTTCATGTTCGACACCTTCAAAAGAAACATGTTTAAGTTTACTAGATTGACCCACCTTAGTGACTCTTGGTTGATCCCCTCTTTGTACTGTTGCAGTGTCACAAGCTATTGCTCTTTGCTTCAATCTCCTTTCCTCTGCTTTGTCTTTGTGGAAAGTTTTGATCACATCCATAAAATTTGGCACCAACATATAAATACCATCAAACATGTTTGAAAGACCCGGAACAAAATCCTATGAAACAAAATAAAACATGTCAATGATCAATAATTTATAAAAAATTGAATCATCCTTACAATAATGCATAGAGGAAATAAAAATAAGCATACTTACAATGTTATTTGCAATGTTGCTTGCTATTTCTTCAGAAAATTTTGAAGTTATTTCATCTATGTTGTACTTGACGATTGATAGACGATATCTAACCTTCTCACGTTTCTAAGTCTTCCTTACAAGAACATAAATAGTGTTTGTATTCAGGACCATACATATGTCTCGTACTCTGCCCATCACATCATATTGCTCATTTAAGTCAATCATACCACAAACCAAATAGATGTGTATATCAACCTCCGTTTCACTGTCTTCAAGATACCATGAGAAATCGGTTTTATCTATTTCCTCAGCGTTCTTCCAATCAGAAATAAGCTTTAATGAACCCGGTGCCCCACTTGCTTGACTTTTATTAGTGTGTGCAACAATATCCTTATTGCATCCAATAGTGTTCATAGTGCGTTCAGCTGCAACTTTAGATTTGGGAGTTGTATCCATAGTGCGTCGAGCTGCAGCTGTAGATTTGGGAGCTGCTGCCGTAGATTTGGGAGCTGCTGCCCTAGGTGCAGAAACATTCACAGAAATTTTTTTTATGCCATTTCCCTGATATATATATATATATAAGTTAATGGAAAAATATTGCGGATAAAATAAATTTAATAAACAAAATTTATTTCTAAAACTAAATAGTTTGAAATTAAAGCAGTAAAATTAACTATAAAAATTTTCATTTAAAAACAAAATATTATAAATCATATGTATATATATCTATATAATATGTTTTGAATACATTTTATAAAAAATTTAAAAATGTGTTTAAATTGTATAAAATAATTTAAAAAAAATAAACTAGTATTTTCAAAATTCAGTTTGTGTTTAATATTTAAAAAAAAACAAAAAAGTTACTAACTATTTATAACAAATGTTATAATATTATATAATTTTTTATTTTTTTAATTGTATTGTTATATAGTTTTTTTTTAATTAATTTATATTGTTATATTAAAACAAATGTTTTTTTTTAATTTATTATATTGTATTTTTTTTAATTATATAATGTTTAAAAACAAAACATAATTGTTGTTTAATGATTTTTTTTTTTTTGATATATATATATATATATATATATATATATATTTGTTATATTTTGAAATTTTTAACAATTATTATTTAACAATGTTTTTATTATATTATATAACAATTTTTTTTTTATATTTATATATAACAATGTTTCTATGAACTTTTAATTGTTTTATTAAAACAAATTATTTAAAAAAAAATTAAAAAAAAAATAAAAATTTAAAGAACAAAATAAAATTAAAAAATGTTTTCTTAAAACAAATTATTTAAAAAAAAAATTATTTAAAAATTTAAAAAACAAAATTATAAAATTATTAAAAAAAAACCAAAATTAAAAAAAAAAAAAATTGTTAAAACAAATTTAAAAAAAAACAATTTAAAAAACAAAATTAAAAATTAAAAAAAAAAAAATTAAAAAAAATTAAAAAATTAAAAAATTAAAAAAAAAAAAACCAAAATTAAAAAAAATTATTGTTAAAACAAATTTAAAAAAAAAACAATTTAAAAAACAAAATTGCAGAAATTAAAAAAAAAAAAATTAAAAAAAATTAAAAAAAAAACATTTAAAATTTTTTTAAAAAATTGAATCGGCCTGCCCGTTGGGTGCCGGGGCTAGCCAGGCGGCGCCACGGGGGCGGCCCAGCCCGCCTCTGGCACCCCCCTTGGCCGAGGGCCAATTCCGGGAATCGGCCCTCGACGAGCACAGGCCCGCCTGTTGGGCGCCACCAGGCCAGCCTCGGCGCCCAACGGGCGGCCGCGCGCAGTTTTTTTGTTATTTTTTAATTTTTTTTAATTTTTTTTTTTATTTGTTTTTAAATTTTTTTTTAAATTTTTAATTTTTAATTTTTAATTTTTTTTAATTTTTTTTTTTGTTTTTTAATTTCGATTTTTAATTTTTTTTTTATATAATATAATTATTAAAACATTATTTATTAATTAAAAAAATGTTAAAAATATCAAAATATAACAAATTTTAAAATTAAAAAAAAAACAATTTATTAAATCACAATAATGTTTGGTTTTTAAAAATCATATAATTTAAAAAAAAAAAAAAAACAATATAATAAATTATAAATAAATAAATAAAAACATTTGTTTTAATATAACAATATAATTTTAAAAAAAAAACTATATCACAATACAATTAAGAAATATATATATATAACAAAACAATAAAGAAAAAAAAAAATTAAAGATTTAAAATTAAAAAAATAAAACAAAGATTTAAAATTAAAAAAATAAAATAAAATAGAATATAAAATAAAAAAATTCTCAAATAAAAAAAAAAATTTAAATAATGAAATCACTGATATATTTATGATAAAAAAAAATAAAAATAAAAAATGTTATAATATTACTTTTTGTTTTATGTGCATGGTCATTTTATAGATTTTTATGTCTAAATGAACCTGTAAATCTTTAAAAAGAAAAAAAATCTAAATTTTTTGTTCTTAAAACCCTAAAAAATTTAGTTTTTTTTGCATTTTCTTCACTAAATAAATATTAAAAAATCAAGGTTTTTGAACCTAAGAACCTTAAAAAAGTAGTTTGTGGACACAAAAAAACTATAAAAAAACAAATTTTTCCCAAAATCGTCTCTAAATTGACAGAATAGAAGGAAAACTAACCTTTGAAATGAAAAAAGCTGTTGTCACCAATGCCAACACAACGCCTCCTCAAAATTATGAATAGCAACACAATGCCTCCAATGCCAATGCAATGCCTTCACGAAGTTACCAATGCCAATGCAACACCTTCACAAAATTACCAATAGCGACACAATGCTTCCAATGCCAATGCAATGCCTCCATGAAGTTACTAATGCCAACGCAACACCTCCAGAAATTTGCTCTAACAAATACCAGAAAACTTGATGTGATGTGATGAATAGAAACAATCATTCATTTTAAATAGCGTATATTGTCTGATTGGTTTACTGTTTAATGAATGTGGGATTAAAATTTCAAATTTAAAATATTTACATTTAATTTATTATAGTTCATACTATAGTTAAAATACTTATTATTTGCATGTAGTTATCATAATTAATATTTTATTTAATATTTACATTTACTGAATGTTGAATAGTTCAAATATAATCTCAGATTAAAAATTAAAATATGAAATACTTACATGTAGTTAATTATATTTAATATTATAGATAAAATAGTTAATATTTGTATTTAATTATCATAGTTAATATTTACATGTAATCAATGTTTAAAATCATGGGATTAAATTTTAAAATCTAAAATATGTACATGTAGTTAATTATAGTTTAAATAGTTAATATTTACATGTTGTTATTTTTGTAAATATTTACATGTAGTTAATCTTAAACCATTCAAATAAGAAAATTATTTTAGTTTCGAAGACATGCATGAAAGGAATATTTTGTGGATATTTTGAATAGAAAGTATGGTGAAATATTTGAAGACCAACAATGTATTAATAAATTTTGAAATATATTTTAGATGAATATAACGTAAGTTTAAAATAAAAAATTTAAAATATTTACATGTAGTCATTATAGTTAAAATAGTTAAAGTTTTTCGCGAATTTTTTTGGAGGGAAAATTTGGAGGGAAATTTTCAATCTTTAAGCTATATATTGTAAGTGGGAGAGGAATTTGTATCATTCAACCTATTATTGTTGAAAGCCATGGTTTTTTCTGATAACGAAGTTTTTCTTTCTAGAACATCAACATCTTCGTCATGCAACAACTCTATTCAGAGTGATGAATATAACGGGAGTTCGTTCACCATGAATTAAGAGTCGAAAAATCGACTTGGTCGTTATCCTAAAGATGATGAGAACAAAATTGATGAGGTGCAGCAAAATGAAATTTCTGTAAATCGAGCGCCAGTTATACCACTTACTCTTAATCCTAGGGATTATGAAAGCAACAGTGATGAAGGGCATGATGAAAAAATTCCAGAGTCAAAAGTTTCACTTCGTCCTAATCCCAAGGATTATGAGGACACCATTGATGAAGAGGGAGATGAAGAATATCCACTTCAGCTTAATCCTAAGGATTATGTGAGAACAAAAAATGAAGAGGGTAATGAAGAATCTGTAGAGTCAAAATATCCACTCTATCCTAATCCTGAGGAGTATGCCAGCACCACTGATGAAAAGGGGGATGTAAAATTTCCAGAGTCAAAATATCAAATTCGTCCTAATCGTAAGGATTATGCAAGCACCACTGATGAAGAGAGGAATGATAATGTTTCAGAGTCAAAACATCCATTTCGTCCCAATCCTAAGGATTATGCTAGCACCACTGATGAAGAGGGAAATGAAAAATTTACAGCGTCAAAATTTTCACTTCGTCCTAATCCTAAGGATTATGCAAACACCACTAATGAAGAGGGGGACGAAAAAATTCCAGAGTCAAAATTTCCACTTCGTCTTAATCCTAAGGATTATGTCAGCACCACAGATGAAGAGGGGAATGAAGAATTTGCAAAGTCAAAATATGCACTTCGTCCTAATCCTAAAGATTATGTCAACACCACTGAGGAAGAGAGGAATGAAGAATTTGCAGCGTCAAAATATCCACTTCGTCTTAATCCTAAGGATTATTCCAGCACCACTGATGAAGACGGAGATGAATTTCCAAAGCTAAAATTTTCACTTCATCCTAATCATAACGATTATAATTTATCCACTGATGAAGGGGGGGATGAAGAATTTCCAATAAATATAGATTCAAGGCATTCACTTATTCCTAATCCTAAGGATTATGAGAGCTTCAGTGAGGAAGAGGAGGGGCAGGATGAAGAAATTCTAGTGAATACAAATTCAAAGCTTCCACTTATGCCTAATCCCAAGGATTATGAGAGCACCACTGAGGAAGGGGAGGATGAAGAGTTTCTTGCAAATGATAATTTTAGAGGCACAGATCTGAATATTGTATTTTCTCCAAGTGACCATTTCAAAGACACTCATGGTGATGAAGAATTGAATCCTCCCAGGGAAGAATTTGAAAGCATGGGTCAAGATGGTGAAGAATTTCTTTTGAGTCAGGGTTACAAAAGTGTCGATGATTCTTGTGAAATGTTTTCTTTAACTGATGATGGTAAAGAAATTTTTCCACGCAATGATGTTGATGAATTTCTTAACTATGTTGAGGATGATGATAGTGGGGATAATATTCCTCCTAATGGTGATGAAACTACTTTTACAAAGGATGATGGACTGATGAAGCCGTTGCAAGAAAATATTGCAACTAGGAGTAGGAGTAGACCTTTTCATATCAATCCAAAGCATTCCAGTTATACAAGGGCGAGGACAAAATATCTCACGACAAAAAGTTCTGTCGTTCATTTGATTTCAAGTGCATGTTGTCGAAGGGATTGCTTGAAAAATATGGATTTCAACTTTGCTTTGGAGAAAAGGAAAACATATATGTCAATGAATAAAAGCATGCAAAAATCATATTTAGTGGGTTGCATGCAATCTACACTAGCAGGTTATGATTATCATATTGGGAATGTATTGCTTTGCAGAAAGGCGTTCAAAATGTTGTATTCAATTGGTAATTGTCGTTTGTCAAGAATCCAAGATAGATTGGAAAAGGATCCCACATATTATTCAGAAGCACGTCATAAACGGGAGGTGGGGCCGTTTGCAAATACTGCTAAGACATGGATGAAAGAATTCTTTTCAAATCATGGAGAGTGTATGCCAAATAAAGACACAATACATATTCCAGATAATTTCTCGAGACGAGAAATATTCATGTTATACAAAGATTATGCAAAAGTTGTTGAAGGAATTGGTAATTTTATTACATATTCTTATTTTACAAGGATATGGAAAACTGAATTCAACAATGTTTGTATTCCTAAGAAGACAAGGATGGGGATTTGCAGCACATGTGCTTCTCTTAAAGCAAAAAAAGATAAATGTCAAGGGGCGGAAAGAGGTATGTGTTCAAAACATTGTTTTTTAAAATTTGATACTTATCAACTATGAAAATATATTTATTCATATGTTTCTTTTATTTTATGTACAGATTTCGTTGTCAAAGAACTTCAAGACCATCGCAATCAGCAAACAAGTGAAAGACAAAAGTTGTATAAACATCGAAATAAGTGTTATGATCATCCAAATAAATATCTGGGATTGATAATTGATGGTATGGACCAAAAGAAAACACTTCTTCCACATTTTGTCCGCACACCAAAAAAATTACAGGAGGAAAATTTCATTTAGTTTCAATTGGTTGGTTGTATGGTATTTAATGAGAAGATGTTTCCAAGAGTTTTCTTCACAACTCCAAATATTCACAATGATGCAAATCTGACCATAACTATAATCCATGATGTGGTTACTCATTGGTCTGGGATTCTTCCCGAAGTTTTGTATTTACAATTAGACAACACAAGTCGTGAGAACAAAAATCAAGTTCTTTTTGGGTATCTAAACATGCTCGTTGAATTGGGGATTTTTAAAAAGATAAAGGTTGGTTTCCTTCTTGTTGGGCATATTCATGATCATATTGATCAAATGTTTAGTCGTTTTTCAGTAACATTGAGGAGGAAAGGTGTTGGGAGCCTGCCATCATTAATTGAATGTATTAAGAAATCGTACATTCCAGAGCCTGTTTTTCATGTGTTGGAAGAAACTATTGACATGCGAAGGTTTATTTTTGGATCGCATGGTGAGGAGAAATGCATTGAAAAACTTAACGACATTAGCTTCCAGCATCAATTTTGTATCAAAAAAATTGATGGGATAACACTTATATGGGGCAAGAAGTATTCAACTATTGAAGAATGGGGACCATCATCAGGTTTAGCATTTTGAAGTTCATTCCAGAGCGTCCAATGTTTTCATCAAAGATATTGTTATTACAGTCAGTTTCCGAACTCCATAATGCACGAAGGCAGAAGAGAGAGATAAATTATTTTGAATGTCTAGAGGAAATTAAAAGATGTATTGGAGATACATATGAATACTTCGATGTTGCTGATTCAGTTTGGTGGGAGTATTTTTTCAGTAATCAAAGTGATATGATTTCAAGATCAGTAAATGAGGATATGCTTTTGAAGACTCCTTTTTTTTTGCCACAAAATATGCCAAATGAACATGAACATCAAGAAACACACAATGTTGAACAACAACAACCTCAAGCTATTATTAATTTCCCACAGGTAGAGGAAAGAGAAATCTATATTGGTTCTAGAAGATCACGTGCACAACGTGAAGCCATGGAAGACCTTTACAGGGGTTCTGTGCAGGATCTTAAGGAGGGTTGCATGATAGCAGCGTTAGCAGATGAAGATCCACTTGGCTATCCATTCTGGATTGCCAAGTTTATAAAGGTCATTAATGAAAATGAAAAGATTACAATTGTTGATGTACATTGTTATGCCACAAGTACCCACCCTTTCAATGGTGTGTACAAGCCAGAGATGGTAGTGGAAAAAAAAATTGGCAGAAAGAGAAAAAGAAAGGGCACAAATATAAATCGTCGCCGCACAGATGTCTTAAAATTGGAGGATGTTGACATACTTGTGTATGACTTCAATTTGACAAAGAGAGGAACTCTTCGGTTGCAGATCATAAATATTTTGAAGAAATTGCTACCAGAACAATTACTGTTGAAATGGGACTCTGCAGAATGTAGATGTAGATCTACAAGACTTTTGAACTCTGAAATGGTGGGCATGCATGTTGACTCATATGGAGCACTAGTTGATGAAAGAGAAGAATATGGATCATCTTCATCTACATCGAGCCATTCATCTGAAGATGTAGATTATGATGGTGTGCCAGAACCTATGGCTGATTTTGAATAACTATCTAAGACACTTTTATGTAATTGATGTTTGCATGGTAACTTGAAATAGAAATTTTGACTTCCATGTCATTTTTCATGAAGTTCTAAGACATTTCTATGTTTGTTGGATTATATGTTTTAATTATGAAGAATTCATTTCTTTAGAATATCGACAATGTAACAATGAATTACAAAAATAATTTATGTTATATTCAATGTACCAATGTTGATATTTTAATTATAAGTAAAATAGAAAATAGAAACTAATGTTGAATTTTTAAATTATGCACTGATATTACCATGATATTATGTATTGTTACCATTTGGTATAAGATACTCTTAAAAGTTTTAATAATTGTATGCGTCATTGAAATAGAACACTTTGTTTTGATGCTTGATTTTTAGGTTTTGGTTGAAATTATATTTAAATTTGTCTTATGCTAAGATTTGAAAAAAGATAAGTCTTTATCCTTTAAAATTAAAATTACTCTTACTTGTTTCTGTTCAATGATAATTTTTTCATTTACTTGTTCATTTTTTTAAATTGTTAACTCTTATAATTTCTCCATAATTTCATTGTTCAAGTATGTTGAACACTTAAGATTGAAAAACTTTATATTTACAACTTGTCATTAAGGTTTTTATGCGCTACCAAATTTTATCTTTAAGGTTATGGTTGACAATAATTACAATTTTGGGGTTGTTTAAAGTCAATATATTTTATGTTTAACAACATGGATGAAAATTGTTCGAAATGATAAGCCCTTCAGACATGTATTTGTTTATCTTTAACATCATCTATCAAAAATGTTAGAAATTTACAATTTTAAAAAATGTCCTAATATGTTGTCTTTAATTCCATTGTTACAAGTGTCAAAATTATGACACAATTTTTTTTTTTGTTATTCCAACATCAATTGGTTTTGTTTTGGAGTGCCAAAGGGAGTTCAAATAGGTTGCGTAACTAGAGTTTTATTATAGTCTGGAGAGCTTCATGCTAGTGGCATGCATTAGATGGAGAGCCGAGGATCTGGCGATGGAAAACGAAAACATAAAATGAAATGGAAACAACACATTCCGGGGCCCACCACCGAGAGAGTTAACGTCGCCGCAGATGGAATGTGGAAAAATGTAAATCCTGAAGTCCAATTCGTAGCACATGTAGACTACACCTAAATTATATCATAAGAACGGTGAGGTTGAGTGGCTATTTGTGGTTGACTCCATTTCATATGGAAAGAAAATATTCACAATTAATTTTTTTTATTATATTTATTTTTTCAAATTGAAATGTTATTCTTTTTTCATGTATATTTTATATGATTTGTCTTGTCACTTTTCAGAATTGAATTTGATTTTTCATACCATTCTTACTCATAAGATTGGACTTGAGTGCAAGGATTCTTTTATTTCCTCCTCGCCAAGTGGGATCTCCAATTGACAAAATTAAAATGTGATATTATAATTTTTTGACAAAATTTATATTTTTTTTAATTATATTTCTAATATATAAATGTTTTTAAAAAATTTTAAATATTGATTTTTTAATTATATAACTTAAATTTACCATACATATATATATATATATCTTACCACTATCAAATTAGTCTCTTAACATATCCATCATCACAAAATCTTATATCCATTTATACATATTATTCATGACTAAATCCCATTCACATTATAATATTCATCTATGGTCAGAGGAATCACACCAACATTGAAAGAAAAGAGGCAAGCAATTCTCTAAGGAATTACCAAGCTCTTGAAAATATTTTTTCCATGTGTGAACAATTTGTAAGCTTCTGAACTTCTATTGATAGAGATGCATGTGAAATGATAGACGAGTTTCCAAATTATGGAGATAAAAATCAAGATGAAGTGCATTATTTTGTAAATACAAATTGTGACAAAGGCTTTCAATTTGTTGGTACAACGGTTTTGGTTCACACAGTTGCACAAAAGAGAAACATTGGACGACCAAGAACAATTACACCAAATAAGAAGCTAGAATAATAGGGAAAGATTAAGGACCCAATTTGTACTAATGGTAACCATGATAATGACAAGAATTACATTGGAAATGAGAAAGACAAGGAAAGCAATTCTTTCAAGAGTTACCAAGATGTGGAAGTGAATTTATCTGCGTATAAATAATCTGCAAGTCTCCGGGCTGATATTGATCAAGATGCATGTGAAAAGAAAAATGAACCGCCAAGATGTGGAGGAAAAACTCAAGATGGAGTGCATCATTTTGCAGATACAACTTGTTGTTATGCCATGCAATCTGTTGGTACACCAACAATGGTTAGCACAGCTGAAGAAAAGGGGAAGATTGGATGACCAAGAAATATTAAAAATGCCATATGCAATAGCAATGATTATGATGAGAGGAATTACACCAACAATGATAGAAACTAGGCAAACAATTATTTCTAGAGTTACAAAGATGTGAAGAAGAATTTATCCATGTGCAAACAATTTACAGGTCTCCAAACTTTTATCGTACAAGATTTCATGCCCTGGGAGAAAAAAACATGGGACTTGTCGCATAGGAAACTGTGTTTTTTTTTATGACATTGATCTCATAGTAGATTCACATGAGGGATTGCCACAATGGGAAATTAGCAGTGAAATATTGGCCAGCTTAGAAGACACATGGCGAGTTGTGAGTAACCTCCGACATAGGACGAAAGTCGAAGGGGATCCATTCCTTAAAATTCTTTACATTTATTGAATCTTGCCTGTAACAACTATGTAAGCAGCGAATGTTTACATGTTTATAAAGAAGACCATTCAATGACTTGTCAAATATGTAAGTCTTGAAAGAAGATTGTTCCAAAGAGTGGCATCTTATAGTGGTTTCCCATCAAACATTTTGTAGGCGCTTTCAAAGTTGTGGAAATTGGAGCTTCAAGCTCCACTATCGAGCATTCCTAAGTCTATAGGGAATTTGAGGCACTTACGATGGATTCTGGTTAGTCCTGCTACTGAATATTCATTTGAGGAGGACAAGGTCAATCTGATAAAATTTCCATAAGAATTTTGTCTTATGCAATCATTAAGAGCATTGGACTTAAGAAAGTGCTGAGAAATGAAATCACCACCTAAGTTCTTTGGTAAATTAACCAATATCCAACACATTATCTTGACAAAGTGCAATAAATTGGATACTTTCCAAATTATTTTGGTGATTAAAATAATCTCCAACAAATTAAGTTGTTTGAGTGCCAAACTTTAAATAGGAGTACCATATTCCTTTGGTAAGTTAAACAACCTCCAACAAATTCAACTCATTACGTGGCAAGATTTCAAGAACCTACTAGATTCCTTCAGTAATTTAATTAGACTCCAACAGATTCAACTCTCTAATTTCCATATACAATAACAACTTTTTAATAAATAAAGAAAATGTTTCAAAGACATGTCATGATTAATTTATTTAAACTAGTGAGTTATATTGATTTTTTCCTAGGAAGTTGGTCAAACACTTCCCATTTCAATTTTGGAAAATAAAATTTTAGAAAATGTACTTTGGATGTTGGAAATTTTAAATTATCACTTTTAAAAAACAACAACAAAATTAAATGAACAAAATTAATTATGCTAAATGCATTTTCTAAGGGGGTGGTTTTATTCAGAGCTTCATCATCTATCCATAACCACTTGGAATCCACTTTGTGTCTAGCCTCCATTTATTAAACCATCCACCTATATTCTTACCATTCATGGGTCACACAATTCAAACATTGATTATGTACCCATCCAATCCACACCTTTGCAAATTAATTTGTTTTCGAGATAGCTTAAATGTTTCTAAAAACAATTTGTTGGGTCTTTTCCTATACATTGTTGTACCATCACTTGAACTATTAAGGGGTTAGGAAGTTGAAATCTAGGGGGTTGGCATAGTTGGTTTTGAGTTCCTTTGAGAGGACCTCTACCACCACATGAAAAAAAAAAGTTGAGAAATGTACAAGCTCCCCTCACCTTTAACAGTGGCTTTGTCATAAACCAAGGCCAATTATTCTATTTTCTCAAACATTCCAAACCACATCCACACTTCATGTCCCATAGATGCCTTTGCACCCCTCTATTGTGTGTCTTTGTAGGTAAGGAAGTTGTCGCTCTCTTTTTGAATCTTTGGTAGTTCAATAATCATTTACTAGGATAAAAAATGTCTTTGATTGACATCTTCTTTCCATGCTCAACCATCATCGAAAGCATGGGAGTCTTTAGAAATTATTTTTTGAATTTGTGTGTACTAGTAACAACTTCCAAACAATCGACATGCATTCATGTCAATGCTCTCTTCCATTACAATGGGATGCCATCTAATTTGGGTCTAAGCTTTTCTCCATTACAATTATTTTCTTCATGATTTAGGGACTTCATTGGGCTCACTACTTTTATGACCTTCTATGGAGGATGTTATTTCATTAGTTTCCTCTTTATTTGCATGTTAATGTGATCATTCATGGTCATAGAAATTTTATGTTTAGTATGCCATGGAGCATTTAATGGCAAAGGATGGATCAGATGGGTCAAGTTTCACAAATCAAGGGCCTTAAATGGCCACATGTTTATCCAAGTATGTAATGTGGATATGGTGTGACCTATCTATCTACAATCTATTCGTAGTGGTTGGAGATTGCAATTTGTAAGTTAGAAGTAAGAAGAAATTACCGGCAAATCCACCCATTGGAGTATGATAGAAACAACACACATATGACTAATAACAAGACAATAATCCTCCTTTAAAGAAAATAGAAGCATTAACATTTTGAAGCCTCAAGCTGGGTATTTATGGATTCATATTTATGCATGGTGTGAACTTGAGGAGAAATAGGCCAAGGTGAAGACGAATTGTGATTTGGAGACAAAGTTGAGGTGGAAGACTTCACTTATATTTCTTAGTAGCAAACCACCACCAAGGTTCACGTTAAATTATTATCCTAACAATTCACAATTATATTTTTGTCTTTAAGGTTAAAACTTTTTTAAGGAATCATTTTTCAAAAACACAAATCCTCCAATTTTTAAAAATGTAACTATTGGGTGTTTCTTTCCCAGCTTCGGGGTATGCTAGTTTTAATGAAAAGTTGTACATTATTTTAAAAACGATAATTGCAATTGTTATAGATTTTAAAATATTGTAGAGATTTGATGCATATGAATTAAATTTGAAAATACCATTTTTATAATTTGACCAGGCCATTCTTTTGTATTGTTTGGTGAGTGTGCGTGTAAAAAAAATACATAGCTCCATGAATAGTTGATCATGGACGTCGTAAAGGATGGTACAAAATTGGCATCCTTCTCTGAGGCAACTCATGGAGGATGAAAAGGACCAATCCTGCAGGAACAATCTCCACTAGCGTGTAGAATACAAGATCTAAAATTGGATGAATCTTCAGAATGCCAAGCTGAGCCACAGCAACAAAACCAGACCTTATCAAAAAACTTGCACAACATGTAACTGTCACACACCTAACCTCATGAAGCTTCTTCCTGCGCCTTCTATCATCAATTGGAAACCATCTAAGCATTAGAAAAAGCTTTCCTCCATAAACCAAGAAACCCAACGCTGCAACAAACGATACAACAGCAACAAACAATGACCCCATCACCTCCACCACAACATTGTGGCCAACCCTCCACATGAATACCCAAATGCAGAGCTTAGTAACATAAATGAAACCATTCAAAATAAAATAGGCCGGCCAAATTGCGCGAATCCATGGGCTTCCTCGTGCCTGATAATATACCTGTGCCCAAAACAGCACCAGTAATGTATATGCAGACAAGAATAGCAATCCTGGGAATTCTAGCACTGCAACTGCAAAAACCCTTGGCTCCAACGCGAGCACGGGCCCGTGGAATCCAAAGGTGAGAGCTCGTACTCCACAGACGATGAAGTTCAGGAAATGGAAAAGCTTCTGAATTGTCCACCCAAATTCTGGAACTCGTAGTTGAATCAAAATGGTTTGTAGGAGGGCCACAATAGCAATAAACGCGTAAGCAATAGAGATTGCTGTGTACAAATCAGCTGCCACCAGCCATTCGCTAGCTGAGTCCTTTATCTTCTCCCACCATCCTGCTGCCGCCACACTGGCCAAGTATTCTACTATCAACCTCAACATTCTGCAGAATTGTTCAAACCCTCACCATCTCGGAAGCCAGAATGTCATCAGCCATTATAATAAACTAGAACAACCATATATAAAGTTGATCGACGTCTCTCTTTTTATAATCAATGACACCGGTTGGTTTACGTTATAATAACGTTTTAAATTTTAATTTATCTAAAATCATATATATATCTATAATTTTTTTAATTTTTTTTTCAATCAAGATCTATCACCTCTCACTAAGAGATATGGGAAGTCAATGAGAGATATAGGATCAAGTTAATGAGATTGTCATTATATTCTTGATCCTAGAGTAATCTCTCTAAAACCTCATTAGAGAAGTACATCAAGTTTCAAATGTGCCCAACCAAATGTCTTCCAATGTAAGGCATCCATAAGTAAATAAAATACTTGAGAATGATAATATAAAATAAGCATTGTCAACTTAATACATCTAATAAAACATATCTCTTTCATTCATGTGTGATGTCTGGTTTGTGGAGAATTTTGGAGTTTATGCTATTTTGGAAATATTTAGCATGTTGTTTTTTTGAGTGTTTATCATATGGGTTTAAGTTTTTTTGAGTGTTCATCATATTTACTGATGTCAAGTTATTTGTAAATAGATATGTAATTTTGCTATTTTAATGAATTTCAAGTGTTATTATTTACTAAAAAAACAAAAAAACTCTATTATTATAATTTTGATTAATTTGTATTTATCATTATAAATATCAATAATAACAATATTGTAGTTATAATTATATCATTATTATTTACATTTATTGTTATAAATATCAATAATAACAATATTTTCCAAATAAACTATAAGAAACATCTCATTTTCAAATCTCTAACATTTTTATTTATTACATTTATTGTTATAAAAATTAATAATAACTTCATTTTCCAAGTAAAAATAATAGAAACGCCTCATTTCTTTAACTTTTAGAAAATATGCGTTGTGAAAAAAAAAAATTATTAATTATGACTATGGGTTTTTTTCTTCTCAATTTTTAAGGAAATCTCAATCACTTATCCAAAATCTTAGCCTCCATTTTTATTACTATCTAAATTTTCTTTCCAAGGAATATACTCATCCTCCAATCTAAGGTTCAAAGCAAGAAATTATAGCTCTAGGAAATCACTATTTTTGTTCATTTTCTATACCTTTCTAATTAGTATAATTAAGGTCAAATATTAACTTTTGTCCTTTATAGAAGAAAATATAGTGAAAACCAAGAAAAAAAATGTATTGGGAATAGATAATATTTATGATCGTGAGTGTACCATAACTTTTAAAGTAGTGATATGATGCTCTTGTCATTTTTTACATTGATCTAGAATTGTCAACTTTTCCCTTTTTGCACTTTCTCTGGACTTATAATTTTTAGCCAAAACTATTATATTTCAAATGAATGGAAAACTAAGCCCTTGGGGGTGGCACACTTGGTAAAGCATGTAAACATGTTATGTAAAATATTGTGAGGTTATTGGTTTGATTCCCTAATTAAAGCAAATCCATGTTAGATAAATTTGTGATATTGGGTCCCTTTACCTCCATTGAAAATTTCAAAAATCACCAACAAATCTCAAAATAGTGGATTTTGGCCCATTTTGGAACCAAAAACCACTTGGAATTTGGAAAAATGTTTCACTATATTTCCTCATGCCTACTCTTGGTCCTTAATATCTAAATTCCACCATCAATAGGGTTAATGTGTATAACCTTATTCTTTGAAAAGAACTAATTTCCATTTTCCAAGATTCTAGAGTTGAATCAAGAAGTCACTATCACTCGCACTTTTATAATTCTCATCATTGTGGACTTACACTTTAAATTTCACCTTACTCTAAGATTTTATGTTCCTAGTATGGCCAAAACAAGATCTAGTCTCCAAGAATTTTTTTAACAACAATTTATTTTACTAACATGGGATTGCGCATGAACATTGATGTGGCACTGGTGCCATGAGTCAACCTCTAACATTGCCATGTCATCTCCCATGCCTCATTACCTACCATGTCAAATCTTTATGGCCCTCATTTACTTTTTTCCTCTTTAATTTAAAATAATTATTTTTTATTATTAATTATTGTGGTCCACCTATACACCTCTATAATTTATCCACTACTTGACATGTTTCATTGGCTGAAGTGACAAGGGGGATCCCATATTTAACCATCCATCTTCAACACATGTTCCCTTATACATATGATTCACACTGTGTCTCAAATCTATTGTGGAGGCTAAGCTTGCTAATTGTTAAAATAACCCTTTGCCTCCACAAATAGCTAATACCCTAAGGTCACACACCACCAAGATAACAATTGTGAAGGGATTTTGACCATTTGAAATACCATTCCCCTTGCCTCCATATTTTACTCACCATTTTTTGTCAATCAACCAACCCCTGCAGTTGTGGACCCTACCTCATAGATGCCACCAATGCACCCAGATTCCATGTGGCACCACTTGACACCTCGCCAAACTCTCTCTCTCTCTCTCTCTCTCTCTCTCTCTCTCTCTCTCTCTCTCTCTCTCTCTCCACATATATTTCCCAATAACTCATGGTCATCGTGACCTTTTTAGACTGGGCTTTTGCACTTCATCTTCTTTGTATATTAATCCACTCCTATGAGAATATTTGAACCCATTGCTTATAGTTTCAATGCTATTATAGGAAATTTTAAACCATAATTTTCAAATTTTTTGCTTGATTTCTTCCATAAAAGTGAATTCTATAACCATGAATTACAAAAATCATGGCTCTATATGCTCTAACAAGAATCCAATTTAGGAAATTACCCATCATTCCAACAATTACTAGATTTGGAATTCTTCCTCAATTATTCTCCTTGAGGTGTTATGTCAAACACATAATTTGCAAAATTGCATTTTCTTCATATAGAAGCTACTTTTTGACCCATACAACCCCATTGTTCTAACAAAATATATAATACTATATTATAACATACCCAATACCTCTTTTCATCTCCTAAGGATATGGGTTACTTCATGAAACAACTAATTATCCACTCTTATTGCTCTAATACCAATTTGTCCCATACCTAGCCATCTAATTAGGCTAAAAGCCAACATTTTGAATTTCTAATACCAATCTCCTCACTATCCTACTATTAATTAATGCATTCAAACATGATAAGAAAAATGTATTTAAACATAATTACTAAATCAGATAATGTCACTACAGTTGCAAAGGGGCTTACACATTTAACAAAATTAATTAAATTAGAAACCAATTCAATTCATAAGATAAACAACATTAATTCAACATTATCATGAATCAATTTGGAACACTTATCTTTCTATAAAGTTAACAATAAACTAGTTGTAGATAAAGGACATTCCACCCAACCATAGGCTTTAGATTTCACTTAATATCTATGTCACAGGGCCACCCCCAAGCTTAAGCTATGAATTCTTGAGGATGAAATCACCTATCTCTTCACACAACCCAATTTCTACAATTCACAATCTATAAACTCTTGTAGCTATCCCAATCCACCAACCCTCTTTCTCCATCAACCTACATAAACTGAGAAAAGTGATCCCCTTCTTTTCCATGCTCACACAAACTGGCCAAGAAAAATCACTACTAGGGACTCCATGGATTATCAGTTGTAATTAAATTAATGACAAATTCCCATGCATATATTCATAGTTCATGGTTTCTTAGCTCCTACAACTATCCCAATCAACATCCCTCTTTCCCCTCAACCAAAACAACCTAAGTAATGGGATCATGTTCTTTACTACAGAATCCCTTCAACTATCTTGTTTCCCTCTAGTGCTCCAACACATACCAAACAAGAAATCACATTGTCATGATTCCAAGGATTCTCATTTGTAATTAAGTTTACTCAATGGCAATAATTTTCCTTGCACAGAAGCATAATTTCCACATAGTTCCATGAAAGCTATTTCCATAATTCCATATTATAGTATGGTAGCTTAGGCTCAAAGAAAAAACTCCCAAGGAAGAATAAACATGAATTCCCCCTTGCATGCCAAAAAAAAATATTGCATGCTAATGATAAACCATGTGTCTTCATGGGAAACACATGCTTCTCTCTTTCCCAATAATTATACGATCAAAGACTTAACAAAAACATAAAACAAAGGTTTAACAAGGATAAGGTTAAAGAAATTACGATAGCCCCCAATTCCTTTTTCATTCTCCATCTATAGTCAATGATGTATATTTTTATTATCATTCAAGGTACAAGTTTTTACACATTACATCATTTAATTTTTTTCCATTCATGTACACGTATTCATTATTAGCCTGCAAATAAAAACTATGGGTATTAAAATGTAGGACTCCTACTCTCATTGTATTATACTTCAATGTTATTCACCATTATCATTCTTTGTATTATATTGGAACACTTTATCTCATTGTCTTGGCCCATTTATCCCATGGCACGCCATCGTATCATTATTTGTAGATATATCAACAAACATGGGTATTCCTACATTGTCCCTATTGATGTTTTGTACACACATCACCTTTATGATTTGTTGTTGATAGGTAGTTCTCTTTTGCCCTTCAATGGACCATTCTCCTTCCTTGGACACTCCACTACCTCCTTGGTTATTCCTGTACTTGGGTAAAGAAATATGACATATTTTAGTCATATAAATAACCTCACACATCAAGGAGAAATATATTATCACATCAAAACTATTTACCTACAACATTTTAGTTATCATATAGAAATACATCACTATTGACATGCATAATTTTCATTTCTAACCCCTTTCCAGCGTCACATTACCTCAAACTTATCAAAAACATCCTAGTGAAATTGTGGAAATGACATATCTTGGCCAAAGCAAGTATTATCCTCAAAAAGTGCACATGGGTACTATAGATATTACCCTCTAAAGCTATTTTTCCCCTTAAAGTAGTTGATTTTCATTATTTCCAACCCCTGTCAGTGCACCTAAATTGGAGGTTAGTTATATTTGGACAAAATTTAACCCTAATTGTTATTTTTAACCTTTATTTGGTCATGTTGAACCACTATTTAGAATACCAATCCAAGGGGTTCAACCACTATTCTACTATAAATAAAACATTTGAGGTCACTCCATCCATCCATCCTTAAAAGTAAGGTTATGTCGTAAAAAAGTTACTAAGATTTTGAGGACTTGTTCCTCTTTATTGAACTTTTCTAGTCTATGTACCTTGCTCACCTACCAATGATGGAGTCACTAGCACACCAAGGAAACGAAGGACTCATCCATAGGGGATTTGGAGCCCATTTGAATTCAACAAGTTCATCCACCAAGTGTAATCATTTGGCCTTATCATTGGCAATGCAATTATTTGTACTCTTTCATCTATTATGTTCATGTTGATTAAATGGGTTTCATTCTTCAGTTCTTTATCTTATGAGTAATTTAAGGTTTGAAGTGTACAAAGTAGACATAGGGTTTGATTATATAAATCTTCAAATCATGTGTTTGGGACTAATATGAAAACACTAAACTTGTGAGATTTGTCCACCCTTGTGAGAAATATACACCCACGCCAATGACAAATGCATTTGTTGACACTTGATCAGCAACTTCACATCTTGATCTCTTAGCTAGTTGTATACCACCTAGTCACCGAGATACACCTATATGAACTTGTGGATATTCCATTTAATGCCACAACTACCACCTTGGAAAACATTGAAGGGGAATTCTTTAGTCCAAAGGACATCATGTTATATCTATATAAACCCCATGCAGTAGAAAATATATTTTTCTAGTTATTCTTCTTAGCTATCTAGAACAGATGGTAACCTAAGAAACCATTTATGAATGAGTATGCATCATTACAAGTGACCTTCTGTAACAACCCTTTTTCTATAACACCCCATGTATGTAAACCCAACTGTGTAAATTATAGATAAACTTATGTGGAAATAAATTAGTGACTGGATGAAGGGAGGGACACACGGATCCAAAGCTCTAAGGGGAAGGCCATGGTGTGCCTATTGGGGTGTCGGTGACGTGTTTGTTGGTTGTTTGTGGTGTATTGAGAGCAGTCCCATATGGCCACATTGAATTTCCTTAACGTCATCCAGATTGGTAACCAACCAGCACTGGCAAGTGTTAAAGAAGATCGAATGGGGCAACGTGGGTGGGGGACAACATTGTTATTATGAGAAAATGGTACTCAATTGTACATGGCAGAAAGCACTAAAAGTCAGTAAGAAGCATGTATAGAGGATACATTTTCAGCTAGGAACATTGTGAAAAGCAAAAATCGGAACGTTTTCCTAAGGTTGGCTTAAAAATCAACCCTCACGAGTGCTCCAAATGGAGTTATTCACTACATTAAAACTTTTTCTTTGGTAGTCGCGAGGGCCACTAGAAGCATAGTTAGCCCCTTGGGATGTGAAGTTGCTTGAAAAACACTCAATCTCTTGACATGATGGGTTTACCATTCAAGCCTTGAGACCAAAGAAGCCTTAATGGCAAGAGAATGGTAGTTATCTTATCATTTACAAGGAAAACAACCTCATTGATGAGCCAAAGGAGGGAATGAGTGTTCAAAATTTATATAAATGAAAGAGGATGGAGAGCCAAAAACAATAATAATTTTTGCATTATTATGCTGCCAAAATTGCTCCAAAGCAATCAATCATACCATTGTTAAGAGAATTCCACTGTTTTAGAGAGTTTTCGTTGCTTCTTTGAGAGAGCAAGAGCTTGCAAAAGAGATTGAGAAGGGGAGATAGTTGTTGAGAGCTATTGAGCACCATTGCTCAATCAAATCTCTTCAACTTCATTTGATATTCATTTGTAACTCTTCCACCACCAACAATCAATAAAGAGGATCATTTTCCTACTCCTTTGTCGAGTTGTTTTGCTTCACAAGCTTGTTTCATGTTATTTTAATTTAGTTTTGTTAATGAATTGTTTCTAATTAATTCAATGCTTTGTTAGTATATGTTTAATCAATCACACTAGTCATTGTTTGTATATATTTCCTTATAGGAAGCAACCAGCTACAAGGAAAGTGGATTTGGGAATCGTATGCTACCAAACACACCATACAAAATGGCGACTCCACTTGCTTGCCTTTTTTGATCTAATTGGTTGTTTTGCAGAACTTTGCTCACTATGTTTACATTGTGTTTCTATCACATTATTTCTATGAACATTTAGGTATCCATTGGACTTGTTCGTGGCCTAAAAGCATCCATTTTAAATTTTTTGGGGTCAGTATTGTAGTTATTTTCAAAAACAGTTATGCATGTCTCGCGATTGTGCTGAACATAACCCGCAAAACACATAGAGAACCAAAATTTTCATTGTAATTCCTCTTCCTGAGTGTTTAGGCAACCTTTAGTGACCTACCTACACTCGTGCAATTTTTTACATTTCAAATAAGCTTTAATTTTTCTTTACTAACCATCATAAGTAAAGTAATTTTCTTATTTACTTTAAATGTTTTTATGTTGGGACTAGGAGTAGTGTGACTAAGAATGAGAGTAGGCCCTCCCTCCCTTGCACCCTTGTGGCGAACCTATGAGGGGATCCAAAATAGTTCTAAAATACTACCTACCATCTCCCTTTTAATTGGAACATTACACGTAGCTTAACTAGGAAAGAAGTAAGTGGCCCTAATCCACACATCTTTTTTACTTGTTTTACACAAATCAATTCATATCACATATAGCTTAACTAGGAGAAAATTAAGTGGCCCTAATCCACACATATTTTACGTGTTTTGCTGCTCAATTTCAATTATTTTGGGATTGGGAGTTGGTGTTAGTAAATAAAGAGAGTAGTTCCTCCCTCCCTTGCAACCTTGTGGAAAACTTGTGGGGGGGTTCAAAACGTTTCTCAAAGCACTAATTTTCCATCTCTCTATATGTTCACATAACATAATTAGGAAAATAAGTGGCCCATTATCCACACATATTTCCTTTTCTTACAAGGAACAACATAACATAGTGTAATTAGGGGGGATTGTAAAGGATCATAGCATATCCACATAATTAGAATTCACGCTATGTATGTTCACCATTTAACTTGCACACACCACCATCCCAAAAGATAAATTTACTTAAAATTTGTGCAAATGCTATCCTGTTTTGGGATATTTGTACTTAGTTTATTTTGAATTTACATTTTGGCACACCCTAAGCAAAGCAAAGACTCTCTAAAAATAATCTTAACTTGAACACACTAAACTCCCCACAGGGGCCACAATATAATTTATAGTTCAGGTTAGGACCACGGAGGTAGGCAGCACATAAGTCGTTGTGGTTGTTTTTCATCTTGAAACATAGAATTTATCTTTTTAGGGAACTTAAAATCCTACATCATCTAGTGAAAAAATCGGTAATCAGTTGAAACCTGTGAAGGGGAAAGGCATAGACGATCAATTATCATGAACCTCCTTGTTGTCTCTCAACACTTGGTAAGGGTTTTGGGTTCAAATTTGACAACCAAAAGCTTATATTCACGCATTCCCACTAGACATAGGTAGCTTAGTGGCCGAAATATTAGGGCATTTTTCCCTATAGGTATCGGGTGCAGAAGCACTTGCACCTAGAGGTTATTTAAATAAGGTTATTGGAAGTGTCGCCAGTTATTTTAGGACGTAGCCCCAATACCCCTCAATATAACCCTCTTCCATATTGTGGTTGGTTTTTGGCTGCTGGAAGTGTTGCCAGTACTTTCGGGACTTTGCCCTAGTACCCTACTATAAAATATTCACAAGGCCCAATTACTATTTTGAGTGGAAGGGCATTAGGTCTTTTTAGGGTTTTTCTAATCATACGCGAAACCTCACAAAAAAAAAATTTATTGTTTCAGACATTAAAAAAATTTAAAGGGAAATTAACTATTTGTTTTTCACTATGTCTTATGTATGTGATTCATTTGGTTTGCTAAAAAAATACCCCTCACTGTATATTTCCACACACATATTAGGGCACCATAAGGGACCCAAGGGTTACCCATCACTCTAGGTACCTTCAAGACCTCCCTCCATTACCGGGAGGTGTGCCTAGTCTCTCCTTGTTTAATCGTAGGAGATAGCATACATATACCTTGTTTGGCACAACAATTCCTAGTGCAACATTGATAAGATCTACTTCCCCTCAAGGTACCCCTTTCACCAACGCTCAGGGGATCCCCAACACTACCCCGTAGGGTACCCCTACCAACAATTTTGTGCATGTGACTCCTTTTAACACCACATTACAAGGTCATTATAACATTGCAAATACCAATAGAATCCCATTTGTAGCTTCATTAAATATCTCAAATCTTATGAAACTTACAAATGATCCCAATGCACATAATAAACAATGACCCCCTTTTCCAACCAAGTTACCTTTAGGTATCCCTAAATTCGAAGGAAAACAATGGGAAGATATATCCAACCATATTATGACCTTCCATTTATGGTGATCCTCCAATAATATCATTAAGGACTCAGTTTTTCTAAGACTATTTCAATGCTCCCTCACCAGCCCTGCTATGAAATGGTATGTAAGCAAGATCGTAGGTTCCCATCAAACCTTTGATTCTTTAGCAAGATATTTCCTCACCTTCTTCCAGCTCTCAATTCATCATGACACAGGGCCAGAAATTTTGACCCACTTTTGGAAAAATACCTCCACTCATATTTAAAACCATGTTTGTGAATGGCGTAAGCATTGTAGTTTGTGCAAAGTGGACATAAAAGCACCTCTTCTTCAGGATTTCTTCTTGAAATCCCTTTTGCCTACAATTTCAAAAGAAGTCACCACTACTGTGTCGCAATCAGAAGAAGAAGCTATCAGTAAAGCTCAACAATTTGAGCTCATTTACACACAATCAAAGTACCTTTACATTGTTATCCTAGATGCTCCTTGCCTATAGTCTTTTTTTCAAGATAACCAAGAGCATTAAATGTTGTGGAAAGTTTGATCGGGACCATCACCCAGAATTAACCAGTGAATCCCTTCCAATATCATGGAAATATGTATGGTACACAACCTCATTTTCAACCATTTGGTGGGCCACCCGCAACACCAACACCATCAAATGTTGGGTACTACCTCAACCAACCTACACCTCCTCAAAACCCTCACATGCAAGGTAATCAGTACCCAACACGCACTTTGGAAGTAGTTTCAACCTCCCAACCTGCCTATGCTAACCCTAGTCAAGGGAATCCTTGTTTTCTTTTCTCAACACCACAACAGAATAACCCTCCACCTCAAAAGGACACATGGGTTAATTTTTTTCAACATTCATTCCCTTAGCAGCATCAATCGTTTGAGAAATTCAACACTGCGAACCCACCCAATTCCAACAAAAAGAAGGGGAAGAATAAACAAAAGGGAGATCAAGGAAAAGGGGGCAACCAATAACAACAAGTGAGGGCGTCGACTGGAGAGAATCCCCCCAATCAAACCAGAACCAAAATCAAGGTACAAACAATCCGCAAAAACAAAACAAGAATTTTGATCTTACGACTAACCACTTTTATCCCATCATTGTCCTCAACTACTAGATTTGAAACACATGAGAGAGGCTAGGGGGCAGGGAGGATAAAATAAACAACCTGCAGTAGTGCAAAATCTGTTTCCCCACCAAGGAGTGGTAGCTACTCAACATAAGGTTTGCCCTACCCAATATCAAAACGTGATCAAAACCAAGAAGGGGCAGTTCGAATGACACTACTAGTCATGAAATTTATATTCAAGGAAATATGTCTTGCTACAAACCTATACTCATGATTATGGAACCCCTCCACAACCTAATCCATCAACAATACCCATCATCAATACTACTACGCCACCTTTGATTATACAACGACCCCCCATTGAACCCATTCCTAAGATGGTCAAGGGTCCATTATGTCATACATCCCATAATTCAAAGGAAACTTATAGCTATAGTATCGTTGATGACCTTGAAAAATATCCATCATCCATGTCAGAATTGGAGGTTCTTCAAACATGTCCAACTCAATGGAAATCACTTCTTTCTACGCTAGGTGCAATTGATCTTTCATATTCATGATTGATCACCTTTGATTTAGAAATTTTCAAACCATGACTACCATCTATAGTCGCCATTAAAATTTTGATTACCATTTGAAATGTCAATATTCATAGGTGCATTGTTGATGAGGTGGCATCCACCTGTATTATGTCAAAGTCAGTTTGGAAAAAACTAAGATCCCTTGAACTTACTACTTCCTCCATCACACTAAGGGCATATGACGAATGCTCATCTTCACCTCTAGGACTCTTTCAAAACAGCTCGGTTGAAATCGCAGGAAAGATGGTTCTCATAGTTATTGAAGTCCTCAATTCCCCTCTGGATTACAACATCTTGTTTGGATGAAATTACATGTAAACCATGAAGGCAATTGCCTCATTATTTTTTCACACCACGATGTTCCCCCATAATGGGAAAATCATTACCATCGACCCATTAACACACTATGAAACAAGGACATATTCCTCGTCGAATGGTGTGTTACTCTTCATTGGTTACCGAAATGAATTGGTCCCTTCTTTGACTTAAGTCAGCCCAGGAATGTTCGAAACTTCCTCTCTACTCAGCACATACCCAGTAGACCCACCAGTTGTCACACTGGTTTCTGCAGCTCTTGTATGCATGATTACTACATCAAATTGTAACCAAACACAGGATACTCAATCACCAAATCCGAAAACACCAGATGTTGTGGCAAAAAAACCTCCCTTTCTCCCTTACGTGACTACTCATACCCCTTTTCTCTATCCTCCACCTAGTTTTGTTTTGCACCAAGTTGTGGAAACCCTCACTTTATCAAACATGGCTCTTGCGATACTCGTCTAGTATTTGGCCCCTCAAGCCATGTCGACAAGCTCAGGGGTCACGTATATGGGATTGGTTACCATAAACCCCCCTCAAGAGACCCTACCCCCATACCACATACATTTACACCAGAGAGTACCACCAAGAAGGATAAACGAAAATACAAGAAGCAATGATACCTCAATTATCACTTATTGTAAGGTACCCCCCCCATCTGCATTACGTGATGTATCGGAGCACCCTACCAACTAATGCCCAACATTGGAAAAGTTGAAAGCCGTTATTCATGCCCCAAAGGCACCTACACCTTCACCCCCACTCCTTGAGAGAAGGCCACCTCATCGCGCAATCAGGCATTACGCACCAACAACTTATGTGTTATTTGTGCATAGCATGGTCATTATACTCACCATTGCCCCAATATCCCTAGATATCGGGATGCATTGGTTATGCTCCATCAGGCCGAGATTGTTACACCATCACTTCCAACTACTTTAGTAGTTGATGATGCACCTCAGACCATTTATTGTGTCTTTGAGGAAGAAGCCTCACGAGAAATTCACCCATGTGTTTTTTTATCATCATACCTCCCATCCTATGTCAGTCTCGACCAGGAATAAGAAGAAGATGAACCCAACTCCTCCAAAACTAGCCCCTTCATTCTCCCTATGCGATGAACAAGGAAAATTGATCAACCATTGTCCAACTTTGAAAGAGCTTAGGAGATTCTTCCATTCTCTTGATCTGACCCCTCGACTTTCTCACAAAAACAAGTCTAGGTGCAATCGCAAAATTTTTTGCATTTTCACACAACATGTCCACCACACATGACATTGCCCAAGTGTCCCTAGATTTAGAGAAGCATGGACTACCTTACGACAAACTGACACCAGGGCATCAATGCTTCTTCCCGCTTCTTCTAAAGCTAGGATTGATAGGTGGCACACAGGCACTATAAGCATGCCACCTATGGATGTTCCTCCCAACTCATTGTCAGGAACTATGAGAAACGTTGCCACTCAAACTATCTACTACATAGCATTAGAAGCTGGATCAGGTGCTTTACATCCATGTTATATCTGAACTAGCACTTCCCACATCTCATCCACTTCTTTTCTTCTACAGATATTTGGGCAATTAAATATAGCGTGGTACGCCCCGCACAAAAATTAAGCAAAGCTTCCCCCCCATGGAGGATAACTCTTTGGTTCCACACTCCCGGGAACCCTCTCCTCTTCACCCTCAAGCAACCATCAAGGAGATACGACCCCCCTAGTGTTGATGACATGCAAAATCACATTCGATTTATTTCTTCCTTCGTTGGAACCATGATTAAATTCATCTACTCATCATTCCATGGTATCAAGTTCACTTCAGCCATTCCGAAGGTTGCACCACAAATGATTTCATGGAATCATCTTGTCTATGCATTGTCAAAATCGCTTGGTTATATTGCAATAACAAAAAAATAATTCCATGCTTGTCAACCGGCACTTCCAGATGTTAATCCCAACCTCATGACATATCATCACTTCCAACACCATTTGAAAATATCTTTCATTCAAATGAGGATATCTTGGAGGCCATGACAAAACCCAAATGTTTGTGGGATGACATGTGCCACCACTCTTTCTTCCCATTAGAAACAATGTTCACACCTATTGACACACCAATTGATCGAGGATGATCCCAAAAGGCCAAAAATTTGAATTCATCAAATCTTAGTGAAAAACTGGCTCAAAACAAAGAGCTCGTCATTCTGAATCTAACGATGTGAATGTCACCTCAATCCCACACCGTATGTGAAAGTTATGGCCATCTAAAGTTTTTGTCAAACAAAAAAAAAAATTGTAGGTGTACCTTAGAGTGCCACATGGCACTCCCACAGGATACCACATGGAAGCACAGGTGACACCTTGTCAGCTACGGTGCGGACCACACAAGCCAATTAGGCGGAGACATGTGGCAGTACGACTCGTGACTAGGTGAGTTGATATGGCAGGTGACTAGGCATAGGTGGACTGATGGCATGATACCACGTAGGCCAATCAGATGGCACCATCGTAGCAACCCACGGGGTCCAGTCAAACCCACGGGGACAGGTTGTTACAAGAAAACTTAGTGGTCGTTTTCAGTCAAATTGTCAAATAGTTAAATTGGGTGGTCGACGGTTTTATTTAACGACGGTTTTTTAAATGTTCGTTGTATATTTTATTATTAGAATAAACTGATGGTTGGGGTTCCGTGGGTTTGAACCTGTGACCCCCGAGGTCTCCAACGCCCTACATAATGGTTTCCAACTGACTGCACCCAAGTGGGTCCTTGTTATTACTACCCAACGAGTTTTATTTAAACCACATTCAATTGTGCAACGAGGAAGGAGGACCAAAACGGTGTGTGCGGAGGAGTGGAACCCTCCTTTGGAACGTTCAGCCGACGAGCATAATTGTGCGTGCCCGGAACCAAGAATCAATGTTCTAGTAGAAGAATATTCCCTAGAATATTCTGGGAATATTGTCCCACAGAATCTGCGTGGAATATTTTAAATTCTCTTATGGGCTAGAGTTGCAGGTGACATAATATAGTCAAGCTTATACTCAAATTTCTCATAATTTCAAGAGGTTTTCATTGGTGTGGTCTATTTTTGGGTCTAAGCAACCCATTTTCAGGTAACTCCTAGGATTGAAGGTATAATGATGTATTTGGCTATGCACTGCTTATTTTTGTTGAGATGGATGAAGAGGCCTCCCCACTATTGAAGCAGGGCCCAGAGACGTAGTCCACACTTGACGAACTTTGTTATCAAATTCTTTGTGTGCATTGTATTTATGGTCTCCTTATGTTTCCTCTTCTTTAAGTGTTTTCACATATGGTTTTACTTGCTCTTTTAATGCAATTTTGTAAACATCGAAGAAGAAAAATTCTTGGATCAAGTTTGGTATCAGAGCGGTCTTCTTACTGATATGAATTACGAGTGTGAATGATAACCAGGAACAAAATCAAATAGGGTGAAGGAAAACTTAAGTATTTTTATCCAGAGATTGGACGTGCAACACGAAGAAGGAAAATGGCAGATGACGATGCTCTTACCGAGAATGAAAAAGCTTTCTACACCATGGCAAATAAGGTTGATAAATTACTTACATATTATTAGGAGAGCATAGCAAAGAAGGAAAAGAAGATGAAAGCAAAGGACAATGCTTCGGTAAATCAAGGAAATGGAGGAGAACCTTTTGAACCTCCATCTCCATCTTTAAGTGAATGTTATTATTCTTCATCATCTCATTCTCATCATTCTAATCATCGACCTAGAAATGCTTCTAAAGAGCCTTTTTTAAGTTGGATGTAAAGTATGATTTTTCCTATGTTTAAAGGAGAATATAATGCAAAAAAAATAAACAATTGGATCATACATATTGAAGTATAATGTCGAATATAGTAGATTGAATGATATGAGGCAAAGATCCAATTAGCATCTCTTCAACTAGGAGGCACAACTCTTATATGGTGGGAGAGAAAACTTCAGAAAGGTAGCAAGCATGTGAGTAAACTCCTTTCTTCTTGGTCTGAATTTGTTTTCGTTTTAGAAGGACAATTTTACCCAATTGGATATCGGCAAAAAGCCATGATAGAATGGAAACATTTGAAACAAGGAAAAGGTCAAGATGTTCAAAGTTTCACAAAGGAATTTGGGAAGCAAGCTTTGGCATCGGCATTCCTTTAGATTCACTTGACACCTTGATGAAATATATTGGTTCTTTACATAATTATCTCTGTCATTATTTTTTGTTGTTTGAACCCACTACTCTTGATGTGGCTAATGTGAAATTCATTCACCTTGAAAGAAGGGGAAAGTATGAACAAGATAGTTGTACAAAGAAGACAACAACAACCAGGAAAAAGGAAGCAAAGCCCTCTTGTACTCATAATAAGAAAGAATAGCATGATGAGGAGAATTTCTGGAAACTGCATCCAGAATTGAAGCCAAAGAGGAATGTTGGAAAGGGGAAGCAGAAGATGGTTTCTATCATGCAACAAGAACATAGATTTGATTCAGATAATGAGGTGAAGGTCACAACTGTTAGGATTGTTGGATTTGGACCAATTAAACTAGGTTCTGATTTATGCATTGAGATGAATATTGCAGTTGTTGGGATTATAGGTAATGGACCTATTGACTTGGGTTTTGATTCAGGTGATGAGGCAAATATTACAACAAGTGTTGCACCAAAGAATGTGTGGCTCAAGGAAATCGAGGAGATCAACTAGAGCATTCAAACACAGAATGTTGAAATAAGAAGATTTCTACAAGAAGTATAAGAGGAGAAGTGGGGGTTGCAGCTTTAGTTATGAGCCACAAAAGAGGCCTTGGAAAATTTGAAGTGCAATGAAGGTTTAGAGAAGCCATCGTCACCTGCTTCAGAATTAGTAACTAAGGTAAACAATTTCAGTGATTCTTCAATTTTATGTTCTCATTATGATGATGATTTTGGTGCATTTGAAAAGCACACTACAAGCATTGGTTCAAGGCTAATGAAAAATATGGGATATGAAGGAAAGGGCCTAGGATTTTATGTCCAAGGAATTTTGAATCCCATCCAAATGGTGGAACTACCTCGATATGAAAGACTAGGCTATGTCGAAAAGGAAGATGGGACATTCTCCAAGTTCACTGATGAAAAAAATTCCAAAACCATGGAGACAGGAGAGTCTTCAAGCGAAAATTCTGAGACAGTGCAGGATTCTAAGATAACATCACGACATTATAGTGATAGTGATCATTTCAAAGGAAGATATAAGCTCATCTCTCCTAGCCAGAGTTGAAACAAAGACAACCATTCAAGGAAGAAGGTCAAGAAAGTCCAGAGGAAGAAGAACCATTGCAACCATTGCAATAAGAAAGGACACCAGAGAGCTACCTATTAGCAGCTCCATCTAGAGTTGTGTCCTGAGAAGCTCCATCCAGAGTTGGAAGCCTTTCTAAGTAGTTTCGCATGGCCACAATTGTAAATCACATGTTGCGAAAGTGTTTGCAAAAGTGATTAAATGTATAACATCACTTATGAATGAAACATTGTGATATTTTGGCCTTTAGTTGCATAGCATGGGGTATGGTTTCTATTGTAAAACTTGACCATGAGTGTGTTATAAACTCTTGGAAAGTATGGTCTTGTTTGGGATCTTTCAAGTTGAACATTTATTCGTAGCTATAGATTTACATATGGATACAAGTGTCGGTTTCATCACTTTCGGCTCCGAAGTACAAAGGTGAAGGAGAAGAAAGTGTGGCATTTCAAAGACATTTGTTATGTTGATCATGATTGCAGTATTGTTTATACTTTTGGAGGACCAAAAGTCCTTCAGTGGAGAGGAATTATCCAAGAAGATCCCAAAAGGCCAAAAATTTGAAGTCCTCAAATATCAGCAAAACTTGGCTCTAATTAAAGATCTCATCATTCTGAATCCAATGACATGAACAACACCTCAATCCGACACCTTATGCGAAAGTTATGGCCATCTGAAATTTTTTTCAAAAAAAAAAAAGTTGCAAGTGTACCTTAGGGTGCCACATGTCACTCTCACAAGCTACCACATGGCAGTATAGACGACACCCTGTCAGCTTCATTACATGCCACATGGGCCAATCAGGCATAAACATGTGGCACTACGATCGACGACTTGGCATATGTGGACCAATGGTATGATGCCACATGGGCCAATCAGATGGTGCCACGTGGCACAATGGAATCAACCCAAAGGGCCTGGTCAAACCAGTGGGGACATTTTGTTACATGAAAACTTGGTGGTCATTTTCAGTCAAATTTTTGGATAGTTAAATTGGTTAGTCGACAGTTTTATTTAATGACAGTCATGTTTTTTTTAAACGTGGGTTGTTTGTTTTATTATTTGAGGTCGCCAATGCCCTATGACCAGCCGCCAACCAACTGCACCAAAGTGGTCATTGGTATTACCTCTCAATGATTTTTATTCAAACCACATTCAATTGTGTGACGAGGGAGGAGGACCGGAATGACACGCAAGGAGCGGAACCCGCCTTTGGAACGCAAAGCTGACGGGCGGAATTGTGCATGCTCAAAACCAAAAATCAGGGTTCTAGTAAGGGAATATTCCTTGGAATATTCCAAAAATATTCTTCCACAAAATCTATGTGGAATCTTTTAGATTCTCTAAGGGACTAGAGTTGCAGGAGACAAAATATAATCAAGTTTATACTCAAAATTTCTCTGAATTTTGAGAGGATTTCACTGGTGCAGTTTTTTTTTTATCTAAGCATCCCATTTTTAGGTCACTCCTAGGATTGGAGGTATAATGATTTATTTTTCCATGTACCCCTTATTTTCGATGAGATGAATGAATAGGCCTCCCCATTATTGAAGTAGGGTCCGGAGACGTAGTCCACACTAGACGAACTTCGTTATCAAATTCTTTGCACACATTGTCTTTTATCGTCTCCTTATGTTACCTCTTGTTTAAGTGTTTTCACATATGGTTTTACTTGCTCTTTTCATGAAATTCTAAAAACATCAAAGAAGTAAAGATCCTGGATCAACATTTAACACCATTTGCGCAGTAGAAACCAAGGATTTTCTCCCACCGGGTCATATAGATTGGTTCAAAAACACTATCCCAATGCCTGATGTGTTTGAAGAAGGGAATATGTCCAATATCTCACCCACTATCAAGGTAGACATCTCAACCAAGCCAGGCATCGTTTAATAAATCTCGCCAGGGGAAGCTTGTTCTCCTGAAGTTTCCTCATACAAAGCCAAGGAGTTTAGGGACATTTTTATGTGGTCATATTTGGAAATGCTTGGTATTAGCCCTACAATTGTAGATAATCATACTGACACATGGCTTGATGACTACCCTGTTAGGAAAAAGCAATACCAGCTCATACATGCTTGAGTACCACTAACTATACCCTTGTGATATGGTGTGAGGTCGCAATCCTATAGATGTAGATGATCATTTCCGTCACTACTCAAGTAGCCAAGTCTAGAATGGATTTGATCCCGATGTATCCTCTGTTAAATATCGACTCCAAAAACCTGTGTGCCCTAATTATCCATTATGGTCCCTCTGCATGGCAGCTCTGTAAGAAGTACCTCCCCCCAAGGTACCATTCTAGTAACAAAATAAACATCCACCTCTGCAGTGAATGGCAGGTCAGTCCCCCGCATATCAAACACCTTCTAAGTTGGATGTCATCTACCAACAAAAAAACATAGGAAGTCCTCCTGTGATCTCAAAATAGGGTTCTGAAGGAACTCCAGTGACCCCCAACTAGTTAGAGTTGCCCACACCTGGGCATCGACAACAACCACATCACAGAGATCATGTCAATATCTCTCGTGCTACAACACCATCCTGTAGGTGGGGCCCCCATGAGGTTAGTAAAAAAACAAAAAACAAAAAATAAGGTTAAGTCACCAAATTTCGAAAATCTAGTGGCCCATGCAATTGTTTGTCAAATAGTCACATGGGATTCGCATATATTCCACTAATAGACGTGAGGGACCTCACGTATGTTCCACTAAGAGACACGAGGGACCTTGCGCCTGTGTCTCATATAGTCGCGACCACACCGCGTCTGTTCGACCCCATCCCATGAGGCGCATACGTTCAACCCCATCCCATGAGGCCCCCTCGAGGAGGGTCCTATTTCCTTCACAGTCACACCATGTTTGTGACTGTATTGTGTTCAACCATGATCCTCATCATGGTCATTTTTCCCTCACCCACGCGATCTCGCACAACTGCCAGTCAGTCACCCATGAGGGTTTCAGAGGTTTTCCTAAATTAGGTCGTACAAGTCACCCTGTACGACCTACTTACCCTAGAACTATTACATTGAAAAAGGGGCTCTTATGATGGTTACTTGGCTCTACTCATTTGAAGACAAGGAAATATAGCTACAACAATGATAGAAATGATCGATGGGATCCACACCAAGCTTCACGTCAGCAAGTACAAATGAGGTGGCAATGTGGGCATCATAACCCTTATATTATCCATTTTTAAAATTCTTCTATAGGCCCGTATGGGAGCCACAAACTCCTTTCACAAAACTATTAATGGTGTTGAGATCAAGGCATCCTCATCTACATCATTGTGTACTCCTTTAAATTCATCAAAGTTTTTCATTTTCGGGCCCATTTCACATTCAAAGTACCCCCGAAGTGCGCCTTTACGTGTGTTTGGATACATCTTTCTTAGTTACTTCCAGTATACATTTTTTTATATAAATATGATTTCACTTGGGGAATTGAATTCGAAGTTGCAGTTTATTAGCAACTTCCATAATGAACTCAGTCCCCTAGTGCACCAATCGACATTTAAGGCATCATTCTTCACTAAGCATGATCGGTGTCCTCAGAAACTATGCATATCCTGGAATCATTTCTCTGAAATTAACTGTAAGTTCCACCATCTTAGCGACATTTTCCTTCACCCTCCACAAGCACATGGTAAATGTTCACGTTGGTCGATAAAGCTTCACTTGCATGGATTACCCTTGTTTTTAGCTCACCTAACAATATTGATACCCATGACCATTTTCTTAGGCTCGAGAGTTGTTCCATTTGCATGACTTGAAGATCAACCTCATCTCTCTCTTCTTCACTTTCATGCTTACCATCCTTCTCCTGGCCCACCATTCTTTCTAAATCGTGATGAATGCACCATTGCATTCCAAACTTAGCCTACCTTCCATCCATGTTGCATTAGACCATTTGTGTTATCACCTTCGTTCCACCCACCTCACACTGAGATCAGCCAATGGGGCCCCCACTCTCTATAGACACCCACTTGCATCATTATGTAGGCCACCGTATTCTTGGGGCACCTATCTCCATGTGTGTGCATCCAAAACCACTTTTAAATTATTTTGGAAAGTGTAGATATATTTTTTTATGGAAAAGGATTCTCACCCATATTTTTGTGTCAATTACCTGGCGGTAGTCCCTAGTCGCCCTTAGTTGGAGCTTGATTTTTTACTCACCTTACATCCACATCATTGATCACCATTTGTTCATACATCCATCATAACAGTAAGAACATACATATACCTCCCCTGGATGTCCTACTGACCCCAAGGGCATGGGGGCACCCAGTTCAACCTATTTGTCAAAGATGTCCCTGAGGGTGAAAGCATTTATCTTCTATATCCAATAACACGCCAGCCACTTCAACACTGACTTGACAATATTTTTATGTATATTTGTAATATTTTAGTGGAAGTCATTATAAGAAGCATGAGATATTCCCACCTCATATAGACACTTTTAAATCAGTATTTATTCAGAGCATGATTTTCTTTCAGTTCTCAGTCAAGGTATTTTCCCCTAATCATCTCCACAACAAGTCTCTCTCTCTCTCTCTCTCTCTCAAGAATTAGGAAAGACTCGTCATCAAAACATCAAAACATGATGTATTTTGGCTATATTCTTGCTCCTAACCTCATACATCAGGGGGAAACTATTATTATGAGAAAATGGTACACTTGTTTGTACATGAAGAAAGCACTCAGAGTCAGTAAGAAATGTGTATAGAGGATACATTTTCAGCTGGGAACACTATGAAAAGAAAAAATCATAAGGTTTTCCTAAGGTTGACTTAAAAATCAACCCTCGCGGGTGCTCCAAAGACAGTTATTCACTACATCGTGGTTTTTTCTTCGATAGCCACGAGAGTCGCTAGAAGAACAATCAACACCTTGGGACGTGAAATTGCTTTAAAAACTCTCAAGCTCTTGACATGATGGGTTGATCATTCGAGCTTTGAGCCCCAATAAGCCTTAATGGAAATATGATGGCACTCTCATCTCATTTATGATGAACCTCATTGATGATCCAAAGGAGGGAAGGAGTGTTCAAAATTTCTATAAATCGAAGAGGATGGAGAGCCAAAAAAAAGAAGATGTTGTGCATTTTTATGCTATGAAAATTTCTCCAAATAAATTAAGCATACCATTGTTAAGATAATTCCACCATTTGAGAGAGTTTTTTTTTCTTCTTTGAGAGAGCAAGAACTTGCAAAAGAGATTGAGAAGGGGAAATCTTTGTTGAGAGTTATTGAGCATTGTTTCTCAATCAACTCTCTTCAAGTGTCTTTGATATTCATTAGTAACTCTTCCACTACCAACAATCAATAAAGAGAATCCTTTTACTACTCCTTTGTTTATTTGTTTTTCTTCACAAGCCTGTTTCATGCTATTTTAGTTTATTTTTGATAATGCATTATTTCCAATTAATTCAAATCTTTGTTAGTCCATGTTTAATCACTAACACCACTCATTGTTTGTATATTTCCTTATAGGAAGAAACCAGCTACAAGGTGGATTTGGGACTCATATGCTACCAAAAACACCATACAAGAGCTCATCCCTATTCTTTATCCCCTCCTCAGGGATCGAGATAGTGGAACAACTGCCTTGGAATGAAAAAATGTTGGGGGGGGGGGGGGGTTGGGGGGGAAGAAAATGGTTAGAGAAAATGCACGACCTATAGAGAATTTGAGAAGTCACGAAAAGAAGCACACACAAGTGAAGCCTTGCAGAGAGAGAGAGTAAGGTGTTTCCAGAGCTAAGTTGAAAAAACTAAGTTGGACTAGAATGTTTGAGAGCCAGTGTGCAGAAGCCTAGGGTGTTATTACTTGTGTCTCTTATAATAAGGACACTAAATGGTGAGTCTAAGCCTGAAGGGTCAGAGGGAAGCCCAAGATGCTTGAACTACTAGGTGATTTTTGTTGTCTAACGAAACACTTAACGTGACAATCTAATCATTATGGTGCTTTTTGAAAGAGTTGAAAACCACTTGTTTAATGTGCTACATACCCCTACGGTGCTTGCTAAGAATGAAAAATTATGAAACCACCTATACAATCGGTTTATCCTCCTAGAGCTAAGAAATGGTCATCTAAATATTGGGTGAAGCCTTGCGTTTTTTACAAAGGGAGAAATTGAGCCACTATGGTGCTTATTATTGATGAGTTGTTGTTACACCACTAGGAAAATGGACTCCTTACCTTAGGGATGTGACTAAGCCTTGGGTTTGAATTTCCATAAACAAGCATCTCCTCAGACTTTGGATATAGCTCAAGGGGTGGTCAACTACAAGAAATATTGCAATGTAGTTGTCTTATGGTTGGGTGGATAGTTGAAGTCCCTCCTTTAATTGTCAACCATATTTAAACACACAAATAAGTGTAAATTGCTTGTGTATATTATCTTATGAATTCTGATTATTATTGTTAAATGTGAATGATGCAATACTTTATGTGTTGATAAACGTAAATGATGCATAGGTATTGAAGCTCATTGTTGTGCTCATGATTGGAATTATAATTTGTGTATTCATGAATTCTTATGTCAGTTTGGATTATTTTGTCCATGGTTATATTCATGATGAGTGTCATACTATGTGTTTATGAATACTTAAACATACTCTGAAAGTTTGTGAACGAATAAATATATAAATCAAACATGTACTTATATTGGTTACTTTTTCTAAACCAAGTGTTCATAGTTTAAAGCCTTTGGGGCCATAATTTTCCCATTATTTTGGTGGCTTGGGTTACCCCTTTGTAATAACAGTTACATAGATGAGGGATCGGGGATTCAATTCTTGGGCCATAATTTGCCTTAAGACCTCAAATAGTCGGGTGCGAGTGAGGGGCCACCCTCCTTGTTTCATACAACCTAGCCTTGGATTGATTGTCTTATACTTTGGTGGTTGGAACCCACGAGTGACCAAGTTCAAACCATATGTATATGGGTGGGGTTGACCCCGACGAGAGTGTTGGTGGAACCTTGACCTAGCAGAATTGTGCACCGCGAGCCAATATCACCCATTGATCATATGCCTATGTGCATTAAGAGTTCAAGCCGATGCATAGAGGGGGTGGATAGTGGGGCCGAGGAGGAACCAAGAGTAATGGAACCTTACCATCGCCCATTTCTTCTCGTCGAAACCAATGTGTGTGTAACATGAAGCGAGCACACTGACAAAGGATGGTTGATTCCATTGTGGTTCCACCATGAAACCTTGTTGTCGCCCACCATCTATCGCCAAGGTGATGCATGGATAATGTAATACACACGCATCGGTTGAGTGTGGCTAACCCAACCTTGGTTCTAGTGTGGGAACCCTTCCACCGAGGGACCACCCACCGCCTCTTTCTTATATATAACATTAATTGTCACAGGTAACAATGCAACAAATCGTTGCACTAACATAGTGATGACACCTGGTAGGAACTACCGTGATGACCTATTAAGGTTGTGTGGGGACCATGTAGGCGTCACATGGCTAGTTTAATGACATGGCCTCTAATGATCAACCCAAACCTCAAGTAAGTATAACTTTTGATATAGGACTCAAATTGAAGTAAGAGTGACATTGTTGGAAAGCTCTCAATGAGCTAAACTCAATGATGGCATCAGAAGTTAATTCCATATACTTGAAAAAATGAGGTTTTTTCTAACCTCGTATTCATAATAGACCTTGGAGATCGAGCAAAACAGCAAGTAACACCTTTTTCATGTTGAAAATTGTAACTATATTCATTCTTCATTATAATGTAATTGCAATCATGACATTGTATATTCTTTGTAAAGAGAGAAATTATATTTTATTTTGGAGTATGGCTTTCATACTCAAGTTTGTCAATTCAAAAGCATGTTCTTCATGTTTTTAGGTCTTCTAGGCCTTTATAGGTATTTCTAGGATAAAGAATAATATTGGTCATGTGTCATAGCCCCATTTGGACTCGTTGTAATGAAGGAAAATATCTATTTTATCATGTAAAATCCATGGATAATATCAAGACCAAGTCGGCCCAAGAGCAAGATCAAGTCAATATAAAGGAGGGATATTTGACCCTAAAAAAAGGCTATAAATACAAGGGAGTTCGACCTCATTTGGACACTCATCTCAAGCAAGTTTGATATGCAATAAAAAAGGAGAAAAGAGTAGTTGAAGAACAAAGAAGAGGAAGCAAAAGTTGAAAATTTTCAAGGGTTATCTCTCTCTCTCTCTCTCTAGGGTTTGTGAAGCTACCAGTTGTAGGAGGCTGAAATTTTGAAGCAGTTTCACAGGGCAGAAGTTGCAGGGCCAAAGTTTTGTTGCGGGGGCCGAAGTTGTAGTAGTTGTGTTGCGATATCGAAGTTTTGGAATTTGTTTTGAAGTAGATATTATTGGGTATTGGAGGGCTTGTTGGCTTTGGTCTTTATTTGTAAAGCAGATTCTAAAGAAGAAGAAAAGAATTTTCTAGGTTTTCCCCGTGGAAGGGTTTTTCCCTGGCTTAGAGCCTATATCTTGTGTACTTTGTCTCTCTGTGATCTTCATTGTTTTGGTAATTGCTTGATGAATAGAACTAAAGAAGTAATAATGAACTAACTAACATCACAAGTAATTAACATGATAAGGAAAATAAGTTCTAATTTGCAAGTCTTTATATTTTCCAACATGGTTTCAGAGCTAAGATGCAAGAAGGAGACTAAAGATCACAAGTTAGCTAGCACTATGACAAGGGTTTTGAAGTAGGGCTTAAAGCTTCTTCGAAACCTCGTTATATATTTGAAGAATTTTCTAATGAAGATCATTTCCAAGCTCGCAAAAAAATTATTATATGGAAGTTTGTTATCCGCTTTATCCGACACATTCAAGGATGAAAATGTATGGGTTATTGGTAATGGTGCCTCTAGACATGTGATGAGAGAATGCATTGAACTCCAAACCCTATCTAAGGGGAAATCATCTCACTCTATCAAACTTGGAGACAACAAAAAAAAAAGCTATGAGTTCAAGAATGAAGTGGAAAACCTAACCGAGAGAAAGATAAAAACCCTAAGGTTAAGAAATGGTGGAGAATACACCTCCAAAGAGTTAATATATTTGTGCAAGGAAGCAAGAATCAAGAGGGAGCTCATTTTTCCCTATAATCCTGAACAAAATGGTGTGGCAAAAAGGAAGAATCGTACTATTGAAGAATGTGTAACGGTTATGCTTCATGATCAAGATCTTCCTCAATTCCTATCGGGAGAGACATGCATGACAGTTATCTACTTACCAAATCGAATTCCTCACAGGATTCTCGACAACATGAATCTAGAAGAAGCATTTGCAGGAAAGAAGCCAAGTGTGGATAATCTTCTAGTATTTGGGTGTCTTGTGTATATTCATATACCCAAGGACAAGAGGAAGAAGCTATATCCTACCAATTTAAAGGGCGTATTTGTGGGATATATTGCTTCATCAAAAGCATATAGAATCTATATCAAGGAGGATCGTCGAATCAAAGTAAGCATGGATGTCATCTTCGATGAGAGCATAGCTTACAATAAATCAAGAGATGTTTCGGCTGACTCTGATGAAGAAGAGATACCCATCTTTGAGGATATCTCTAGGGAAAATGATGGTCAAGAACCAGGACCTACTCAAGAAGATGTTGAAGGTCCTTGTGAGCCTATACAAAAAGTAATTGTTGCAAAAAATTGGAAGATGTATGTTTGGTTGAAAATGATCTTCAAGAGGCAGAAGGACATACAACAACGAGGACATCCAGGGAAAGTAAGAGACCAAAGAGGTATTTTGGATATGCTACATACATGACAAAGCTAATTGAGGTAGAACCTTCCTCCTATGAGGATGTAACTAAGCATCGAGAATGGAGGAGTGTTATACATGAATAATACCAATCCATAATGAAGAATGATGTATGGGAGATTGTCCCTAGGCCAAGTAACAAATATACAACCTCTTCAAATTGGATTTACAAGATAAAGCATGTTACAGATGGGAGAATAGATAAATACAAGGAATTTTTTGTAGCAAGGGGCTTCTCACAGAAGGAAGGAATTGATTACGAGGAAACATTTGCTCCCACATCTAGGTATACAACAATAATATCACTTGTTTCATTAGTTTTTGCTATGGGATGGAACATTCATTAAATGGATTTCAAGACAACTTTCCTGACTTGAACCATTGATGAAGAGTTTTACATTGAGCAAGCTCAAGGATTTGAAATAAATCAGAGGGAGACTCATGACCATAGATTGAAGAAAGCTCTATATGGCTTAAAGCAAGCACCTGGATCTTGGTATTCAAGAATGGATGCATACCTTCTGAGACTTGGTTTTACCAAGAGTACTACATACCCTAACCTATATATCATGGTGGTATAGGGTGAACCAGTTGTCATACTTTTGTATGTGGATGATATACTAGTTACATGTGTAGAGAATAAGATTCATGAATGGAAGAAGTGGTTGGCATCAGAATTTGATATGAAGGATTTTGGGATTTTCCACCATTATTTAGGACTAGATGTATGGCAGAAGCTAGGAAATATATATCTTGGTCAGGGTAAGTATGTGATCAATATGTTGCAAAAGTATTTCATGATGGATAGAAAACCTGTGATGACTCCTATGATTATTAATTTGAAGAAGTTAAGGAGTACAAAATCTAGTATGGTAGATCCTACTTGCTATAGATAACTGATTGGGTCCTTGATGTATCTAGTGAACACTAGACCAGACATTTGTTTTGTGGTAAATGTCTTAAGTCAGTTTCATATGGAGCCAAAGCATTATCTTTGGATTGCAGCCAAGCATAACCTAAGATATCTGTGTCGGACTATGTATCACTTCCTCTAGTACATTGGTAGTGAATTCCAACTCGTGGGATTCATGGATTTAGATTGGGGTGGAAGAGAGACAGATGAAAAGAGCACAGCAGGCGAATGCCTCAGCCTAGGATCTTCCATGGTCTCATGGATGAGCAAGAAGTAGGATACAATTTATTTTAGTAGTGTTGAAGCTGAATATGTTGTTGCAAGAGAATTCTATCAGGAAGTTGTTTGGCTCAGGAAGTTGTTATCAGACTTGTTTTAAGGACCGCTTAGCCCTACATGGATAAATTGTGATAATCAATGTTGCATAAGATTAACAGAAGACCCAGTGTTTCATGAAAATACAAAGCATATAAAAAACAAGTACCACTATATCAAAATATTGGTGATGGTGTCGTGAAGTTGCATTATCTACCTACAAATGAGCATGTAGCAGACATGCTGACTAAAGAGTTACCAAACAAGAAGCTTGAGTACCTAAGAGGTAAGATTATTTTAGTGGATATCTCTTCCCTGATTGAGAGGGAGTGATATCAGATAGTTCTTGTATTTAAGGGTTAGGTACTAGACTAAGACTAACAAACGTAAGTCTTAGTGAAGTCCATAAATAAATAATGGATTTCATAGGATTGGATAAACATCTAGATTGGAAACTTCTTATGGATTAGAGGATCTAGGGAAAGAAGTTGATGACCGATTCTCTTTGAGGATGAGGTAGGGCATCCAAGATAAGAGTATTTGAAGAGGGTCGATATTCTTTGAAGATCTAGGTTTGGGAATCCAAGACACGAATACTCCTAAAAGGACACACCTTGTAGACATTCAGATGGGGTATGTGCCTTGAGAGGTAGTGTGGCAACTCATGTAAAGCCTCCCAACATTATACTCATAATTTAAGATGATCTTGTCAAGTTAAGGGCTTCAAGGATAGTGTTGGTTATGATGAAAATATGCTTGAAAAAAAGGGCCTATCAATCTAAATCTTCTTATGAGAATGCTTCAAGATTGAGATTCCTTATACCATGAATATCTCTCTAGTTAAGAGGGAGTATTGAAAATTGTAACTAGGTTCGATCTTCATTATGATGTAATTATAATCATGACATTGTATTTTCTTTATAAAGAAAGAAAAAAGAAATAAAGAGAAATTATATTTACTTTGAATTATGGGTTTCATACTCAAGTTTGAGTCAAAAGCATGTTCTTCGTGCTTTGTGGTCTTCTAGGTCTTTCTAAGATAAAGAATAATATTGGCCATGTGTCATAGTCCCATTTGGACTCATTGTAATGAAGGAAAATATTTATTTTATCACATAAAATCCATGGATAAGCCGAAGACTAATTAGGCCCAAGAGCAAGATCAAGTCAGCCTAAAGGAGGGTTAATCGACCTTAAAGAAAGGATATAAATACAAGGGAACCCAACCTCATTTGGAAAATCATCTAAAGCAAGTTCGGTCTGTAATAGCGTAAGAGAAAAGAGTAGCTAGAGGACAAATAAGAGGAAGCAGAAGTAGAAATTTTTCAAGGGTTATCTCTCTCTCTCTCGCTAGGGCTTGTGAAGCTACCAATTGCATGAGGCCGAAATTCTAAAGCAGTTGTAGGAGGCCAAATTTGCAGGGTTGAAATTATATTGCAGGGGCCGAAGTTGCAGTAGTTGTGTTGCAATATCAAAGTTTTGGAAGTCATCCTGAAGAAGATATTGTTGGGGATTGGCTTGGGTCTTTGAGGGCTTGTTGGTTTCGGTCTTTGGGTCTTGTAAGTCTCTTTGTAAAGAAGATTATAAAGAAGATTCTAAAGAAGAAGAGAAGCATTTTCTGGGTTTTCCCCTTGGAGGGATTTTTCCCTAGCTTGGAGCCTATATCTTGTGTACTTCGTCTCTTTGTGATCTTCATTGTTTTGGTAATTGCTTGATGAACAAAACTAAAGAAGTAATAATGAACCAGCTAACATCACAAGTAATTATCATGATAAGGAAAATAATTTCTAATATACAACTCTATATTTTCCAACATCTCAGCCCAATAATCCATAAAGGGGTGGAAGGGAGGTGGTTACACCTTCCCCAAGATCACATCATTGAATGGGGTTGGGAAGGCATCATGTATGTAGATCTCAATGAGTTTGCTAAAACCAACATATATATAAATTCCACTCATATTTTTTCACTATTTTATGATCAAACCGTGTTAATTGGACTCATTAACTAGAAAGCTTGACCATGCATCTAACACCTTATCTTTTTATATTTGACCTACTCCGTTTAGTGTGGTTTCTTCTTGTATGGTATTTTCTTTAATAATTACACATTGGGATTTATTTCAATCTTCATTTCACCACGTTTTCCCTTGACATTTATCATTTTAGTAAAACTATATGATAATAGATCAACCTACCATGGAGTAGAGCTACAATATTTGTGATTATGTGTTTGCCACACTAATACTTTATCACCACGAGTTTCAACTTAACCTCAATCCCAATACTAATATGTTTCATTCATAGTAGCTCATGATAATACATTGGATAATTAGTCTCCCCATTATCTGTAACCATGTGGTTTCATTTTATTCCCTCTAACTATAGATGTGGAGACTCCTTTACAAGGTTGACATTGAGGGGATCATATTTTACTTCTACAACTCCAACCTCTGTAGAGTTATCCTTTATAATGGAGGCTTCCATGGCATCCCCCTTTTGGGAACCTATACTTAGGCATTGCGGGTTCTCCATCTATGGGTCATACTACATGCACCTAAGTTCCCTTGTATACAATGCTTCCATACTATAGAGTTAGAAAGTAGCACAAAAAATTTCCCATAGTTTTGGCAGTTACCTCGTCTACTAGAACACTCCACTTGTGAATACTAGTTCTCCAACAATGACTCTTAGGTGTGCAAAAAATTATGTACCCATTGCTAGAGTGGAAGTTACTCTCACAATTATCCACATGTTTGAGTGGGTAAAATTTCCTTTGAATGATAGGGACAAGTTGGCCAAGCTAGAATTGTTATTTGTTAATGGGACCTGTGGGCCCGACAAGAAGAAAGTCTACAGCGAATTTATTATAACTCCATGTAAGTGAAATATAGTCTTATGCATCGCCCATCATTGCATGGGGGTCTCTTATACCTCCACATTTTTAACCGAAGTTTTCCATGATCCAATTGAGTTGCATTGTTGGTTAGAGTGTCAATTTGGTAGTTGAGCATACTGAGAACATGAAAGAACGCAACATTCTCGAAGTGGTGAATTATTTTGATTCAGGAAACTATTCTAATTATATTTCCATTACTCATATGGAACTATTCAAGCATTAGTTTAATAATTAAAGTTGGATCCCCAATGAAAATTAAGTTCTTACTTTTCCTTATCATTAATGATCCTCAATCCTTTATACAAAGAAAGTTCCTCTACCTAATTATTGGTAGTTTTTCCTAGTCCCCATTCAAACATGTTTTCTATGTTTCCCTAAGGATCAAGAATGATCCCCCTGCACCGTCCACCCTTAAGCATAGATCTAACTTTCAATATAGTTTACCATCCATAAATTGATGGGAAAATAGAGAGGGTTGATAAATGAACTAAAGATATGGTATGAATATATGTTATATTATATATAATAACATTGTTAATAATACACACACATACACGTGCGTGCAAACATGATAGAATTTAAGACTAATGTATTGTTAAAAGATGTGTTCTTAAAGTCACAACTTCACATGAAAGGTCACCACAAGGTATACACATGTAGGACAATTATTCATTATATAACATCATTCTGTTATATATATTATTCAAATATATATAACACCCCAGGTTTTGATCCCTAGTTTAATAATGTATCTTGTACATGATGAAAGATTAGAGAGCCTAGCTATATAATGGTCTTGAATATTAATAATAAAATCATCATCTGCATACAAACAAGGACAAGAGTATAGGGGGATATGATCCCATGAGAGGAGGGTAGCTAGAGAGGCTAAACCTTTTTGTTTATATTTTTATTATATTGACAACAACAAAACTTGATTTCGACCCCTAAGGAGAGCTAGCCTCTAATGTTGTCGCTCTGTCAGCATTTCCCTCGATTTACTTAATTCCTCTCCACGTGGTCTTCCGCAAGTTTCTTGCAGTTTTATTTATCAAATTCGAAGAATTTGACAAATAAATGTATTCAGCAAACCTTGGAAAGATTTGCGCCTTCCGAACTTTAATATTCTCGCCGGCCCTTATACTAAGGTCGTCACCCTTCAATATTTTATATCAATAAAATTGACGCCTTTTTTTTTTATTAAATACCCTCAGGCCTCGGGCCCACTATACGATGCAGAATTAACATTTTGGAAGGGCCACACCTTAGATTATCCTTTGCGCTACTTCTGAATGTGATCGTCATCCGATAATCAATCTCCAGATCGAACGGTATACCTCAATATCGCGCGGGATCTAATGTTGATCGTTAGCGTGCGATGAGGGCTATTTTCGGGGTCCACCTCAGGCCACGTGTCAACCACTCTATGGAATCGCTCTCAAATGGAAAATAACGCTTACTCCACAAAAGCGGTGCGATATGGTGGTCTGGTTTCGCAAACCCACTCCCAGTTTTTGGAACAGTGATTAACCAAATTTAATTCGGGGTTACGCTATCCTTCTTATTCATTTAGGTTCACAGACTCAGGTCTAACCTTGGGACAGAGACTCTCAGTTCACAACAAAACAAACATACTTCTCTTTAGGCGGGATTTCACCACCATTAAACAAAGTCCGACGACCACGATTTCTCTACACAGGCCTCGTCTACGGGTGGGATTTAATTTACAGAACTTGTTCGAAAAATTTGAGAGAAACATTAGACAGAGGGATACGGAGACTGTACAACAGTTCAATTCAACAATTATATACACACATAGTTCAATCGCCTCACAATTAAACAAATTTTCTCACAAATATCAATTCGAAACAATTTGATAATCAACGGGAACTGAAATTTATTCAACCAGAAGCAATTGATTAACACACATAATTTATTGCAAAAATCTCCTCTCTCAACACATCCGGGGGATAAAATTTATACACTTTGCAATGTGTCTTTTCGGTTCCTCAGTGAGGAACGCTTATCTTCTAACAAGACTTAATTACATTGTTTAAGTAACTGAACATGACAAATGGACTGAACTAAAATATTTGACTTCTACAGACTCTAACTGAACTAAATACAACAGACAACTAAGGTATTGACACCTTGTTGTTACAATTCAAATCATTTTGAACCCTCCTAGCCACAACATGTGGACAAAACCTCCTACATTGCTGACTAGTGTCTAATGCCCCTGCATCAGACTCCCGAGGGCAATTTTCTTCATGGAATCTTGTCCATGAGCTCTTCCACTGATCTTCCTATCTTCTGCAACATTCCTTCAGTCATCCAAGTGGCATCTTCCTCTGGCTGGTCCTTCCATTTGATTAAGTACTGAAAGTACTCTCGTCCTCTGGTCTTCCTGAACACTCTTTTGTCCAATATCTTCTCTGGTTGCAATGGTTTTGCTGGAGGTAGCTGCTTTTCCCACTCAATCTGTTCCTTGTCTGCTGATCTTTCTTCTACACCATCATCTTCATACTTGTACAAATCTGCAACATTAAAAATGGGAGATATTCCAACATTAGGGGGCAATTCAATCTCATAAGCATTTGCATAAAACTTTCTAAGTATCTTGCATGGGCCAATCTTTTTGAACTTCAGTTTATTATATTGCTTCTCTGGGAATCTCTCCTTTCTCAAGTGCGCCAAAACCAGATCTCCTACTTCAAAATGGACTTCTTTTCTGCTCAAGTCTGCTCTGCCTTTGTATTTGATGCTGTTGGCTTGTAGTTGTTGTTTCACTTGTTCATGTATGGCTTGGATCTCTGAAGCAAATTCCTCACCATCAGAACTTCTCAGCTCTGCCTTTCCCAGTTTTCTTAACTCTGATATTCCTCTGGGGTGCATTCCATAAACAATGTGGAATGGACTCTGCCTTGTGCTTCTATCTGGTGATTCATTATATGCATATTCTGCTTGAGACAAAATATGATCCCATTGCTTGGGATGCTCTCCTGCAAGACTTCTCAACAAATTTCCCAGATTCCTATTCACCACCTCAGTTTGTCCATCAGTCTGAGGATGATAAGCTGAGCTGAAACTCAGTTTGGTACCAAGTTTCTTCCACAGTGTCCTCCAAAAATGGCCCACAAACCTGGTGTCTCTGTCTGAAACAATACTCTTGGGCAACCCATGCAACCTAACAACTTCTTTGAAGAACAAGTTAGCAACATGAGTGGCATCACTAGTCTTATAACATGGAATAAAATGTGCCATTTTGGAAAATCTGTCCACTACAACAAAGACTGCATCATTCCCTCTCTGAGTCTTGGGTAATCCTAGTACAAAATCCATACTCACCATGTCCCAAGGCCTATCTGGAATAGGCAAGGGAGTATACAATCCTGCATTCTGGCTCCTTCCTTTAGCATATTGATAGATTTTGCAATTCTTCACAAATTTATCCACTTATGCTCTCATCTTGGGCCAATAGTAGAAGTGACTCAGCTGCTCATAAGTTTTTTCAGTACCAAAGTGTCCAGCAAGTCCACCACTATGCTTCTCCTTGATCAAGTTTTCTCTCATGGAGAATTTTGGTACACACAGTTGGTTTCTTTTGAATAGTAAGTCCTCCTGCAAGAAATAATCCAGCCACTGGCTTCTATCTATTAGAACAGGGTTATAACATGCCTCAAATGCTTCTTTAAAATCTGGATCTATTTTATACAATTCCTTGAGAAAATCAAATCCTACAACTTCAAAATTGGTTTCTTGAACAAGCATGTGCCTCCTACTCAAAGCATCAACTACTTTATTTGCTTGGCCACTTATATGTTTCAAAACAAAGTTAAAACCTTGGAGATACTCAACCCATTTGGCATGCTTATGATTCAACTTGGGTTGCTGTACAATGTAGTGCAAAGCATGATTATCAGAGTATAATACAAATTCTTTGGACATCAGATAATGCCTCCACTTTTTCAATGCCTGAACAATTGCATAGAATTCCTTCTCATAAGAGGAACACTTCCTTCTGGTGTCATTCAGCTTTTCACTGAAGTAGGCTACAGGCCTATCATCCTGACTCAACACAGCTCCAATGGCTTCCCCACTGGCATCACACTTCACTTGAAATGGTTTAGCAAAATCAGGCAGAATCAAAACAGGCTTTTCAGTTATCTTTTGCTTCAAAAGTTTGAAGCTTCTTTCTGCTTCAGTATTCCATTTAAATGGTTGTTTGCTCTTCTTTATTGTCTCAATGATGGGTGCATTAATCTTACTGAAGTTTCTTATAAATTTCCTATAAAAACTGGCAAGTCCATGGAAACTCCTTACCTCAAAAACATTTCTGGGAGAAGGCCACTCCACAATTGCCTTAACCTTTTCTGGGTCCATCTTCAATCCTTCTGCAGAAACAACAAAGCCCAAATACACCAACTCTTCCTTCATGAATGAGAATTTCTTTAAGTTTATCAGCAGTTTCTCTTAGTGCAGCTTCTTCAAGACATAATTAAGATGCCTTAAATGTTCTTCTTTGGTTTTGCTGAAAACTAATATATCATCCAGATACACTATCACAAATTTACCAATAAATTCTTTCAACACTTCATTCATAAGTCTCATAAAACTGCTAGGTGCATTTGACAACCCAAAAGGCATTACCATCCATTCATACAGTCCTTCATTTGTTTTAAAGGCAGTTTTCCACTCATCACCCTCTCTTATTCTAATCTGATGATATCCACTTTTTAAATCTATCTTTGAAAAATATTTAGCACCACTCAAACAATCCATTAAATCCTCTACTCTGGGCAAAGGGAATTTTTACCTGATTGTTATCTTATTGATTGCTCTGGAATCAGTACACATCCTCCAGCCTCCATCTTTCTTTGGGCTCAAGACTGCTAGTACTGCACATGGACTCAAACTTTCTCTGATCAGTCCCTTGTCCACCAATTCCTGTACTTGTCTCCTGATTTCCTCATTTTATGCGGGAGTCATTCTGTAGGCTGCCTTATTTGGCAGATTTGAACCAGGGATAAAATCTATTTGATGGCTGATCTTTCTCACAGGTGGCAGCTCATCAGGTAAATCATCCACAACAATGTCACAATAATTTTCTAACATCTCTTGGATTTCTATTGGCAAATCAGAAATCTTTGTAGAAGTAAGAACTACCTTAGGTTTGCAAACTAAAGCAAAACTTACCTCTTCTTCTTCTATCTGCTGCAGATATTCCTTCCCACTCAGCAACAAGGTCTTTGGATCAATCACTCTGCTTGATGGCTCTCCTTCTTCCATGGGTATCAATGTATGATGCACCCTGTCCTTGAAGAACTTGTAAGTGTTCTTCTTGCCATCATGCACCGCTGCTCTGTCAAACTGCCAAGGTCTACCTAGCAGTATGTGGCACACATCCATGGGCATTACATCACACAGGACCTTATCTTTGTATTTGCCCATTTGCAGCTCTATCTCACACTGTTCTTTTACAATCAGCTGGTGCCCTTTATGCAGCCAGGACACCCTATAGGGAGTTGGATGCTCCCTTGTCTTCAGTCTCAACTGCTCTATCACCTCAGTGGAAACCAGATTGTCTGTGCTGCCACTATCAATAACTAGCTGGCAACATTTCGACTAGCTGGCAACATTTCCCTTGGACTTTTCATATGCTCCTAAAAAAAGTCTTCCTTTGTGCAGGCTCAGTGACCTCTTTAGCTTGCTTCAACAGGACCTTATTAACCACAAAGGACTCTCCCCTCTTTGGTAGAATTTCTTCTTCAATTGCTGCCTCTTCTCTAGCCTAGGAAACAACAGTATTCCTTGGGCCAGCACCCACATTCTTTGGGCACTCATGGTGCTTGTGTCCCACTTGCTGACATCTATAACACCTCAATTCTCTACCTCTGCCTCTGCCTCCTCTTCCTCTGTAAGAACCCCTTATACCTATTGCATCACCCTCTGTAGATGCATTCTGAGGTGAGCTACTATTAGCTCCATCCCTGGGTGTATTAGACTTCCCTCTACCACCCTGACTTCCATTTCCACGGAAAGTACCTCTCTTTTTGGCAGACTGCTTCCTCAGGAGTTTCTCCTCTGCTTTCAAGGCCATCTGATAGGCCTCTTCAACTGTCTTAGGAGATAGAAGACTAATCTCATCTTGGATCTCCAGCTTGAGACCATTCACATATCTGGCAGTCTTCTCTGGTGTGTCTTGAAATTGCCCAGCTCTTATGCTCACTCTATAGAATTCTTCTGTGTATTCCTTTACTGTCAGCAACCTCTGTCTCAGGTTCTGCATTTGCCTAAACAATGTTAGCTGATAATCACTAGGCAAGAATTTACCTTTTAACTTAGCCATCATTCTGGTCCAGCTCTTAATAGGTTGTTTGCCAACTCTCCTTCTTTCTGCTTGCACTCCATCCCACCAAAGTGTAGCATGTCCCTTCAGCTTTGTTACTGCAAACTTGACCTTCTTATCCTCGCTCATTTCTTCATAGTCAAAGCACTTGTTCATTCATTAATCCAGTCCACCAGCTCCTCTGGATTCAATCCTCCTGCAAAACTTGATACTTCAATCTTGGACTTAACTGCAGACCCCAGAACAGTTCTGAGGAGCCTCATGTCAGGAGGAATCTCAGCATTTTCTTCCGCTTCTTCTAATTCAGGTTCATTGATGTCTTCAGGATCTCTGGGCTGTCTTCGCTCTATGGCATCCATTCTGGCTTGGACCCTCTGCAAGGTCTCCAACACTTCTGCATTGGCAACGGGTCTCCTTCTGCCAGCACCTCTACCAACTTGGATTGCCATGTTATTTCCCTGCAAAAACAACTAAAAAACGCTCTGATACCACAATTGACTGCAACAAAACTTGATTTCAACCCCTAAGGAGAGCTAGCCTCTAATGTTGTCGCTCTGTCAGCATTTCCCTCGATTTACTTAATTCCTCTCCACGTGGTCTTCCACAACTTTCTTGTAGTTTTATTTATCAAATTCGAAGAATTTGACAAATAAATGTATTCAGCAAACCTTGGAAATATATGCGCCTTCCCGAACTTTAATATTCTCGCCAGCCCTTATACTAAGGTCGTCACCCTTCAATATTTTATATCAATAAAATCAACGCCTTTTTTTTATTATTAAATACCCTCAGGCCTTGGGCCCACTATGCGATGTAGAATTAACATTTTGGAAGGGCCACACCTTAGATTATCCTTCGCGCTACTTCTGAATGTGATCGTCGTCCGATAATCAATCTTCAGATCGAACGGTATACCTCAATATCGCGCGGGCTTCGATGTCGATCGTTAGCGTGCGATGAGGGCTTTTTTCGGGGTCCGCCTCAGGCCAAATGTCAACCACTCTATGGAATCACTCCCAAATGGAAAATACCGCTTACTCCACAAAAGCAGTGCGATATGGTGGTCTGGTTTCACAAACCCACTCCCGGTTTTTGGAACAGTGATTAACCAAAGTTAATTCGGGGTTACGCTATCCTTCTTATTCATTTAGGTTCACAGACTCAGGTCTAACCTCGGGACAGAGACTCTCAGTTCACAGCAAAACAAACATACTTCTCTTTAGGTGCGATTTCACCACCATTAAACAGAGTCCGACGACCACGATTTCTCTACACAAACCTTGTCTGCAGGTGGGATTTAATTCACAAAACTTGTTCGAAAAATTCGAGAGAAACAGTAGATAGAGGGATGCGGAGACTATACAACAGTTCAATTCAACAATTATAAATGCATAGAGTTCAATCGCCTCACAATTAAACAAATTTCCTCACAAATATCAATTCGAAAAAATTTGATAATCAACGGGAACTAAAATTTATTCAACCGGAAGCAATTGATTAACACGCAGAACTTATTGCAAAAATCTCCTCTCTCAACACATCTGGGGGATAAAATTTATACACTTTGCAATGTGTCTTTTCAGTTCCTCAGTGAGGACCGTTTATCTTCTAACAAGACTTAATTACATTGTTTGAATAACTGAACATGACAGATGAACTGAACTAAACTATTCGACTTCTACAGAATCTAACTGAACTAAATACAACAGAAAACTAAGGTATTGACACCTTGTTGTTACAATTCAAATGATTTTGAACCCTCCTAGCCACAACATGTGGACAAAACCTCCTACATTGCTGGCTAGTGTCTAATGCCCCTGCATCATATATCCATTTTGGAAATTATTGGAACGGATGGTTATGTGAGCCTCTTGGGTGAGGTCATGTGGCATTTTGAAAGCATGCATATTTAACCATACCTTTTTGGTTGTTTGAGAGATAAATTCCTTCATCATTCACTTTCATTGTGATGTTTTTGCTTCTTAGAGAGACGGATAGTTATATGGAAAATAGACATTATTGTGGCTAGAGGTTAATACGTGTTATGTTCAAACAAAGAAATTCTTGAGTGCTTGAATGAATTGGTATTTCTCATGAACTTGTCCATATGTTCAAAGAAAAACATTTAAGAATCAAATCAAATTGATTGCCCAAAAACTTAGAACTCATTTTAATATTCTTCAACAAACAATAAATATTAAAAGAACTGTGAAGCTTGAAGTTGTCGAAGTATGGAAACAACTTAAATATATGGTTCAAATGATTAACAAAGTTATAAAATTCTTAAACAATTGAACTCAAACTGATTTGGAGATTATGTGATTTAAAGACAAGACCGTAGTCATTATGCAAGCACTTTAATTATGATATCTCATAGTAAGTGTAAGGCAATGCTTTATTTTGGTTAGGAATTCAAAAATCAATTTTTAGAAGCATTTGAGTTTGTACTACCACCTCCATGGAATTCAAAATAACAGTTCCACGACATTGAAAGATATGACGAATATCTTGATAATGAAAGAAATAAAAACAATTTAGGGATGTCAGAGATCCAGTCATAGGCATAGTAATTTATGAAAATTTATCTAAAGCCTTATGCTATTAGGTGTTTTTTACATCAAATTTTCCACCAATATCATATGTTTTATACATACAATTAAACATTGTTGTGAGAAAATATAATATTTTAAACCATTAGAAGGAATGATTGGCAACAAATTTCTAAGTTAAGGAACAATGTTCCACTATTAGTTGACATGTTCATTGTCAACATCCATGTCAGTGTAAACACCTCAACAAAAGTAAAAGAAGAACATGTAGTTGAGAATATACATTTCAACCATTTAATCCATAAAAGCAAGAGTAATGATTATTTTCCCAAAAAAGGCTTCTTCTCTACCACTCTTGTCTATTTACTTAAATCGTTACTTTAAACACAAAAATGGTTGGATGTCAAAGAGTAAATGAAACAAAGCTCACATGGAAGTAAGGATCAATTACCGATTGAAACAAGAACTTGCTTTCAACAATTGTCTTAATCAATTACTCAAATAAATTTCTAAATCTATAATGTTATTTCTATATATTTCAGAGGATTCATCCCCTGTGTAATCCTCATTATATTTTGTTTGCTTATTTTAGTAAAGACTTGAAGCTTTGTAGCAATAAGGGCTTCAAATATTTAATCTCAAAGACTTATATTTGTAATTATGCAAAGTTCTTAATATAACAACTTGTTTGTGAATTTATTCACTTGTTGAATGTTTTAATTCATGACTAATAACATGATATATTGTTGTTTATGATTTTTTTTTTCTCTTTTATGATGGCAATATTTATTACTAGTATGTTGAATAGAGGATGTCATGAATAAGCAGAAAAGTTTTTTAGAGTTATGTTTTTCTTTTCTTTTGATTGTTGAAACCTTAGATAAACTGGGGGTGAATCAGTTTATCACCTTCAAGAATTTTTAAAAACTTTTTCAATTAAACTTATTTACAATTTATCTTTCATGATCAATTTTATATGGAAACAAACTTATATGTGTAGAAATGTTAAGATAATGTAACAACAGAATTATGACAAAGCAATAAGTATTAAGTAGACTGAATAACCATATCAACACATAGACAACACACACAGAGACAACAGATATACGTGGAAACCCATAAAGGGAGAAAACCACATCTTATTATTGTTGTGATGTAAAGGCAAGCTCCAACTCCCTCTCACCACTGATTTTCTGTAAGCACCGACCTACAGGAGGCTCCAACCTCAAATTCTGCAAGCTACAACTTGCAAGGAAGCTTCAACTCCCTCTTTTTCATAAAAGAAACACTTGCTAATTTACCTTGGATATCAACTCTGTTTTGTACCTTTTTCTGTTCTCCAATCTTCACATCTGTTTGATTATCTCTTTTTCTTCAATTCTGCATTCTCTTCTTTTTATCAATTTACTCAAAAAAATGTATCCATTTCAACTTTATAGTGGGATTTTATCTTTCTCCAGAAACTTGCGAATTACATCACAAACAGTTAAAAAAACTTTCATTTGATTACAGTAAAAATTTCAAGTCATTTCAACAACAACACTGCTCTCTCTCTGTTTTTCACTCTCTTTTTATCAACCGCCACCCCTCTCTTTTTCGTTTCACCATATTCATTTTCCCTGTTCATTGCAGTTGTATAACTGCTGCCATACAACTGTCTTTTTAATCGAACAAAAATAACTCTCGGCGTTATTATAAAACCTTTTTAACAAACGAATATATCTGTAATAAACCTTGGGTTTTATATTAATGAGCAATCAACGCTAACCTTTAAAAGATCTGGGTCCCACAGCTTTATAAACCCTTTTGCTCTATTTGCCGATGCGATTAATCACAACTGAATACTCCCGATGCGATGATTTACTGTTCACTTCATTTTGCTTATTGCGATTAATCGCAACTTGTATACTCCCGATGCGATGATTTACTGTTCACTTTATTTTGCCGATGCAATGTATTACTCCAACGCGATGGTTTGCTTTGATGCGGAACTTAAGCATGTATGAATCACAGTTTATATGCCCATCGGGTCCGGAACTTCATCGGGAATATTATTAACATGTTCTGCTGGTATGCATTTCTCCGATGCGATTCGTGAGGTTCCTACCCTTTTGTCCATTCGATTGACACATACGGAAACAATTTGAGCTTAACCTTTGATAAAATAACATTTTATCGAATGTCAGTAGCTTTGACTGTGTGCGGAAGTCATTTCTTTATATACCCACGATGTATGTAAAAGTGCTTCCCTTGACTTTGATTTTTAATACTATATACTTAAATATTAATCAATGATATTCAATGAAACCTTCACACAACACACGACCATTTGCTAATATATATAACCTTGATTCGACGTCGGTCTAACGCCAATAACGCCAACAATAGAACGTTGGACCACATCATACGTATCGTTTTCATCCAACGGTCACCATCTTGTCGTGCCCAACGAACTGATCCGACGACAGTCAACGGATATCGCACGCGTTAGATGCAAGGGATTTAATTAGCGATGAGAGCGGGTTTTCCAAACCGCTTAAGACCACGTGTCAGCTCCTGGCATATATCGCGTTCAATTTGTAAATACAGCTTACCGTATAAAAGCGGTGCGATGAAAACCGTCGGGTGTTCCAAAACCACTGTCACTGTTCACTGCGCTCATGGTTCCATTCAGTTGCGCTCGAGGTTCTGTTTCTTTCTTTTGTTTAACTCCGCTGCACCGTTAACGCTGCATTCCATCAATTCTGTTCTCGATTTCATATTCACACTGCGCCTAAGTTGCTCGCTAAGCCAGTCACACAAATCACACAGAGTTCGAATTCTTCTTTCAATCCTGATCTGAGGTTACTACTAGTCGGTTAACTCCTTCAATTACAGAGAATCAGATGAAAGATCAAACCCTCACTTCTTTCTTCTAACCGATTAATCAACAGATACAATATCGACATTATTTAATATCTATTCCTCTCCTCAGAGCTTAGTCCAGAGCGTAGTATGTACTTGTCGACCCAAGTATATTATTACAGAATTAAAGCGAACAGGGCACATCTCGCAGAACCACCATTTCAGTCTTTGACACCGGTTTCACAACTTAACCACATAACTCAAATATTCTTCATATAAGCTTCAATCAAAGTCTTTACCACAGGATTTTGACCAACAAATTTCCATCCAGTTTCAGAGCATATTTTTCCATAAAAGTGTATTTACTTACAAAATCTCTGTCTCTAGTCTGACCTTTCCACAATCAAGTGTTTAATACCTCCCAGCATTCCACTTTACATGTTCAGCCACTTTTAGACTTCAATCAAAATCTCTGTATTAAAATCCTTCAGGCTCTTTCAACTTCACTGCTCTGTCTCTAATTCCTCAGCTGCTGCTTCAATTTCTCCGTTTCATCTGCTGCCTCTGCTACCTCTCTGTCTCTCCAGCTCTTTGTTTAGGTGCTTCTCCTTTGTGCTCCTTTGCCATCAATGACAACATTTCCAACATTGATGAATCAGTTCCATCTTATATTTTGTATATCCTATTGTCCTTGAAGAAATTCCTTACCTTGAATAACTATTTTTTAAAGGAAATTAAGGCATTTATGCTTTATTTAGTTTCTTTTACTAGCTTCTTTTAAACTTGATTAAATAGGAATATGGTGTCTTTTGAAAATGAGAATGTATGTTTCAATTAGTTTCTCCTTCAACAATAAACTTCTTTTTTTTTATATTTAATCTTATAGTTTAAGTTCCATATCTTATCGTCTATAACTTTTTCAAGTTCTTAGGAGACAATTCATATCAAAACAACATCTTTGAGAATGATCTCCTTTAACTACTAGAATCTTTCAACTTGCCTAAAGCAAAGAGGAAATTCTCTTCCATAAGGTGCCTTGGCATTGCTCTTTTTTCAAGAATAGCTTGAGGAATAACAAGTTGATTTAGGCACTTTCTTGCATTTGCAATAGTTAGGCTTCACTTAGCTATATTTGTTTTTCCTTGTTTTTAGGGAAGATTCATGGCATCTCATTACATGACACTTTTTCTAGAATCTTGATTCCAATAGGCGTATTTATAGTGCTTTCCCCTTCATTCTTGTGTTGATGATTCAATTTATTAATAAGAATTTCATACCTTATAGAGATCTGCATTCTTCTCTTTGACCTTCATTTATTCTCCATTAGACTCTACATCTTGGGTGACTCAATAGCTGAATTCTACAAAACTATGCACCTAGAAAGCTATTGCGACCTCAACCAAAAATCCCAACAAATTTGTACTCCCCAAACCATTAACTCAATCATCTACTATAAAATAATTGCAATTGAAAATAATATCTTTATAGAAAAACCCATAAACTACACTAATTCACCTCACAAAAAACAAATAACCATTTGTTTTTTTGGATACTAAAAGGTTAAATAAATAAATAAATAAATAAATATATATATATATATATATATATATATATATATATATATATATATATATATATATATATATATATTTACGAAATATATTTAAAATAATGAAAATCACTAAACCAAATAAATGCATACTCACATGATTCTCACATTAAATATAAAAAACACAACATCCACATCTACATTCTTATCACTTTGAATATGATTTTCACACTAAAAATAAGGAATACAACACATTACCTTAGCATCATCACGAGTTTGAAGTCTCTAAATTAATTATAATGCCTTTACCACACCCAATAGCTAACTAAATTAGTTATGATATCTTTACCAAGTCATTGCCACTTTAAATTCTCTAATTTGACATAGGCACTCAAAGTTGGTCTTCAACTCTTACACTAGAGTAGTCCATAAACCATCACTTTCAGCATGGATGGTGGCATCATTCTTTGAAGAACATCAAAGCATGACACACTTCTTTTCAATATTCTCTTTTCTAACCACCGTTCCTTTTGAGAACATCAAGACATGCCACCCGCTTTTCACCATTCCCATTTCCAACCATTAATCGGCTGGTTTCGTAGGCTAATTCCGAAGTTGTGACTACTTAAAAATGGCTTTGCCCAAGCGGTGGACACCGATATCTTGAGATTGGTTTGCCCACATGTAAACATCCATATTCCCATATATTTTTATTGGTATTGATAGTACTTCTTTTTAAGACACAACATTATTTTTTTCTTCCCAAGTGCGTTCTTACCAGGTTATACGGTGGACAACTTTTCATGGCATGTTGCACTCACTGAAGCCAAACTGACTGACTGACGGAATTGAACCGAAGGGATAAATACTCCCACCTAACTCCTGATATTATTTTGGTGCCAAAGGTTAGATTAGATTAGACGACCATGGATCTGACTCTTACAGAAGAGGATTTCTTAGCAATATGTGGAAGCACGAAATTTGCTGCAGAAATGGCGAAGAGTGCTCCATTTTCCAGCCTTTCACAGGCAGTGGAGTTGTCCAGGGACATCTGGTGGAACGAGGTAAGAGTCAAGGACACTCCAGTATTTACCGGCTTGTTATACACGAACTTCGTGGGGTTGGATTATATATCAGTATGTGAAGAATAACATCCAATAGAGTTTCGAATTATTGGTTTCTGCAATGCAATTGTAGGTGGACATAGCTGGTTGGCTGGATGCCTTTGCAGCACACCCTCAGATCGGTGATGGGAAATCTCTCAAGGGCAGGTACAAGGCTATTGCTTGACCCTACTGTTATTATGTAATTTCTTAATTAGGCGACTTCTCCCTTTCAATTTGGATGAGCATTTGTGTAAGGTCTGTCTGCTCTGAAGCTATGCTGATGTTAGAATTTGTAAAAATGGTGTGAATTCAGTGATTATGCATCTAGGATTTACAAAGACTGATTGCAAGGGCAGGGCCAATGGATATTTTGTGTTTTTCCCTTGTAATATGTTCTAGGGACTTCAATTTAAGCTTCGGAATAGGAGGTGGCATCCGGTCCTTGGTAATGTTGCGTCTATGTTTTTGGTGCTTCATTAGTGTGTCTGAAAAACTGGGCATGTGCGGCATAGATGAGTTTTGCCAAATCCAATGGCCAGCATAATATCTTTAGGATAATGTTTCTTTGGACTTATTGTTTGGTACTACTAGGAGCACTTGCAACAGTATCCGGTATAGGAGTACATAGCTAATAGTGGATGTTCAGGCATGAGAATCCCAAGGAGTGTCGACGTTGCTAGTGAAAATGGAACTTGAGACCTGCTTGGCAAATTCTCCATTATGCCTTTAAATCACAATCTCATGTCCATATTCTGGATAATGGTTACACAAATGATATATTCCCGAAGAAGTCTTATTGAGGAGGTAGGCTCCCCACCCATGTGGAGTCTCAACTCTTGCTAAGTCATAAGTTCTCTGTTAGGCATTGGCCTGTGGGCTTCTAGCACTAGCATAGGGTTTATAGTGGCAGCTGCCAGATTTGAACATAGGTCTTGCCCAAGTAATCTCGATGAGTTATTGATTCTCCTAGATCTAAAAAATTTATATTCTTGAAGAGGTAGAATCTTTCAACAACAAAATTGGTTGGCGAATGCGGGATGGAGCTCAGTGCTAAGATGAGGATTTTGCAGGTTTTGCAGCCCTAGGCTATAGAATGTTCTCTCGCTTCCCAAGATCTCCCTACTACTCGAAGCAACTGTCCCTCCTCATGACTTTGTTGCCGTGTGATATGTTTCTTTCTCCAATATGATTGAGGATCTCGTTGAAGATTCAAAGGACCCTGAAGATGGAGTCCAGATTTGGTCCTCCCTATAAGGCACCTTTGCAAGTACGACAACTAATAGATCCTTCAAGGATGCCAACTCCTCTGCATATAGAACCCTCTCCAGTGGCGACATGCCCATCATCACACCTAGACTACTTGCAAAAGACAATCAATGCGGTAAGTTTCTTGGTGGTACGTACACCTTCCGAGGGTTGGCCCACCTTCCTAGACATCCCCCCTCAATTGACCCATAGTGGCTTGGATCTTGCAGTCCCAAAGTATTTGCATTGCCATCGATCACAACTGGATGTTATGAACTCCTTCAATCCTTTACTCCCACCTCTTCTCTTTACACAGGATTTTTGCGGGCCTCCCGCCCACCCCCCTCTCTAAGTAGTTTACTTTGCCGTTTTCTGACTCCCAATATGCAAAGTGGTTGCACTTTCGTTTCATCTTAGTGCCTTCCCATGGATCCACTTGGCAAAGAGTCTTCTAGAATCTAAACCGAATAAAAAATGTATAAAGTGCAAGGTGGAGAAGCCCAATTTAGTGCTTGGGAAGGACGTGTGTCTTAACGAAATCTCCATGATGGAGGAAACAACTATCATTAGAATGTTCATGAGCAGAAGAATGTCAATGGCAGCTCTACGTTCCTATATGGCAGAGAATTTCACAAAATTACTAGGTTATTCCCCTTGTTGCTTAATCATGGCAAAGGGATGGATGGGGTGGATTACAAACTCCAAGGAGGATGCACAAAAACTTTTGCAATCATGATGGCATTGGGGTTCCAGAGCCCTTTTCATAAAAAATGGTCATTGGATTTCAATGCGTGCGCTGAAAATTTAAATGTCATCCCAATTTGGGTTTATTTACTTCGAATTCCTCTGATCTTATTGTTGGAGGATGTTTTCAAGGAGATAGGTAACATTTTGGGTTTTTAATGAGGCCAACCTCTCTTTCAAGCAAACAGGATATATGGGTATGGCTCGAATTTTGGTTGGTCTAAGCCTCTCTGCTAGTCTTCCAGATGTAATCACTATCAAAGCTGGCTTGCTCAACCATCGCCAGGCACTAGACGATGAAGGCATCCCATACAAGTGTATGCTCTGCCACGCATACAGACACCTTGGAAAAGATTATAGCATGGGAAATCCTTGTTAATTTTTGTAGCCTCAGGAGGTCTTCTACATTGGCTTGGTGTCTTCGTATGCAGAAGTTATTTGATTGCCTCTTTAGGTGCTTGCTTGGTGAAGTGATTTTATGATTTCTTTCTTAAGATTAACTTAGGAAAAGTACAATAATTAATTTAATTAATTATTGTGGATTGTTACCTCAAAGTCTAGCAGGTCTTATGACAGGTCTCACAAGACAAGGGCTAGACTAAGATACAACAATGGGGTGGAGGCCAATATAACCTCAACATTCCACCTCATGCTCTTTAGTGGAATTTCACCACAAGGGAGGCTTCCTGACTAAAGTCATCTAACAAATACTCTAAGTCAATAGTTCAAAGGTGATTGTTTCAATAGGCTCATATAGGGCACTTAGACTAAGAACAAGGCTCAATCCAATGAGATAAGGAACAATGTATCTTCAAAAGAACCTATAAGATGGGCTTATAGCCTAGGGTTTAGATGATATGTTACTCAAATAGCATGCTTAAGCATATGAGACCAGGAAAAGGCCTTGCAAGAAAGATGTGATCAACAAAATGGAGCCACAATCTTCATCAAGCCCTAAGTTGAAGCCTTAATGCTAGTTTAGGGTTTCCTAGGCTAGAATTGCCTATGGTTTGCGACGTTAGCCCTAAGGACGCTATTCCAACCATGCAAAATGCAAGATTTAGATGTGATAAGGTCCAACTAGCAAGAACAACTTCAAGACAAGCTAACGCTTCAACCCTAGTGGAATTCGACCCTGTGCCCTAGCCCTGGCAACTTGCCTTGAAGGGTTGAATTAGGCGAGAGGAGAGGGAAGAGTAAAAGATTTTATAATTTTGACTACCTTTGTGGATGGCAGTGCCTACTAACTACTTGGGTGACGGAGTTTAAGGGAAAATTACTATGGAAATATCAAACCCTTGAAAGGAGTAAGGGAGGAAACCCTAAGTTTCCACTTTTAAAACCCTAGTTATCATTCAATATGGGGATAAAAGCAAGAGAAAAGCTCTCTAGGAGCTTCTCAAGGAATGTTCAAGATTCTAAATTAAAGCATGCAACAATTCACCAAAAGTTTCATATAAAGTTATGCATGTAGACATGGAATATAGAAACCCTAGCAAGATACATTGCATACAATAACCATAAAAGATATTTAACAATAAAAGTACTCGCAAGATATCAATGAACAATCCTTCTTCATCCCAAAATGATACTCCACAACAAGGACTAGTCTCCAATAACAAAATATCCACAAAGATGACATTTCCACAAGAGTAGCAAGGCACAAGAACTAGGCTGAAATAGTCCACAGGTGATGATGAATGAACAATGTGAGGTGATCTTTTATTTATATGAGGTCTACCTCACCTAATTTTTGTTGTTTTTCCACGATACTGGTGTCTAGGATAGAATCTTAAATCATTGCCTCTACCAAACCAAGTATCACAACAAGTTTACTTTGCACAATGGAATATAAACAACAGTAAATCTACTTGTGCAAAAAATATACACAACATTTTACACAAATTATGTACAATAACCCAACTTCGTTATATTAATCAAACTGAATAATACAACAGTCTAGGGCTCTTGTACCAGGGATAATGGCCCTCATACATCCACTGATACAAGATAACAAAAACTAGGGCTTGGTGTCTATCATGATGACCGCTAATCTACCTTGAACAAAGTACTTTGACCATCTAGCTGATGTTGAGCTCCTCACAGTTGCCTTGGTTGTACCCTGTACACATCTACCCAGTCCTTCGGCTCCCCATTTACAACATCTGCCTCTATCAATGCTCCAAGTCCATTTGGCCACAGAATCTCGGCTCAACAATCTTGCCTTAGCCGACCTCAAACAAGAGCCACAAGCCCACACACAAACTTCAAAAATTAATTTCTCCTCATAGACAACTCGGATTTCAATGATTTTCGATGCGTCTGCTTCGTCTCGACGTCCTCTATCATCTCCATCCATCACATGTCTAATAACCCTCACGGATTCACATCCACATGCTCAGGTGCAAAGCCCACAAGCTTGGGTTCTAAGCCCACAAGCCATACTTGTGTGTCCATTCCTTCACAACCCTCGAGCCTAGGGTTTGGAGTACCTCCCAAGCTACAAATCTCAACAATTTTAACTAATGAAGCCCTTAAACAAGTTTGTTAATGAGTAAACATAAAATAATCCTTGGATTATAAGCCAATATTCTAGCTTAACATGAAATAATGCCAAAATAGACCCACATGTGTGAGCCCTAAGCCTCTAATATGATGACATCATGCCCTTTTTGGGCTCCAGATGCTAGGTGATTGTGAAGAGAATGCCGAAGAAGTCTCCAAGCATCATGATCATCCATCATTTGAGGAGTATTTCTCAAATCCAACTTCAAAGCAACTCTAAGGGTCACAAATCAAGCTGAGGTCTCAGGTAACCCCATGTCATTTTCGTGGGTCTCCAATGGTCAATGTAATGCCTCCTTTCCCTAACATTAGGGCTCTATTAGGTGCAACAAGCCCTCCTTAGTCATCTCATGGAAGGTCATCCTCATCTGAGCTCTGAATCATGGCTTGCCCATCAAGTAATGTTAAGTCTAGCCTAGGGGCATGCTGGGTCTAGTGGTGCAATCATCAAGAATTCTCTATGTTTGGGCAAAAGAAGATCAATGTCCTAGTTCTGGGGGTACTCTGGGATGTGTATTAGTTGTTTGAGTCATCACACTGCCAAACGCTCTGATGTATGCGGGCAATGTTGAATCTGCTAAGTCTTCAACCTCTTTGTAGGGTTTGGGCACCTATATAGTGGGTGCCTTCAAGGCCTGTGCTACTATGGACCGCTTAGCAAGACCAACTTAAACTCAAGTGAAAGCAACCATTCATTAGAGACTAAGATCATATAAGCATCTAATCGGACCAAACTTGTATGTTATAGGCATGTTAATACTTCAAACTGGGATCACCTTCCAGTATCCAACTAGACCAAGTCCCATAAAGGTGTGCCCTACCTTGGTAGGGGTGGCTAATAGTCAACCCTATTAAGTGTTTCCAACCCCCAAGGGGAGGTGGCATGTCCAAGGTCAACCCTTTAATCAATAGGTGTTGGTGTAAATGGGTGGTAATGGAGGGGGAAGACTTCATGGCCAAGTGCCGTGGTTAGGGGACTAGCTGATAGGAGTCCACATGCTGAGTGTATAGCTGTAATAGAGGGAGCAATCATGGAGGCATGAGTTACCCTACTCGTCCTACTTTTTCCACCCCTCTAGTGCGTCTTTTACTTCATAATAGTACTTTTATTTTGGGTGCACAACTCAAGGGTTAGGGCTTGCTCTTTATGATATAACATTTAATTTTACCCCTTAAGATGAGGTAGTTTTTTGCTCATCAGGGTTGGGACATGCAAGGGTTCCATTTCATGAAATGGAGCATCAAGTGCTCAGGAACCAAGTGATGGATAATGAAGAGGGTAGAGCTCATGCTAGGCTTTTGCTCACATGCAAACTTATGTTCCGACCGTCTTTTTCTTTCATTGTGACAATATTATGCTTTTCCATTATTTTAGCTACATCAAATGCTAGGGCAATGTTTCCCGACCCTACTCAAAGATGTGGATAAGAGGGTGCCAAATCCCAATGAAACAATGACAAGTTAGAGTCGAAGAATGCAGATGTATATAAAAGGGTCTATAATGCTACATGGAAAGTGTTAAGTTGTAGAAATTTCTAAATCTTATACTTTATGCAGAAATTATTACTGTTAATCCGGTTAAGCTCCTCCTACTTAGATAAGTTATCAACTGAATAAATTCAAGTTAACATCGAAGCAAAACGCATAACAGATCTCTACCAATTCAGATCTAGAATAAGCACATGCACACATTGACAAAGTGACACAGTTATTTATGGACAAATAGTCCCCGAAAAAACCCAAGGTGGGAAAATTGGGCTCTGGCTGCTGGAGGGTTCTATTATTAAGAATATTTCTGAATACACAAATCTGGGTTCCAGATCTGGAAAACCCGACAGAGATAACACTAGATCTACAGATCTTTGGCTGATCTAGGGCCACAATAATGACTGATCCACACCCTCAAATGGGATTTACAGAACTCAGCCAAATCTAGGCCTAGAAACCCCAGCGCTGCCCTTGAAAGGCTCTGCGTCAGCCTCTAAAGCCCCAACGCTGCCCTTGAAAGGCTCTGCGTTAGCCTTGGATGGCCTCCAAACCCTCAGCGCTGCTCCGGAAGGGATTGCATTACCCTAGACTGGGTGACGCAGTCACTACGCTGCCCCTAAGGGTCTCTGCATAACCCCTGAAGGGTTTCCTGAAAATTACGCTATCCTTGCTGTTGCTGCCTTCCTCTCCGCTGTCCTTGAGTTGATCTCTTCTCTGCCTCTTGTGTATTCTAGACCCTGGGATCAGATCATCCCCTTGGTTTAAATTCCCTTCTATGCAGCTGAAACACTTCTGAGTATTCTTAGCAAACCCTGCCCTAGAATCTCAGCTTAGCTTTAATGCTCTGCCTCTGTGTGTCTTTACAAATGACCTCAAGCCTTTCCTTTATACTTTTCTCGTTGACAAATCAACGGCCAAGATTAAATCTTTAATCAATGGCTAAGATTAAAAGAAAGCTTGATCCGTGTGACTTAAGACAATTTCATCACATGTTTAATTAAATTCACTTTAATTATTTTATTTTCCTAATTTTTAACTTAGGAAATACATTAAAATAATTAATTAATTTAATATCTCCTAAACCAAATGAAATTTCCCAAATCCATTTCTAGGTCTTGTAGATCAAGTACTCTAGTCCTTCCTCAAAATTTGGGACCTAGAGCACAACTGATGCTACCCCAAATACACAAAATCTCAACATAAGTATGGTGTAAGGGAGAATAAACACGCTATTTCAATTCAAGTTTTCCAAGTAGTGCCCCTCCTATAACCCTAAGGCCTTAAGGGAGGTCCCACTGGACTAAGGCTAAGGATTAACCCCCCTAGTAAGGTGAGAGAACAGATTTACAGTCAATATTAGTCAATCATCCAAATAACCCCTTTATCCATACTAAATGTGCAAAATATCAAGTATAAGCATCCGATTACAAAATGATCAAAGTACTTGTTGAGTATAAACCCACCTTCATTCAAGAGGAATGTCAGATGATGAGAGGTGCATGGCTGATGCAGATGGCATAAGCATATGGCATATCCTCATCAAGAAGTGAATGTTAGGGGTTGTTGGCTAGCTGGTTGTCAAATGTAGGAGAAAAGTTTTCTCCTACGAGCCTACCCATTTTGGTGGGTAATGTGGAGTATTAGGCCAAAGCTTCAAGGATAAATAATAAAAATATTTAAGTGACTTAGATATAATCTCCACCGCTGATCTCAAGTGAGACTTGGAATTTAATCCTAGCCATTGATCACTTAGGATATTAGGGTTAGGGATTTTGCCTTATTGAAATTATAAAATAATTCTAGGGGAGAGGTGAAGACACATTATTATTGAGTGAGTGATTTTCTCAATAATGAGAGGCTCGATTAGATTGAAGAGAAGTGAGAAGAAATGCGACAGGGAATTTTTAGGAGAAAATTTCAGGGAAGCCGAAGCTAGGAGAGAGAGAGGTCAAATGAGCTGAAGAGGAGGGATGAAATATCCAGACGTCGAATTTCTCAAGTGCGCAATGGTTGTACAAGGGAAAAAAGAGGGGCCAAATTCCTAGTGAGGGAGGCTAAATTTTCCAAGGGTTGAGTTTCTTTAGTAGTGCCAATTTCTAGGGGCCGAATTCCATGTTTGCAACAGATGTATTTTTTTCTATGTATTCTCTATGGGTTTACGCGCAATTTTTCTTGAGAAATTTAATATGAAGGAAGATTGTATAGGGAACAAATTTGTAGTTGTAGTGTGATTGATTTCCCTATTTTACTTCCGCTGCATTTTATTTATGAGTTAATATAACAACGTGTTTGTTTTATTAGCAATTTTAGAAAATATTTTTATAGGTTTTTAAATAAATTTTCGAAGTCAAATAAATAAGATTTGATATAAAATAATTAACATGGTATTAGAGTTATAGAAACTTTGTGGGGTGGATCATATATCACAAGGGTTTTACAACAACAAATTATTTTTTGCAGTGGAATTTTATTTTGCAGCGAAGGTTTTGTGGCTAAAGACAATCTAGTAATATGGCATCATCAAGTCTAAGGTATGAAGACAAGTTGGGGGGGGGGGGCGACTATAAACTTTAATCCATGGAAAGAGCATATCACCATGGTTGTAATGGCAAACGGTTTGTGGAAAATTGCAAGTGAAGAGATTCAAGTTCCTCAATATGCTACCCAAGCAGATGAACTTAAGATAAAGATATAAAAGTCAAGGGCATCATTTTGGATGGTGTGAAGGATCACATAATCCCTCACATAAAAAAGAAGGATTCAACCTATAAAATGTGGATGGCCTTGACAAAGTTGTACTAGAGTGACAACTAGAACAAAAAGATGGTGTTAAGGGAGAAGCTAGATAACATTAATATTAAGTTGTACGAAACGGGGAAACGGAAATGAGTTTCCGAAACGGGGTATGGTACAAAACGCGACCTCCCCAAATTTTGGAAATGGGGAAACACGACAGATATATATATATATATATATATATATATATATATATATATATAGATGAGTTTCCGAAACGAGGTATGGTACAAAATGCGACCTCCCCAAATTTTGGAAATGGGGAAACACGATATATATATATATATATAGAGGATTAATATAAACAGATCAAAGACTGTGGTGTCATACTTCTCAAGGATTCAATAGGTTTGTGATGAATTTTCCATTGTTGGGGAATAGGTGGATGAGATGGAGCTTGTAAAAGTAACACTGAAAGGGTGTACCAAGCAATGGGATACATTTGTGATAGGCATCGTAGCTTCCTAATTGGACTAGATTGTGGGACAATTTCACCCTAAAAGAAGATTTCGGGCGAATCCATAACTGGTGGACAACGCAAAGATGGAGGTGAGGAGAACCTTGCTCTTGCTAGGAAAACAAAGAAGGGCAAGGGTAAAGCCAAGCAGAACTAGAGTGGAGGAGCACCTTCACAAGGGAAGAAAGTCATGAGAAAAATCAAGTGCTTTGCATGTCATAAGTTCGGTCATTCTGTCGGATAGTGTTAAAACAAGAAGAAAGGAAAAAGGAAAACAACAATAACTGCATTTGCATATATGGATGAGTTGGCAGAAAAATTCAAGGAATTTTCTCTAGTATCCTATCTTTCTGGTACCATTAGAAGAGGGGTGTGGTTTGTGGATAGTGTAACATCTCGTCACATGATGGGATCTTGTGATATTTTCACTAGTATGGCCAAGGAGCACAAAGATCTACCTGTGGAGCTTGGTGACAACACCATGTATGCAGTGGAGGGCATTGACAACAGTAGTTCTAGTTAGACTCAAGGAGTCTTATGGAGGTGAAGGAGGTAATGTATGTACCTGGGTTGGAAAAAAATTTACTATCAGTTTCGGCCATGGAGGACAAAGGACTTGAGGTTAGTTTCATGGGAGGTGAGGTAGTTGTTAGGCCAAAAGGGGTTGATCCTAGCCTGAGGTGAGTTATAGGAAGCAAGGAGAATAACCTATATCTGTTGGAAGGACAATCAATGAAAGGCCTAGTAAATAGCAGTGACAGCTAGAGGGAGATTTGGCACAGGAGGATGGGACATCTACACTACAGGGCTCTACCACTGTTACAGGAGATGGTCACTGGTTTTTTGGAATTCAATAGAAAGCATGATGGTGTGTCTCAGGGATATGTGCTTGGGAAACATGACAAGGCAACATTTCCTTGCAGTGAGACTTCAAAGGCCTACAAGTTCTACATTCCAGGACAAAGGAAGATAGTTGTCAAGAGGGATGTTAGATTTGAGGAGGGTAGGACCTTTAGGAGGTCACATGGGATAGATCCAACAATGGAAAAAGATCGAGAGCGAGAGGTTTCGAAGGTTGAGCAAGGGCCAACAACACCAATAGTAGGGACACAATCCTTTGATTAGGAGGAGGAGCGAGAGGCTCCTTTGAGCTTTGTCAAGAGGAGGCCAAGATGGGCTGAGCAGACATTGAGAGAGGCCGAGGAGCATGTGGAGGCTCCTAGCAACACTTTTAGGGAAGGTAGACCACTAGCCAGATTTTCCAGTTATTTGGCCTTATTGAGTATCATCAGTGAGTTCAAGCCTTCTACCTTTGAGGAGGCAACAGACCAACAAGTATGCCATGGTGGAAGAGTATAGTTCTATCACGAGGAACAATATGTAGGAGATAGTGCCAAGGCTTGAGGGGAAGTCAATGGTCACTTCTTGATGGATCTATAAGATCAAACAAGCAGCAGTGTCAAGAAGTACAAAGCGAGGTTCATGGCGATAGGTTTCTCTTAGAAGGAGGGAGTAGATTGCGAGGAAACATTTGCACCTATCGCCAGATATGCATTTATCAAGGCAATTATTTCCATTTCTTCAGAGATGGAGTCGAGGATACATTAGATGAATGTGAAAACTGCCTTCCTCAATGGAGTGATTGAGGAAGAGGTGTATATTGAGTAGCCTCAGGGCTTTGAGGTGCATGGGAGGGAGTCCCATGTATACAAATTGAAGAAGGCCTTATACGGACTTAAACAGGCACCTTGAACATGGTACTCCAAGATTGATTATTACCTACTTGGATTGGGATTCACCAAAAGTGAAGCAGACTCCAACTTATACTATGTACTTGTTGATGGTGAGTCGCTTATCTTAGTACTGTATGTTGGCAATCTCTTTCTTACATGATTAGAGAAGCTCATAAGGTTGTGCAAGGAGGGTCTTGCTTTAGAGTTCGAGATGAAGGATATTGGATTGAAGCACTACTTTTTGGGATTAGAGGTGTGGCAACAATCAAGAGATATTTTCCTAGGGAAGGGCAAGTATGCAATTGAGATTCAAAGGAGATTCAAGATGGAGGATTGTAGGTCGATATCTACGCCTACGATCACCAACTTGAGGCAGCTAAGTGATTATGAGGGTGAGTTGGTGGGTCCCATCTTGTATAGACAATTGATCATGTCCTTAATGTATCTAGTCAACAATAGGCTGGATATTTGTTTTGTTATGAACTCACTCATCTAGTTCATGGTGGAGTTGAGGAGGGTTCATTGGGTGGCAGTAAAACATGTGCTTAGGTATCTTCATGGTATAGTGGAATATGGACTGAGGTATATCAAAGTTGGTGGAATGGAGTTGCAGGGCTACATAGATTCAGGCTAGGCAGGGAGTGTGGTGGACATGAAAAGTACTTTAGTTTGTTGTTTCAACTTGGGATTAGCTATGATCTCATGATATAGCAAAAGCAACACTCAATGGTGCTTAGCTTAGTAGAGGTCGAGTACATAGCAGTGAGTCTGGTGAGTTGTGAGGCCATATGGCTTTGCAAGATGTTCTCAGGGTTGTTTGGTCTTGACATGGGGCCCACAATGATTCACTAAGATATTTAAAGCTGCATCAAGCTTTCGAAGAATCCAGTGTTTCATGACAAGTCCATGCACATAGAGATTAGATACCACTTCATCAGGGATAGGGTCCAGAGAGGCGATGTGAGATTGTAGTACATTTCCTCAGGGGAGTAGGTAGCAGATATTATCACCAAGACCCTAGTGAAGGGGAAGTTCCTGTTCTACAGGGACAAGCTAGGGGCAATGGAGAATCCCTTCCTTGCTAAGAGGTATTGTTGATTATTGTAGCCTCGAAAGGTCTTCTACATTGGCTTGGTGTCTTAGCATGTAGACGATTTTTTATTTCCTCTTTGGGTGCTTGCTTGGTGGAGATTAACTTAGGAAAAGTACAATAATTAATATAATTAATTATTGTGGGCCATTAGGCTGAAGTTGTAAGAATAAATAATAAAATTATTTAAGTGACTTTGATATAATCTCAACCATTGATCTTAAGTGAGGCTTAGGATTTAATCCTAGCCATAAATCATTTAGGAGATTAGGGTTAGGGATTTTGGCTTAATGAAATTATAAGATAAGCGTAAGGGAGAGGTGAAGACACATTATTATTGAGGAAGCTATTTTCTCAAGAGTGAGAGGCTCGATTAGACTGAAGGGAAGTGAGAAGAATTGCAGTAGGGAATTGTGGGAGAAAATTTCAAGGAAGCCAAAGCTAGGAGAGAGAGAGGCCGAGTCAGCTAAAGGGGCTGAATTATTGGAGGAGGGCTGAAATATCTAGAGGCTGAATTTCTTAAGTGTGCAATGATCGTACGAGGGAAAAGAGAGGGGCCGAATAACTGGTGAGGGAGGCTAAATTCTCCAGAGGTCGAGTTCCTTCAGTGTTGCTAATTGCTAGTGGCAGATTTCTCCCAATGGGGCCGAATTTTGAGTTCCCAACAATTATATTTTTTCTATGTATTCTCTATGGGTCTAGGCCCAAATTTTCCCAAGAAATTTAATGTGGAGGAAGATTGTGTTGGGCACAAATTTGTAGTAGTGTGATTGATTTTCCTATTTTACTTTCGCTACATTTTATATCTGAGTTAATATACCGACGTGTTTGTTTTATCAACAATTTTAGAAAATATTTGAGATAAATATTCTTTTGGGCTTTGAATAAATTTTTTGAAGCAAAATAAATTAGATCTAATATAAAATAATTAACAATCCCACATAGAAGAGGGTTCGGAAAAAAAAGGAAGTGGAGGCACTTCCTGTTGCAGATGAGATGCCAGCGTAGGAGAAGGACGAACCCCCTACACGCGCTTTGAGTCTGGTTCAGGGAGTCATCTCCTCTTAGCCTCTAGGTCCTAGGTATGGATTTGGTTCCCCCACTTACTCATTTTGATTCACTCTTTCCCATTGCTTTGTTGCCTCCTTCAATGGTCCCCACTCATCCTCCCCTTCCCTCAAGAGACCTATCAATCTCCCTCTCGGGATTATCCTTTTCCTTCCCCTCGCTTGCCCGACCCTTTTTCTCCCCCTAATCCCTCCTTTCCCTCATCTTTTCCTATACACCCTTGCTTTTCTCTCTGACCCTAAGTTGAAACCCTATACTCCTCCTCCCTCCTCACGACACTATATCCTCCTATCCCGCTCTACTCTTTAGATCTCTGTTAGAAAGTGTAGCAAGAAAGGTTCAATTTGACTTTAGCCTTAGTTAAATTGAGTCAATCGAATTTCCACATTAGCAGGACAACTTGGAGGCAGTTAACTAGTGTGACATGGATCTTGTCACTCAGTTAGATCAAAAAATTCGAGTTAGTGGGTTGGAGTTCAGTCATGCATGTGTTGATTGCTAAATTTTAGCAATCTAGTTCAGTGATTTTCAGTTGTGCCCAAGTAACTGACCTCTAACAATTAATAGAGTTAGTTGAAGGTCAGTTGTGTAATGAGGCAGCAGTCTAACTCAGAGATCTGTCAGTTAACTGATCAATAGCTCATGCATGTATGGAATTCGAATTCCGCAATTGGAGTGGAAGAATTAAGGCTAACATAAAATTATTTGTAAACTAGTGGAGTGTACAAAATTTTGAATGCAGGCAGTTGATCAATCCTTGGGAATTGGGCAAGGAAATAGGGACCTTTCCTATTGTCTAGGAACTCGAATTAACTCAGATTTGCGCATGGAAATATGAGGTTGGTGGAGGCATAAAGTGGCTAAGTGTTGGCTAGAGGTTCTCATTCAGCAGAGAGAACAATTTTGCTTTTGCAAGCAGTGCTTATAGCTGGAGCATGCAATTGTAATAGTTTCTCTATTCAACTAATTAATGAAAAGAGGCTTGAGGGGTTTTTCCCAGTTGGGTTCCCCTAGAAATCATTGTGTATTTGTGGTTTTGCTTGTTGCATGTTTATGCATGTTGTTCTAAATTGTGATTTCCATTTCGCATATTAGTAAAGTAGAATTTGTCTCTTATTTTCAGTTTGAAATCTTGAGCAGTTGCAATTTCTATCAAATTTCTACATGGTATCGGAGCCTTGAAATAACATTAGAACCAGTATTTCAAATTTGTCACTCAGGAATTTCAAATTTGCAGCTTCACTGTAGCAACTTTTCTTCAGATTCGGGAAAACGTCTTTCGACGGATTGAGATTGGAGTATGCATTGGAGGGAAGTTCGAATTCCTGAGCTTGGAACAAATTTAAGATCATCACAAGTGCCCTAGGAGCAACATTCTGGAGTAGCCAAAATCTTGACAAGTGGGCAGTCCTTGAAGTCCTCATGTACAATGATCATTGAAGAAATAATGAGTTGTTAGAAGGCAAAGTTGTGGAGCCCTAGTTCAGTGGGTTGCAAATGGCCAAACCATTGATAAGAGGGCAGATCTAGAAGACCCTATGTGCTGACTTCTTAATGGAGCTAGAAGGTTGCTAGTGGGCAGATCAGTGAGCCAATGTTTGGTGACACAAAAAGGAGTTGTGATCATTGATATTGGCAGATTGAGGAGCAAAGAGATTTCCCACAAGGAGATCGAGACTCAGAGGGAGTCTAGTTTCAGAGGGAGCAACCCTATGGAAGCTATTACTTCAGGATTTGGGGATATTAGACTCATTATTGCAGTAGTTGAAGCAGCAGTGCGGAAGCAACAACAAAGCAATAGTATGAGTAGATCAGATTTCGTCATCCATGCAACTATACCTCCAGGAGTGAGGTAGGGCGATGTAGAGTCTTAGTCCCAGAGTTACAGAGATTTGGGCAGGGTCCATTGAGGTGTCCTCCTCATGGATCATTACCTTGCTACAGGGGCCCATAGTGTTAAGTAGTAGAAGGATCAATGTCAGTTGGTGGAGTCAGATGTTGAGGAGCACATAACAGTGCAGAATCAACATTAGTGCAGTTTTCCCAGTAGATAGTTGCAGAGACACGGTTGATTCAATGTTTTTTTTTGGATGCTTCTCAGTTGCAGTTGTTGCTGTACCAACAATAACAATGAGAGGTATTGCTATAGTACATTCCATAGGTGCTGGATAGGGGTGGTGAAAAATCCCTTTCTTGCTAAGAGGGGAGTGTTAGAAAGTGTAGCAAGAAATGCTCAATTTGACTTTAGCCTTTGTCAAATTGAGTAAATCGAATTTCCACATCAACAAGACAACTTGGAGGCAGTTAACTAGTGTGACATGGCTCTTGTCACTCAGTTAGATCAACAAATCGAGTTAGTGGGCTTGGAGTTCAGTCATGCATGTGTTGATTGCTAAATTTTAGTAATCTAGTTCAGTTATTTTCAGTTGTACTCAGTTAACTGACCTCTAACAATTAATAGAGTCAATTGAAGGTCAGTTGTGCAATGAGACAACAATCTAACTAAGAGATTTGTTAGTTAACTGATCAATCAACCCAAAATAGCTCATGCATGCATGGAATTTGAATTCCACAATTGGAGTGAAGGAATTAAGGCAAATGTAAAATTATTTGTATACTAGTGGAGTGTACAAAATTTTGCATGCAGGCAGTTGATCAATCCTTGGGAATTGCGCAAGGAAATAGGGACCTTTCCTATTGTCTAGGAGCTCAAATTAGCTCAGATTTGCGCAAGGAAATAGGAGGTTGGTGGAGGCATAAAGTGGCTAAGTGTTGGCTAGAGGTTCTCATTCAACAGAGAGAACAATTTTGCTTTTGTAGGTGGTGCTTAGAGCTGGAGCATGCAATTGTAATAGTTTCTCTATTCAATTGATTAATGCAAAGAGGCTTGAGGGGTTTTTCCCAATTGGGTTCCCCTAGAAATCATTGTGTACTTGTGGTTTTTCTTGTTGCACGTCTATGCATGTTGTTCTAAATTGTGATTTCCATTCCGCATATTAATTGAGTAGAATTTGTGTCTCTTGTTTTTAGTTCGAAATCTTGAGCATTTGCAATTTCTATCAAATTTCTACAGTCTCCCCTGATCTTGATTCTTGAAATTTCCTATTATGGATGGAGGAGGAGGTTTAGGGTATTTTGAGGATAGAGACTCGAAACCGATCCTCAGAGGCAGTAAACCCTTCTTCTCGATAACGAAAAAGAGGGCAAATTCTAAAATTTAGTCTGGAAAACAAAGGTCAATCATCGAGGCTCTTAGATAAAATGCCCCTCGCAAATATCGACATGAAATTTTTTTCCTTGAATTGCATGGGTTTGGCCAACCCCTCAAAAAAGTTGGCCATTAGACGCTTAATCGAAGTCCACTCTCCGTAAATTATTCTCTTTCAAAAGTCGATGTTAGGAGAAAAAGTCATGGCACAATTGTGTAAAATCCTCCTCATCTGGTGTTTCATATCAATTGAAGCCTCCGGAAGGTTAGGAGGACATTTCTTAAGATGGAAAGAATGTTGTTTTCATTGTATATCTGCTTGGTCAATCTGTTTGGGGTCGGCTCCAGAACTCCGACCATCCTTAGACAAAAAAGAATTTTGGCAATCCACTCTCCATAATCCAAATTTTGAAGACGGGAAAGTGATTGTTGGCGGGGATCTAAATTTTTCCTTAGGTGACTCTAAGATCTGGGAACCCTTTACTCACCTAGATCCCCTATTGAACTTCATGATAGATCAGTTGGAGAATGCATGCCTATCTGATATTCTCACCCCAAAGCTGCTCCCTACTTAGAAAAACGATAGATCTAGGCAGGCTCATATTGCAAAAAGATTAGATAGATTTCTCCTTTTAGATGATTTATTTGATTAAAGAATTCATCTAAGGCAACATTTTTTGTTGGAGGAGGGGGGAGGATTCAAACCATGAGCCATTTTTCTTGGAGATTGATCTTGCTATCTATAAGTCTCCCTCCCCCTTCAAACTGGCTTGAAGACTCGTCCCTCTTGGAAGATCTCAAACAGGTTTGGTGCTCCTTCAATCCCAATCTAAGGGAGTCCCCACCTAATTCAATTCTATCAAAACTCAAAGGTAGCTAAAAAAGTCATCATCACTTGGGTGTAAAAAAGGAGGCAGATAACAGGACTCTTATGCGTATAGGACAAATCAAACTTTTCTACAACCATAATGATCCTGATTCCCTCCCTTAAGATAGTAAGTTTTTAATCAAATATTCGGAAAAAAAAAAGGAAAGTGTCCTTCTAGATAAAGAGAGGTAATGGAGGCTTAAAAGAAGAGTGTTCTAGCTTCTAGCCGGGGGCGAGAACATAAAATATTTCCATAGAATTACTAATCATCCAAAAGCCATCAACACTATATGGGATATCGATAGAGAAAATGGTTCCAAAGCCACTTCCTTTGAAGACATTGCGGCTGAGGGAAGCAATTATTTTAAGGATTTTTTCATCAAGATCAGAGAGCAACGATAAGATTTGAAGAGTTGCAAGCCTATTCCCCATTTTTATCGATCAGGAAGGAAATGAGGCCCTAATGGAAGAAGTCTCCAAACCGAAATTAGAAAAGGTTTTACACAATTTCCAAAAGAGGAAAAACACAGGACCTGATTGCCTTCCCATAGAATTTTACTTGTACTTTCCTTTCATCTGTGATGATTTTCTAAGAGTACTGAAATTCTCCAGAACATTTGGGAAAATTTTTGCTCCATTCAACTCCATGTTCATAACCCTCTTTTCGAAAGCTGGCCCTTTGACATCCTTTGTTTTGTTTTGGCCGATCTCCCTCTACAATGGCATCTACAAGATCATCATGAAAATAATTTCCCTTTGTTTAAAGCCCATCCTTTTTTATCATATCTCTTTAGAACAATTTGGGTTCTTGGAGGGTTGTCAAATTCATGAGGCTATAGTAGTAGCACAAGAAGTTCGCCACACCATTCACACAAAAGGACTGAAGGCTATAATATATAAAGTGAATCTTTCAAAGGCTTTTGATCGAGTTAATTTGCTTTACCTCAAACTTCTTATGCTTCATTTGGGATTCTACCACTCTTTTGTTTCGTAGGTCCTCAACTGTATAAACTCTTCCTCTCTTGCATTGTTGATCAATGGAGTTGCCTCCTCTTCTTTCAATCCAAAAAGAGGACTTAGACAGAGGTGCCCTCTATCCCCCGTCCTCTTCCTCCTACTCGCAATAGGCCTCAATCATCTTCTCTCTGATGCCAAGCACAAGAATATCTTCTAAGGTATATCTATCATTCAATTCTACAATATACCTCATCTCTTGTTTTTCGGTGACATTTTAATTTTTTCTGGCTACAACATGGATCACCTTCGTTCTTTAAAAGAAATTTTGGATACATTCACTTCAGCCTCTAGAATGGTTATCAACCATAGTAAATCATCTATATATGGAAATGGTTTAAATGAGGTAGATATATCAAGTATTGATGACATTCTATCCACCCACCCACATCAAATGGGTGAAGTTTTAAAATATCTGGGGTTTTTCCTCAAACCAAACAACTACCTCAAAGTTGACTGGCAATGGATCCTAGCTAAAATTGGAAAAAGAATCTGGGGATGGTGCAATAGATGGCTCTCCCATGTGGGGAGACTGGTCCTCTATAAATCTATTATAGAAGCCATTACCAGTCTATTGTGCTACCCTCTGTTGGATTTCCAAAGGCATCTTGCACAAAATTAAGCACTTTTCCCTGTGCTTGCTCTGACAACGTGGGACTTGATATTAAATCCAAAAGCCTTAGGTGGATGGGGGCTAAAAAACCTTCACTGGTTCTCAAAGGCACTTGTAGCTAAAAGTGTATGGAACCTCATCCAAGGATCAGGACTCTAGTCCCTAGTTATATTCCAAAAATACATTCACTGTCATGTCCGTGAGTGAGTAATTGGACCAAGAGACAAAATAGCCCATCGATCCCTGTAGGCTATAGTCCTCGATAAAGGGGAAAACCCAAAAAGACCCAATGTTTGGGCAAGCTTGGGGCAGCTGGGGCAAAAAATTCCTAAATTTGGGGTTTAATGTGAACCTTCACTCAATTAATTAAGGAGAAAATTCCCCTTAAGGAAATTTATAAATACAAGAGGGTTGGATTCATTTGAGGCATCACTTGATTAGATCATTTATCTCTGTTTTGTTGAGCTTGAGGCTCTGAGGATTTTAAGACCCCATTTATCTTTTGACTAGTTTTGGTGGAGGTAATCCCACCCTACCTAGTCACCTTTATTCTTGTTCTGGCACAAGTTATTGGAAGCAACTTTGGCTTGAGGAAATTAGCAAATCGTGGGATCAAATTATCTAAAATCAGTCCCTTTCCAAGGCAAAATTTTGTATCTAGTTGGGTGAGACAACCAAAATTCTCTTGAGGCTATGCAAGTTGGTTTTAAGGCATAAAAGAGACGAATTTCCTAGAGCTCTTGTTCAGTCTTTGGTTTGTGGGACGACCTTTCTTATCCTCCCTGGAGATTGACATCAAAAACTTTTGTGGCACAACAGATCGTCTTGGGTATCTACGTGCACCATAGTGAAAGGATATTCACATGGATGAGGATTAGGCATTTTGGATTATCTTGATTGTGCTAAATGTATAGGGAAGGCCACACCAAAGTGCCATTGTAATTGTGACGTGTTATTTAATAACGTACGCAGACAGGATAGTGGGCTTTATGGCGAAGTCTGGTGTTATTCAATAGCAACAAGTCTTGTCTTAGTTTTATGTAATGGAAGAAATAAGAATTTTGTGACTGTCGAGGATTCCCCTAATCGAAACGGTTGAAGGGTAGTCGTTGTTCATTTTCTTGAATTTGTACTGATGACGAGTTAGGATCGTGTCATTTAGTGGCACGGGGTCAAAGGAGTTCGGAACAAAGCAAGGTCACAACAAAAAGGGAATTCATTGCAAGGGCGTTCTGAGGCACGGTTTGGGCACTGAGGCGAACCTATCTGAGGTATCTTTGCGAATAGGGTTTCTAAAGGGGTGAGGCCAGTTTGTAAGGCCCAACTGAGATTACAATCCCATAACTGCTAGTTATTCTCAAAGAGATATTAGTTAATATATTAATTTAGTATAATAGCACAGGGAACTGGAACACTGAATTACTAAATTTGAACTCTGGTGGATTTTGTTTCTAGACAGTTAACCTCATCTTATTGTGTTGTTGAGGCAATCATTTTGTTATTGGAAATTTTTATCGTTGTTGAACATCCTTATGCTATTCAATGATGTCCACTATTAATGTACTACAGCCATTTGGTCTGTTTGATTGATTGAAGAAACCCTAGCTAAAGTGGTAACCCTAAGGGAAAAATCATCCAGGACATTATAGTGGTATCAGAGCAAGCATCCTGCAAGCTTGTGAGCGTATGAGCCTTGTATGCTTCCAGCAGATACAAGCATCATTTCTGTAAGGAGGAAGAGGAACAACCATCATTCAACCATGGGAGATAGAGCACGGCAAGGAGAAAAAGACCTTGGTATCTTTCTAATGCCATACTCCAGGGGCAACAACAAATGACTGGCATATTAATGCAAGGAAAACAACAAGGACAACAATTGATTGAGGGGCAACAAGAAATAGCTTGTGTATTAGCTCAAGGACAAGAACAATTCACTCAGCTAATGGCTTAGCTCATAGGAAACCCAAACGTCGCTAGCAACAACAAAACTGCCACTAAAGGTAGTGGTAACCATAACCGTGGTCCTACTGTGTGCACTAACACCAGGGTAGCTAGTGGAGGGAGCCTCAAACCCTTACTCCCTCAATTTTTAAACCAACAACAGACAACGACCCAAGAAGCAACAGAGCAAAACAGACTCTTTGATGAATACTTTCGGGATTATGCAACGCTAGAAGAGAACACTTGAGCAATCCTAACTTTCAAGGAATACAAAAACATTAGATATCAGAATAGACCCAGGGAAAAACGAAATTTGAATTTGATGTGAAAGGTAGGACAGTTGCCCATCCCCTCTTTTGATGGGTCATTAAAATGCTTAGCAAGGGCTCGGGTGCAAAAGTTGGACACCTATTTCCGACTTAATCCATGCAAGAAACAAATGTTATTCAATTTTCCACGCTACCCCTAGAAAGAGGAGCACACGATTGATGGTATCATGGACTAGTTACGTTAGGACATGCAAACATCAATTCTTATGTAGACCTTATGCGGAGGTTGATAGATAGATTTGATCAAAAGAGCCTGGATATACACTTTAGAAAGTTGGCACAACTCAAGCAAACCAGATCGTATCGCAGAATTCGAACGAACTACAGCCATGGTCACAGACATCGTTGAATAAAGACTGATCGTGCTCTTCATAGAAGGATTAGCTGAACCCCTATAGGGATGGGTTAAGGTTTTCATCCCCGCAACCCTACAGGATGCCATCAAGAAGACTTGAGGTATGGGAGGTGCAACACCAAAAGTGAAGGCTCCACCCATGCCACCAGTCCTTCCAAAAGACAAGGGAAAGAAGATATTTCTGGACAAAGAAACCAAGAAGGATTGAGTAGAGGAAGAGACTCAAAACGAGCTTAGAAGAAAGAAGCTTTGTTTCAATTGCAAAGAGCCATGGGAACTAGGTCACCAATGTTTGGGTAAAGGTAAGATTCACTACATTGAAGTACTGCCCGATAGGGACTGTGAGAGTGATACAACACAACCACCAAGCAAGGAGCTTAGTTACTATGAAGAAGCACCACCCCTAAAAGTAGTGAGGAATCCACTTCCGAGAATTGAAGGAGGTATTATCGCCACTCTCTCAGGAGTTCCTTAATATCACACATTCAAAATCAAGGGCACTATACAAGGGCAACGTGTCATAACATTGATAGATGGTGGAGCAACATACTATTTTATTGATGCAACTGTAGTGGTAAGGAGAGGCATCCTTGTCCCAAAATTTGAGGGCTTCAAAGTAAGGGCACCTGATGGGTATCATATGACATGCACCCAGGTAGTTCCACAATTGAGCGTCACTCTTGGTAAGTATATGCTTATTGATGATTTTTATATGATAGAATTGACAGATACTAATATGGTGCTGTGAGTTCAGTGGTTGTACTCACTAGGAAGAATTGTGATGAACTACCAAACGATGGAATTGGAATTTTGAGACCCAAAGGGCAGCAAGGTAGTTCTAAGAGGCATGACCAATGGTGGCCCCCGCATTGTCACAACCCAACAAATGGAGGTCGTACCCAAACAAGGAGAAGCCACTCGTATGTCATCTTGTAGAACTACATGTAACAACTTACAATCTACTGAGATCAGGCATGCAGAACACGACACATTCTTGAGAGATTGGAGAGCCCATCTCTTAGTAGAGTACTCCAAAAATAATTTTTCTTGTGAAATATTGGATGGACTCATTCATGATGACAGGTTCAAGGTGGAAGATGAAATCGTCTTCTACAAAGATGAGATATATTTTGTCCCCCAATCTACGCTTAAGGAGAAGCTCGTTAGAGCTGCACATAGAAAACTAGCTGAAGTCACAATAAACTCCCGCCCTCAAGACAAGGATTACATAGACAATGAGAATTTAATTACAAGGGAAGAAAGGAACACAAGACAAACTGGCATCTTGTATGTTGATTGGCTTGTTGTTGAACAAGTGGGGTCAAAGTAGATTGTGACATCTTTACTAGGCATGATTCTAAACCTAAGGAAGTCCATTATCTGTGAACTCTATCTTGGTGTGAAGCATAGTCTATATGCTAGCAAAATTGAGGATATAATGCAGAATTCGGTGGGTTCTTTATCGACAAGCTTCTCACCTGCAAACAAGTCTTTGAATCAGATTTCAAATAGATCACTCCTTGATGCCACAAGGAACATACATGGTCTCCCCATATCTTGTACTGTCCAAATGCATGAGGTTGAAAATAATTGCTTCTATCTATATTTCGGATCACAATTCCTTGTTTTTTTGCATCCTGGACCACTTTGGGAGATGGTTTGGCGGAAACCTCATTGAAATTATGTTGGAAGATTTTCTTGGAAAATGGTGAAGTAAGTTGGAAGTCTAACTGAAGGCAGAATGGGTCATTTGACTACTACATAACAAAGATAAAGATGCAGCTTTCACATTGCTGAAATATCTGATAGAAAATTGATTGGATTGTATATTGGAAGCATCAATTTCGTTGTTTGGAACTGGTGAAGTTTGTGCCACGTGGGAGTGCAGAATTTGAAGCATTAAGATAACTATCTTCCAAATCCATCACATAGACGCATTGTTTGTCGATTGCATTTCGAACCAACCAATGTGGTTCATCATCAGGACGAAAATACGAAGAGAACCACATTGCTTGGTTCGAAATGCATCAACAAACAATACTTTTTTGTGATTGATCCAGAATATAGATATCTTAATAATTCTACTCTCAAAAGCCTCCATTCAGATAATTTGAAGCATATAAGGATCACCACTTTCAAGTACCTAATCAAGATTTGGGCGTAGGTAGTAGAATGCTACCTCTAATGAACAAAATGACATCTCACAGTGCTGGTATGTTCAAAATGGTAACTGTAAATTTTGAAGGCAATTTTTCATGTTCAAGGGTTAATGAGAAAAAGTTGCAGCACCCAGATTTGTCATTGCTTGGGGACAACCAATGTTGGGAAAGGGGGACTGTAATGCCCCCGAGGGATTAATTAGCCCAAGGGACGAAGTAGCCTATTAATCCCCGTAGGAAATAATCCTTGATAAAGGGGAAAACTCCAAAATTCCCAATGTTTGGGCAAGCTTGGGGCAGCTTGGGCAAAAAAGCCCAAAGTTGGGTTTGATGTGAACCTCACTCAATTAATTGAGGAGAAAAAGCCCCTCAAGGAAATCTATAAATACAAGAGGGTTGCATTCATTTGAGGCATCACTTGGATTGGATCATTTATCTCCGAGGGTTTTAAGATCCCATTTCTCTTTTGACTAGTTTTGGTGCAGGTGATCCCACCCTACCTAGTCATCTTTCTTCTTGTTCTAGCACGGGATATTGGAAGCAACTTTGGCTTGAGGAAATTAGCAAATCGTGGGATCAAATTATTTGAAATCAATTCCTTTCTAAGGCAGAATTATGTATCTAATTGGGTGAGACAACCAAAATTATCCTGAGGTTATGCGAATTGGTTCTGAGGCATAACAAAGACGAATTTCCCGGAGCTCTTGTTTGGTCTTTGGTCTTTGGTCTGTGGGACAACCTTTCTTATCCTCCCTAGAGATTGACGTCAAAAACTTTTGTGGCACGACCAATGTTGCGAACATCGACATTGGGATAAAATCGGCAAGGGTCCGAAAAGCCAAAAAATCGTAAAAATCGAGAAAATATCAATAAAAATTGGCAAACATCGGCAAAATTAAGATACCTTAAAAATATCTTTAAAAATCGGCAAACATCGACTAGGCCAAAAAATCGTGATTTTGAGATAAAATCAGGATGTTATCGAGATGTTCGCAACACTGGGCATGGTGGATCGCCCTCTGTATCAACGCGCATCCTAGTGAAAGGATATACAAGTGGCTCAGGATTGGGTAATCTGGATTATCTTGACTGTGCTAAATGTATATCGAAGGTCACACCAAAGCACCATTGTAATTGTGACATGTTATTTAGCAACGTATGCAGACGGGATATTGGGCTTTACGATGAAGTCTGGTGTTATTTAGTAGCAGCGAGTCTTGTCTCAGTTTTACGTAAAAGCGAAAGAAATAAGAATTTTGTGACTGCCTAAGGTTCTCGTGATCAAAACGGCGGAAGGGTAGTCACTAGTCATCATTCTTGAATTCATATTGATGACGAGTTAGGATCACGTCGTTTTGTGGCACGGGGTCAAAGGAGTTTGGAACAAAGCTAGATCACAACAAAAAGGGAACTTGTTGCAAGGACGTTTTGAGGCACGGTTTGGGCACTGTGGCCAATCTAATATGAGGTATCTCTGCAGATAAGGTTTCTAAAGGGGGCGAGGCCAGTCCGTAGGGCCAACTGAGATTACAATCCTAGAATTGCTAGTTATTCTTAGAGCGATATTAGTTAATATATTAATTTAGAATAATAGCACAGGGAACTGGAACACTGAATTATTGAATTTGAACTCTGGTGGATGTTGTTTTTGGACAGTTAGCCTCATCTTATTATGTTGTTGAGGCAATCATATTGTTATTGGAAATGTTTATTGTTGTTGAACATCCTTATGCTATTTAATGATGTCCAGTATTAATGTGCTATAGTCATTTGATCTGTTTGATTGATTGAAGAAACCCTATCTAAATTGGTAACCCTAAGGGAAAAATCATCCCAGGACATTTCATTCACCCTTCATCAACTATAGAATTGATCAGATCGTTGGCAAAGTCCTCAAAAAATGTCTCAGTAATTTGGAAGGTTATTATCCAAGCCTTTTCCCTAATTAGAGAAGAACTTAGATGGAAGGTTGGGAGCAATTCAAACATCCTTTTTGGCAGAGATCCATGGATTGGGAGCCATCAAAACCAGGGTTGCGGGGGAGCCCCCCCCCCCTCTCTCCCCCGCCCCCCACACCCGCTCTCGAAGCACGCTCCGAACGGAAGCACTCAAGGAGCGACCTAGGGAACACCCTACCGAATCACTCCTGTTGGGAGTGATTTTTAGGAGCGCGCTCCCGCAAAAAAAAATCGCTCCCTAGAAGATTTATTTTCTTTTTTTGCAAAAAAGATTCCGCTTTGTTGTTCAACACCCTTGTAAAAGTATGTGACAAAGCTAGTGAGAAGGAAAAGGGTTGGAACAACAAATTTTACATGCTCCCATTGTAAAACAACCTACACTAGTTCATATACTTCATTAAGAAAGCATCTCTACAAGATTACGCCATGTGATGAAAATAAGTTTGTATGAGTCAAAACTTGTGATCAAGTGCAAGCAAAATATAGGAATAGATACAGAATAATACCGAGTCTACATACAATTCCCTCATACAAACCGAGGGTTTCCTTCTAGGGAAAAAACCCTAAATTAACATAACTTCTACCGTCAGATCTTCTGCCTAATGAACAGTCTAGATTGACTACAAAATTACAATATTTTACAAGGCAATTTTCTCAAAAATTTCCTTTCGGGGGCGACCCCCCTGCAACGATATTTGGGGGGGAAAGCCTCCCCACACCCCCCTGTTGATTTTTGGGTAGCATCGATTGTGCTCTAGCTCCAAAACTTTGTGGAGGAGCTAGAAAACATGAGATCTCCAAGACCCAGAAATCATTTGGAGAATTCCGCCTGGAGCTTAAGATATTCAAGTAATTAATTATTTTAATGGAGATCCTAAGTCTAACTGAGGGAAATTAAATAATTAAAGTGAATTAATTTAAACATGTGGGTGAGAATGTTCTAAGTGACGAGGATCAAGTCTTTTCTAATCTTAGCCGTCAATTAGAGATTAGATCACGGTCGTTGATTCGTCAACTGGAAAAGTATTAAAGGAAGGCTTGGGGTCAATTGGAGAACACACACACAATGGCAACAAATTATGGGGCGCGGTTTGCTAAGAAATTTCAAGTGAGCTTGCAGTGCAGCGAGGGGCAGTTCAGTAGTGGGATTTATGATCCAAGGCCGAGAATACAATAACAGAGAGGTAGATCAGCACCAGAGGAGTAGCGTAGGCCCAGGAGGGGTGACGCAGGCCCAACCAGGCTCACGTAGAGCCAGTGCAGAGGCTCACACAGGCCCAAAGGGGTGACGCAGGCCTAGAGGAGCTGACGCAGAGCCGAAAGGGGTAGTGCTGGGGTTTCAGTGGGCCAGATAGGGCTTGTATTCAACAGATTGGAAAGGGTGATGTAGTCACACTAAAGGGTGACGCAGTCTCAGCGCAAAGCTTGCTGGGGACTATGTAGGCACCTGTGGGGTTCTTCATTCTCACACTAAATCAACCATAATATCCGTCTCCAGAGATAGAGGTACTTCTGCTGGGATTTTCTCTGTTGGGTAAACCACTACTGGTACCCTAGTTTGTATTTAGAAATCTGCATAATAATAAAAATCCTCAAGAGTTGCTTCACGGTTGCACTGGTTTTCCTGCATTGGGTTTTTCCAGGGACATTTGTCCGAAAAATCTTGTGTGTCCTTTGTTGAATGTGCTTATTTCTTCAGTACTTGATCTGTATATTTGTGTAGGCAGCTGTGTATTTACTTCAATGTTTTTCATGTATTATTCAGATAAATAACTTGTTAAGTTAATAAAACAAGTAGGAGAAGTAAATAAGATTATTGCTGTAGGATATCTGTTTAGTAAATTCAGAAATTTTCATATGGTATCAGAGCTATTGTAGATCAGCGAGAGCTGAAGCCATTAGCGAAGAAGACAAAGTTTTTTTTGCAGGAAGGCGGCTGTCCCAAGCGACAACACATATCTAGGGAGAGGCAGCGTAAGCACCGAAGGGACAACGCAGGCCCATGATGGGTGACACAGAGCCAGTCTAGTTCACGTAGAGTTGAGACAGAGGCTCACGCAGACCTAGAAGGGTGACGCAGTTCGAGAGGAAGTGACGCAAAGCCAACACAGAGGATTCGAGTCTTCGTCCCTCCGGTTGCTGTGGCTGGAAGTGCAGTTTGTTCTTCGGAAGTCACTGGTGGGGCATTGTTTCTGTCGGTGCAGAACAATGTCTAGCAGGGTGTGACAAAGTAAGGGGAAGTAGTTCCTCAGCAGACTTTCTCACCAAGAAGTCTAAGATCTGATTAGCGGAGTGATTGGAGAGGACTGATTCGACAACAGTTGGTGGAGGATTTCCGGGAGGGAAATCACTTGTCAGAGGAAGCATATTCTCTAGAGGGTTTCTAGCGCCAGGAAACCTAGATCCGAGTCTTTTGCTGAGAGCTGCAGTAAGGAGAAGAGTATTCGCTTCTACATCTTTTGAACAGAGATGGCCGCACATGGATTGAGGGGTCAAGGCAGGTTGGATGGAGCATCCAACTTCGTCGTCTGGAAGGCCAAAATATTGTTAGTTCTTTATGAATATCGCATCAAATATCATGCCGAGAAGGTTGTAACTATTCCTGTTGACGCTGATTCGCTAAAGAAGTATGAGGAAGCGTAAGAAAGGGCCAAGCGCTTCATTATGGATGGGGTCAAGGATCATGTGGTCCCACACATTGCTGAAAAGAACACAATAAATCAGATGTGGGCGACGTTGACCACATTGTATCAGGGGACATTTGTCCAGATGTAATATTCCGAATAGGAAATAGACAGTAATATAAAGCAACATAAACAAGTAACTACAACAAATAGAGAGACATCATAAAAATACTGCAAATATGGAGAAACGCTGAGCCATTTTATTATATAAACTGAAAGATAACAATGGGTACAAAGGTAATTAGAATGATGGTACCTTGGCTTGCTCAAGGCAAGCTAGAAAGATTCTCATAAATGCTCAATGAATGGCTGCTCTGTTAAGGACTACGTAATCTCCAAATGTTGCTGTTGCTGCTACCGGACCGCTACTACTGCTGGAATGAAGTTGCTCTTTGGGGCTGTTCCCCTGCTTAGAAAATTGTGAAACTTTGGAAATGAGCTCTCCTCCAATAACCCGGAAAAACCCAAGAAGGAATCCCGAAATCGCTGACCCCAAAATTTGACCTCCCTTGGAAAATAACGCACTCCCAGTGAGTACACTGGCCTTGAATGATAAACCTGCAAGTGATGGCCTCCTCCTGATGCAAAATGATGATTTGTGAAGGGCTGGTCCCTTCACACTACCCTCGGGCTGAAATCTCTGATATCTCCCCACTCCCGGAACTGCCTCCACCACAAACTGCGTAATCCCTCTCAGAGGCTGTGCTGTCCAAGCAACTGCGTGATCCTGGTTGAAGGTGCTATGTGCCCTCCCCTGAAAAACGGTGATGGATCTCCTCACCTGAGCGAGCACTCAAAGTCTCCCAAGGCTGAGGTTGTGATCTCCTATTGGAGACACCTGTGTGCTGAACAACACTTGCAGACTTCGCTCAACAGCAAAAGCGTGCTCAATGTCAAAAGACAGAAATCAAAGATGCATAATAGAATGAGTGAATGAGGAGCCTCTTCTCCCTTTTATGCTTGAAAGCCTTGCTCTCACCCGGGCCCCACTAAACTGCGTTGCCCTCCTTGGCCACGCTGTCCCCACTCAATTGCGTTGTCATGGGCCCATGTTGTCCATGCTGCCTCTTCCCTCACGCTGTCACTAGGCTCTCATGGGCCCCACGCTGTCATCTAATATTTGCCTAAGTGACTTTAGGGAGACTTTGTTTCCTAAGTGTGGGTTATGGGTCCCATCACTTCTTTTTATTAACTGATTAACATTAGAAAAACAAAACTGGGCAAAATTAAATTGCCAATTAGCTGCTGCTAATTGGGAATATTACAGTCCTCCTCGCCAAAACATTGCTTGTCCTCAAGCAACTGCAAGGACGAATGCTGCAAAATTTTCTCACTCTCCCAAGTGGCATCCTCATCGGCAAGTTCCTCCACCTCACCAAATACTCTCTAACTGTCATGCTTTGTAGCTATCTCTCCCTGGTGTCTATGATGCCTTCTGGCTGCAACACCAAATGCCCCTCATCATCTATATGCAGAAGCTCCTCTGTTGCAGTCACCTGTTGCCTCAATGCCTTTTTCAGGCATAATACGTGGAAGATGTTGTGGCTCTGACTGCCTGTGGGCAGCTCCAACTCATATGCAACCTTCCCAATCCTCCGAATCAGTCTGTAAGGTCCATAGAAGTGGAGCTTGAGCTTCTTGACCCCCTTCTGCTTCAGCGTAGACTGCCGGAATGGCTGAAGTCGTAGGTAGACCAAGTCCCCTTACCTCAAACTGCCTCTCAACCCGTCCCCTCTCGGCATAGAGCTTCTGTTGGTTTTGTGCTGCAGCTAAGTTATCCTTAAGAGCTTAGAGTATATCTTGACTCTCTTGGATCCAGTCCTTGGCCCTGGGGGCCTTGCTAGCACCAAACATCACGTTAGCAAAAGTCAAAGCATGGTATCCATACAAAGCATAAAATAGAGACATACTGATAGACATGTGAAAGGTGGTGTTGTAACAGTACTCTCCCAAGTGCAACCAATGTAGCCATGCCTTCTACTGCCCTGTGACATAGTTTCGCAAGTAGCCTTCCAGCCACTTGTTCACTATCTCTGTCTGCCCGTCCGTCTGAGGGTGATAACTGGTGCTCGAAGTCAAATCTGTACCCACCAAACGAAAGAGCTCCTGCCAAAAGTTGCCCATGAAATGGTTGTCTCGGTCACTGACAATGGTCTTTGAAAGACCATGCAATCTGAAAGTATCCCTGAAGAACAACTCCGCTACCTGTGCTACTGTGTACTGTGTTGATATAGCGATGAAGTGCACATACTTTGTCAGTCGATCAATGACCACAAAGATGCAATTCTTGCCCTGCACCGTGGGCAACCCAGTGATGAAGTCCATCGAAATGCTTTCTCATTTTCCCTCTGGGATGGGAAGCGGCTGTGGTAGTCTTGCTGGGTGGCTCATCTCCCCTTTGTTCCGCTAACACATTTCGTACTCCCTGACATGTCGGAGTACGTCCTCCTTGAGGCCTCTCCAAGAGTACCTCTCCCTGATGGCCCTGTAGGTCTTGGTGAACCCTTGATGGCCTGATAATGGTGAGTCATGGGAGGCACGCAGTATCTTCTCCTTGAGCTGAGAGCTCCCAGTCAAGAAGATCATGTCCCTGAACTATATCACCTCATCCATCACCCTGTACCTGTCATCTGTGATCTGACCATTCAATATCTCACAGGAAAAACGGTCGTTGGAGTACTCCACTAGTAACTGAGCCCTCCAATTCGTGTCTATACTCATCAGAGACAACGCTACCTGTCTGTGGGATAGAGCATTGGCCACCACGTTGTTCTTCCCTTTGACATACTCAATGTTAAAGTCATATGCCTGAATCTTGCTGACCCACTTTTGCTGCCTCTCTTGCAACTACTTTTGCTCTAGAAAAAACCGGAGGCTGTTGTGGTCAGTTCTCACCCGAAACCTGTTGCCCACCAAGTACTGCCGGAACTTGGCCAGTGCATGCATGATAGCCAACATCTCTTTGTTGTATATAAGATACAACCTCTCATGTGGCAATAGCTACCTGCTCTCGAAAGCTATGGGATGGCCCCCCTGCATCAAAACCGCGCCCACTCCCTCTCCTGAGGCATCACGCTCCAAGACAGAGGGTTGCGTGAAATCCGACAAAACCAATACTGGACAGCTGCTCATCACCTCCTTGAGCCTGTCAAAGGCCCTCTGCGTTGTGTTTGTCCAACTGAATGCCCCCTTTTTGGTAAGATTTGTGAGGGGTGCAGCAAGTTGGGAAAACCCTTTGACGAACTTCCAGTAGTAGGTGCAGATGCCTACAAACCCTTAGAGTTCTATCACGTTCTTCGGTTCCGACCATTCCCGAATGGCCCGAATCTTCTCCTCGTGGACTCTCACTCCATCCACACCAATGATATGCCCCAAATAGAGCATCTATGTTAGCCCAAACTCGCATTTGGAGAGCTTAGCATAGAAATGTTGCTCCTCCAAAATACGCAATACAGCCTCAATGTGTTGTAGGTGCTCCTCCCATGTCCGACTGTATATGAGAATATCATCGAAGAACACCAGCACGAACTTCCTCAACTGACCACGGAAGATGTGGTTCATATAGGACTGGAAAGTGGCCGGTGCATTGGTTAGCCCGAAGGGCATCACCAAAAACTCAAAATGGCCGTAGTGACATCTGAAGGATGTCTTGGGGACATCGTGGTCCCTCACTCGGGTCTGATGGTAGCCCGATCTCAGATCAATCTTTGAGAAGAACTTCGATCCCATCAGCTCATCAATCCGCAGAATAAGGTATTAGTTCTTCATGGTTATCTTGTTGAGAGCTCGATAATCGATGCACATCCTCAGTGTGCCATCCTTCTTCTTCACCAGAACAACAAAAGAAGCAAATGGGCTAGTGCTGGGCTGGATGTGTCCCAGGGCTAAGAGCTCATGAATGGCTTTCTCAATCTCATCCCTGTAGGCTTTGGGGTGCCTATAGGGTGTAGTAATCATAGCCTGAATACCCTGCTCAAGCTCAATGGTGTGCTCAAATCCCCGATCCGGTGGCTGTCCTGGAGGTATATCCCCAAAAACCGTAGCAAATCTGTCCAAGATTGACTGCACATCTGGGTGAACTGCTTGTCCTGGAGCTCCTGCCTCTGAAATATGCAGCTCCACTGCCCACTCTACATCTCCCTTCCGGAAGTCTGCCTCCATCCGGTGTGCTGATACTGTCTGCAGAGGATAAGTGTGCATGCCTCGGATCATCACATGCTTGCCGCTCTTCTTGTCCGTCCACTCCATCTCCAGAGTCTCCCAGTCTGTGGGGACCTTCCCCAACGTGATCAACCACTGCACTCCCAACACCACATTGGTGTCTAGAATGTCCATCACAAAGAAATGATCTGTCAGAGTGTAAGTCCCCATGGTCACTGCCAATGTCGGCACATATCTAGCACACTACATAGTTCTGGCACCTGGTACCAGTACTGAAAACCCATCAAAGCTCTTTGTCGGTATGCCCCTCTGCTCTACCAACTGTGCATCAATAAAATTATGGGTGGCCCCACTGTCAACTAGCACTAAAACACACTGTCCTTGAACGGTGCCCCGGACACGCAATGTCAAATACTTGGGAACCCCTTGCAAAGAAGCAAGGACTGCCCCTGTGGGTGCAAACGCTGTCCCTCCTGCTCCTGGGGGTGGAGGTGGTGGATGATCCCCTCTCTACACTACAACGCTACCTCTTGCCTCTATCTCCTCGTAGGCATATTTTTCCCCTTCACTGTCGGAGAAGACCTCTATGTAATTTGCCTTTCCCATGGCACATCGATGTCCCGGTGCCCATGGCTCTTGGCATGTGAAGCATAGCTTCCTCCGTCTCAAGTCTCTCCAGGTATCATCGTCCAAAGGCCCCTGGCCTTGGTTCCCCCTCGGAGGTGGAACCCTCGTGTCCTTTCCCTTCGGCTGAAATGCCGGTCTTTGGGGGAAAAGGAGCTCTGGTCCTGGGTAGAGCATCCTGCGAATCCCTGGTCCTCCCAACTGCATCCTGAAGTGTAGTAGGCCTCGTGAATTTGACTAGCCCACGCAGAGGTTCTGCAAATCCGTCAATAAACATGTAGATCCTCCTAGCTGAGGACAAGTCGGGCACCATCATCAAAAGCCTCAAGAACTCGGAAATGTAGGTTTCTGGGTTCTCGGTCTACTTGAGCTTGGTCAGCTCAACAAAGTGCTCTTCCAGATCCTTCCGGTCAAACTGCTCCACCAATCTCCGTGTAAACTCTGCATACGCTATCACTGCTGAGTGACCCAGCATGGCCATCCCGTGGAACCACCAGTCGCGGGCTTCTCCCTCAAGGTGTAGCGCTGACACCTTGATGGCCTCTCCCTCTGCCATCTAATTGAGCTGGAAATAAATGTCCAGCTTCTCCACCCAAGCCTTCGCCGAACATTTTGAGGACCCGTCAAATGTTGGCAAGAAAAACCTGCCCACTGTACGCTGCACATCCCCATCGAGTGTGTATCTACCCCCTCTATTCTGGTTGCAGGGTCGACTGTCCTTCTTGAGCTGACAAAAATCATGGAAAGTGAGAGCTTAACCAAACTCTCGACCATAGGACTGATACTCTGCATAATAATCCCCCATATGAACTGGCTCCGGCTCCTGAGGTCCTCCCGTCCCAGTGCCTGTAGTCAGAAATGTGGGCATCGTGGAATGTGGGGGAGTAAGTGACACAACCTGTAGCACTGTGAGCTGCTCCTGTAAATGGTGGGAAGTGCCAGACCCTTCTCCGATGTGAAAAGCCCTTGGGGTTTCACGCTATCTCTGGTCTGCGGTAAAATAATGCCCCATCTCTTCGATCCTCCTCGATAGCTCCTGCATAGATTTTAGGAGTAGTTGTCTGAACTCCCTCCCTTCATCTTTCTCCTCTGCCATTGGTTCTTCCTCCTCTGCGTCCACTACTGGAAAGCAGTCCCCTTCTCCAAAAGTGGTCTCAAGCCTCCGCTCTTGGTCCTTGTACTTCCTTCCCTGGTAAGTGATATATGGTTTTACTGTTGGTGTCATAGACTAATCTGCTCCACAGGCTGAGCCAAGTCTATGAGCTCTGATACCACTGTAATGTTCTGAATAGGAAATAATCAGTAATATAAAGCAACATAAACAACTAACTACAACAAATAGAGAGACATCATAAAAATACTGCAAACATGGAGAAACGTTGAGCCATTTTATTATATAAACTGGAAGATAACAATGGGTACAAAGGTGATCAGAATGATGGCACCTTGGCTTGCTCAAGGCAAGCTGGAAAGACTCTTAGAAATGCTCAATGAATGGCTGCTCTGTCAAGGACGGCGTAATCTCTAGATGTTGTTGCTGTCGCTGCCGGATTGCTGCTACTGCTGGAATGGAGCTGCTATTTGGGGATGTTCCCCTGCTCATAAAATTGTGAAACTTTGGAAATGAGCTCTCCTCCAATAACTCGGAAAAACCCAGGAAGGACTCCCGGAATGGCTGACCCCAGAATTTGACCTCCCTTGGAAAATAACGCACTCCCAGTGAGTACACTGGCCCTGAATGATAAACCTACAAGTGGTGGCCTCCTCCTGCTGCAAAATGATGATTTTTGAAGGGTTGGTCCCTTCACACTACCCTCAGGCTGATATCTCTGACATCCCCTCACTCCCGGAACTGCCTCCACCACAAACTGCGTAATCCCTTAGCGAGACTGCGTTGTCCAAGCAACTGCGTGATCCTGGCTGAAGGTGCTTTGTGCTCTCCCCTGAAAAACGATGGATGGATCTCCTCACCTGAGTGGGCACTCGAAGTCCCCCAAGGTTGAGGTTGGGATCTCCGCTCGGAGACACCCGTGTGCTGAACAACACTTGCAGACTTCGCTCAATAGCAAAAACGTGCTCAATGTCAAAATACATAAATCAAAGATGCATAATAGAATGAGTGAATGAGGAGCCTCTTCTCCCTTTTATACTTGAGAGCCTTGCTCTCACCCGTGCCCCACTAAACTGTGTTGTCCCTCCTTGTCCCTCCTTGGCCACGCCGTCCCCACTCAACTGCGCTGTCATGGGCCCACGTTGCCCACGCTGCCTCTTCCCTCACGTTGTCACTAGGCTCTCATGGGCCCCACACTGTCATCTAATATTTGCCTAAGTGACTTTAGGGAGACTTTGTTTCCTAAGTGTGGGTTATTGGTCCCATCACTTCTTTTTATTAACTGATTAACATTAGAAAAGCAAAACTGGGCAAAATTAATATTGTCATTTAGCTGCTGCTAATTGGGAATATTACACCAGAGGAAAATGCTTCTGGAGAATCAACTTTGGTTATTTCAGATGCATAAGGGAGAGGAAATCGACCCCTTCCTCGTTAGATTGAAGGTGATTCGTGATCACCTGGTTGCTATGGGGGCCACTCCTGATGAGGGTTTATTGGTCAGGACTGCCCTGAATGTAGTGTTTGAAGAGTGGGAGACCTTTGTCCAAGGCATTTTGGGCAGAGCAACACTTCCAAATTGGGAAGACATGTGGGCAGCTCTTCGACAAGAAGAGATTAGGAGGATGACCAAGGCGGGCAGCAGCAACAGAGGAATCAAGATCAAGGAGGAGGAGGAAGATGCAGCTCTCGCATATAAGGGACAACAGGGGCAGTAGCGGAAGAAGAAGAAAGACCTTTCTAAGGTTAGATAGATGCTTCAGGTGTGGTGAACTAGGACATTTTGCCACAACTTGTCCTATGAAAAAGAAGGGCAAGGAAGGTTCTAATTCAAAGGCTACAGCAACTAAAGGTGATGATGGGAGTGATGACAATGTCGCTATGAGTGCTCATGTGCCTCGAGAAAAGAGGTGTGGCGACATAGATCTGTAGTTCTCTTGAACTTCAGATGTGGGGGAAGGATCCTTGAGGTGCCCAAACTTTTGGATCACATACGAGCTACGGGAGCCCTTAATGACAGTAGCAGGATGACTGGAGTCATTTGGTGCGGAGGATTATGAAGGCACATTGGCAGAGCTAAGATGTTGAAGACTGGAGCAACGCAGAGTAGAGGTAGCAACAATGTGGCAGCAACGCAGAGGTTGATGGGATTTCGACAACGCAGAGGCAGTGCTCACGCAGAGTAGAACAGCAGTAGCGCAGAGTTCTAGAGGGTCAACGCAAATTAGTAACCGAGGGTGCTTCAGTATCGAGGTGCACTGAGACTGACTTGTCTGTCAGGATTTTGGGTGATGTCCTTCAGTTGCTCAACTCTCAACTACTGAGTTGCATTGCAATAGTTAGTAGTGGCAGTGCTATGGGTAGCATGATGTAGCAATTGAGAGGGAGATGCAGACAGATGAGGCAATGACTGTGGTAGATTCATGGACAACAGTATAGAAGGTAGCAACACAGTGGATGTAAGGCAGCAACCGAGCATCAACAACGTAGAGGACCGATGTCGTGGATCAGGGTGATGCTTCAGGTTGAAGTGTTGCTAGAGCACATTCCTCGCTAAGAGGGAGTGTTGATTTTTGGGTAGCATTGGATGTGCTCTAGCTCCGAAAATTTGTGGAGGAGCTAGAACACATGAGATCTCCAAGACCCAGAAATTGTTTGGAGAAATTCCTCCCGGAGCTTAAGTTATTCACATAATTAATTATTTTAATGGATACCCTAAGTCTAACTTAGGGAAATTAAATAATTAAAGTGAATTAATTTAAACATGTGGGTGAGAATGTTCTAAGTGACGAGGATCAAGTCTTTTCTAATCTTAGTCGTCGATTAGAGATTAGATCACAGTCGTTGATTCGTCAATTGGAAAAGTATTAAAGGAAGGCTTGGGGTCAGTTGGAGAACACACACACAGTGGCAGCACTTGAGCTAAGTCAAAATTTTGGGGCGCAGTTTGCTGAGAATTTTCGTGTGAGCTTGCAATGTAACAAGGGGCAGTTCGACAATGGGATTTCTGATCCAAGGCCGAGAATACAATAACAGAGAGGCAGATCAGCACTAGAGGAGTAGCGCATGCCCATGAGGGGTGACGCAGGCCCAACCAGGCTCACACAGAGCCAGCACAGAGGCTCATGCAAGCCCAGAGGGGTGACACAGGCCTAGAGGAGCTAACGCAAAGCTGGAAGGGGTAGCGCTGGGGTTTCAGTGGGCCAGATCGGGCTCGTATTTAGTAGATCGGAAAGGGTGATCCAGCCACATTGAAGGGTAACGCAGTCTCAGCGCAGAGCTTGCTGGGGACTGCGTAGGCACCTATGGGGTTCTTCATTCTCACCTTGAATCAGCGATAATATTTGTCTCTAGAGATAGAGGTACTTTTGTCGGGATTTTATCTGTTGGGTAAACCATTACTGGTACCATGGTTGCTTGGGAGCGGGAGCAAGAGCGCCATTTTCAAAAGCTCCTGGTCTGGAGCGTTTTGGGAAGCGTTATATATATATATATATATTTTTTTTTGATGCATATATGTCAATAAAAGCATGTAGAATGATCAATTAGACATAAAAACATAGATTGAATCATATAACATCAATCATCTAGAAGTTATAATCTTCATCAACCACGCCCACAAGTTTGAAGCATACAACATATTGACTCTTGAGTCTCGCGAATCATCAATCTGAAGGTTTCAAGCTTTCAAAATTCAATATATAACATTTATCGTCATTGATATATAACATTTATCATCATTGATTTCAAATTTCAATATCTAACATTTATCATCATTGATATATATCATAATTAATTTATCATCATTGATTCATTGATTTCAAAATTCAATATACATTTATCATCATTGATATATAACATTTATCATCATTGATTCATCGATTTCAAATTTCAATATATAACATTTATCATCATTGATTCATTGATTTCAAAATTCAATATATACAATTTATCATCATTGATATATAACATTTATCATCATTGATTCATTGATCACCATATAACTTTCATGAAGCATCATATTCATAATTCATAATGACTTGTAAACTTATAAATGCCAACTTCAAAGTTTCACCTTTCAAATTCAAACTTCAAACTTAAATTGTCATTAAATATATGAGAGAGTCAAGTTTCAACTATTCAACTGTCAACAGTTATAAAAGATAAAAACTACTAGAAAATAGAAAAGACTAGTAAACAACAAATCTATTTTATCTATTGGCTGGCCCTTGCCACGCCCACGAGAAATGTCTAATTTGTGCGAGCCACGAGGAAATGATGGTCTTCTAGTACTCTCAGGAGTACCACGTCCACGACCATGACTAGAAGGTGGAGGCTGAATCTGCAAAGGAACAATAGTTGGATATCGAGAACTAGCACTGGCACCTGCACTGCTACTGGATGGTGGGACTAGCCCTGTGTGTGGCGGTGCTGCTGATGCTTCATCATCATCCCTAAAAAGTTTTACTTCCAATTCTTCCATATGTATCGTGCCGTCCTTCAAATTATCATCCTCTGGGTTGTTGTCCCAGACTCTGTATGATTGATCCTCATATGCCCGATCACAGTAATGGCTCAACAACCTCAAGTTGTAATGCACATAAACCAAGCTTTCAACTCGGTTTTCATTCAGCCTGTTTCTTCTCACATTATGTATGAAGCTGTAAGTGCTCCAACACCTCTTTGCAAAAGAAGTATTCACAACCTGTGAGAGAACTTTTTTTGCCAACTTTGGCAAAAGTCCCATGTCGCCATATGCTTCCCACCATGTGAGAGCATCAAATCTGTCTCTGTCTTCCATTGCATGGAAAGAACCAAAGTTAGCAGTGCAACTAAAGTATTTGCCTAATTCAATGCGCAATCTAGCACACTCCTCCCTGTCGGATACCAACCTGTCTAATGCCTTCATGTACCCCTCTTGTACCTCTAGATCTGTGTCAAGTTTGATCCTAACCCCACCTCCAGGTGCAGGTTGGCCCAACCAAGATGGAGAGTAGTATTTTGGCATAAGGATATATGCCAAGGCATGTAGTGGAACATTGAGTTTATTCCACCGTGCACACACACAGTCATGAATCATAGCATACAAGTTGGGATCATTATCCTTAACAACATCTTTTATTTGGCCCAACATGCTGTCCATCTGCTCATAAACCTCCCCAAACACTGGTTTATCTGTATCTGCAAACCGAATCATGTCATAAATGTGGTGAAATTCAAAATTTCCCTCACACGTGCCCAAAACAAAGGGTCAAGGGCGGTCTCCTCCACATGTTCAAAACCTTGCTTGTCAACTATTGTCGCTGCCCTGTCTTTTAATACCTGCCAGTGTGGGCTTGATGCCATTGCAACCAATGACTCTCTTACCTTCAAAAGGCGCCTGAAGGTGAGGTAATAGCTAGCAAATCTAGTCTTTGCTATCTTCAACAACTCCAATTTGGAGTGAGTACGGAAAAGCCCATGGGTATTGCTATGATTTGTAATAAATTATATCATTTTTTTACCTCTCTTGTACAAATCACCAAGCCATTTGAATTGAGGTTGTTTGTTTTTAATGATATCATGCATCAAAAGGTTCATTGTGTGAACCAAACACCCAGACCAAAATATGTTGGGGTATTTATCCTCAATAATTGCTCTTGTTGCCTTACAGTTAGCAGCATTATCAATGATGACTTGTATGACATTGTATGGCCCAGTCTTTTCAATTATTGCAAGTAATGGTTCTCCAATGTTAATGCCGGTGTTGAATTTGTCTGAATAATCATATGCTGACAGGAAGATTGCACCACTAATCGACACAGCCAAAACACTTATCAATGGCTTTCCTTTTACATTGGTCCATCCATCAGAGACAATGTGAATGGACACCCCATGCTCATTCCACGAATTTGTCATTTTAGCCAAAGAATGGTTTATTTTAGCTTTTTCATGATCAAGACCCACGGTTCTGGCCTTGTCATACCCAGGGCTCCTGTATCCTTTGGGGGCATCATTAATGGCAAAAACCATTTCATGCCAATAAGGTGAGCGAAGAACATTGAATGGCACCCCACATGCATATAGAAACCAGAAATTTTTTGAATCCACATCATTCCTACACCCTTCATCAAGGAAATCAGATATGGTTCTACGCCTTAATCCAGGGGTGCCACTGCCTCCATAACCACTGCCATGGGTGGAAGTTGATGGACTTATTTGTCGATGATGTGATGCACCTGATGGTGTATAAGAATCAATGAAACCCCTAGATCTTTTAGATCTTTGTAGGGCAGCCTCCTCTTCCTTTCTATATTTCTCTCTCTGTTGCTGCCACACTAACACAAATTTTGATTCCTAGATTTTTGTCTCCATCCCCTGGCATTTTCCCACAAAGGTGCCTTCTTGCACTGGTGTATGAACCATGGTATTCTTTATTGCAATGGGGGCAAAGAAATTTAGTGGTTCCACCACCTTTCCCTCCTCCTTGCCTCTGAACATATTTCCACAAAGGTGTCTGAGTTTGGTCTTGTCTAGTTGGGGTATCTGTGGCCTCATGTTCTCCACTCCCCCCTTCCTTCTCAGCATAATCCTCCTCCTCTTCAGGATTTTCATCAAATCCACCATAACCCACTTCTTCATCCTCTTCTTCTATAATGTGCCTTTTTCTTCTACTCTCCAACATCATTATTACAAAGAAAGGAACTGGCATGATGAAATTCCCTAGCCATATAGCCATGATGTTTCAAGTTTCTAGCCTGCAAAAAAAATGGAGAAATGCCAAATGGGAATAGGAAATGCAACATAGGAAAAAAAACAATTCAATTTTTAAGTTTTCAACACAATAAAATGTAACATTCAAAAAAATAAAAATCAAGTTTTCATTTTTGAACAACTTAAAAATTCATCCTAGAAATTACAAAACTAGATTAGAAGACCTACCTCTTTCTTGCAATCCTCCTCTTGTTCTCTTGTAGCTTGCTCCTTGCTCTCTCCTTGGCACTTCCGCAGCTCCGCTCTCCAACTCTTGCTTCAAGCTCTCCTTCTCTCCAACTCTTGCTCCAAGCTCCTCTTGCTCTCACTCACTCAACTAAAACAATAAAAAAAAATGAGGGGAGGGTGGGCTTTTATTTACCCAACTCTCCTCCCTCCCTCTAAAAAAAAAAACGAATTTTTTGAAGATTTTTTTTCACGCCGCTGGGGAGCGTTTTTTTTGTCGGGAAGCGTTCGGGTGCGAACGCTCCCCGACCGCTTCCGGCATTTAAAAAACGCTCCCGAAGCGCTTTTTTTAATGCCGGAAGCGCTCAGGGAGCATTCTGTAACGACCCATTTCCCTGTTATACCCAAAACAATATTAGCGTGTGAACGATATAGGCATTTGATAGCTACACCTGCCTATACCGTCCACATCGCACTAGTACGCCCACCTAATATCAAGATTACAAAGATTGGGGACTTAATATTAAGATTCCAGACTTTATGTCAAATTCAACCAAGTATAAAATTTTATGAAACAAGGTAATAAAGGAAATGAAGTAATAAAGTTAATGAATCTTTAAGTTAAAATGAGTATGCGATATTAAAGATTTATATTAAAGGTACTTAAATAAAATCCCACCTTTATAAATATGTATACGTAAGCACATTAATGGGATCACCACCATAACAACATTTAATATAAACTTAAGGTTGGGTAAAGCCTCGGGAAGTTTGAGGCGGTGGAGAAAGATTGTTTACATTATATTCATATCCAAACATAATGAAAAGGACACCACCATAAATACATAAAAATCTCATCATTAATGAGGATAAGACTTCGGGAAGTTAGAGGCGGTGGAAGGAAATTATTTAAAGGGGGTGGTATGGAGGAGAAGGGGGAGGGAAGGTTTTCTTGGAGGAGGAGAAATGGTTTCTGCTGAAAGGAGAAGGAAGGAAATGCTGTCTTGCAGTTTTGGGGAGGAGTCTCTTGTTCTTGGAAATCTGGGCACGGGGGACAGAGGGGACACCCTCTGGGTCTGGGATTAGTCCCGGATTTGGCTGGGAGGATTCGATTGCCCCAGTAATCTGATCTGTTCACAACATCACCAGTAAATCTTCAGCCGCTTCAGGTTCAGGATTCGTAAGTTTGTGCTGAATTTCAGGTATTCTTCTGCATATAGTTTAATTAAGCAAGCTGAAATTTCAATTTATATCCTTTCAATGCCTTATTAGATCTGTTTTACTTAAACAAAAGTTCAAATAGGTACAAATTCTAGAACTATGGGAGCAGGGTTATTACACATTCGCTCCCGAGCACTCCCTGAAATGCTCTCGAAAAGGCAAGGAGCATTTTTACAGGCTCGGAAGTGCGCTCCCGAAAACGCTCCCCTTAGGAAGTGTTTTCGGGAGCGCGTTTCCGAGCGCTCCCAAAACCCTCCCGAATGGAGCGCGTTTCAGGAGCGGGAATGGGGTTGGGGGGGGGGGTGAAGCTTCCCCGCAACCTTGACTGGTACCCTAGTTTGTATTCATAAATATGCATAATAATAAAAACCCTCAATAGGTGTTGCACGGATTTTCCCGCATTGGGTTTTCCGGGGACATTTGTTCGAAAAATCTTGTGTGTCCTTTGTCGAATGTGATTATTTCTTCAATACTTGATCTGTATATTTGTGTAGGCAGCGGTGTATTTACTTCGATGTTTTTCATGTATTATTCAGAAAAATATCTTGTTAAGTTAATAAAACAAGTAGGAGAAGTAAATCAAATTACTGCTGTAGGATTTCTGATTAGTAAATCCAGAAATTTTCACCCCCCCTCGAGTACTAGGATCCAAACGCAGCCAAAACAAGACCTCTGAATCCAAGATAATCAGGCTCCACAGCCGACATGATGAAAATCGAGATGCTATAACTTGTGTACATGTGGTTGATGAAGATTATAACTACTAGATGATTGCTGTTATGTGGTTTAATCCATGTTTTTATGCTTTTTTATAAATAATTCATCATTCTAACTGCTTTTGTTGACATATATGCATCAAAATATATATTATATAAAAAAACTCTCCCAAAATCACTCCTGACCTGGAAGCTTCTGAAAATTGTCGCTCCTCGCTTCTGCTTCCATGCAGCCTTGTATGTACTCTCCGATCATCTTATGCCAACATTAAATTATGATGGCCTTTACTTAAACCAAATCTCTGTGGGGATCCCTGGTATCGGGCAGCAACAATGGCTATCAGCCAAAGAATTAAATCTGGAAGCAGAGGTCGCTCTGGAATGGCAGGAATGTATCAGATCTCTGAGGCACTCACATATTTTCCTCTCGCCCGACAATGACGCTCTTATTTGGTTTCCCAGTCCACGTGGATCATATTCCCCTAAATGGGGGTATATTTTCCTCACTCATAGAGTTGATCCTCTAGAGACCCCCTGGTGGGGGAAAAGACTCTGGGAGCTCAACGGTCCTCCCAAATCCAAACTCCTGATGTGGCTGCTTATTCCCAACAAAGCCTCTACATGGGATATCCTTCAAAAGCAGCCTTTCTCTGGTCTGGGTCATTGTCCTCTTTGTCTCTCAGCCTCTAAATCTATATCCCACTAAATTTATTTTCTGCCCCTTCACTCAGATGGTATATAAAGAAATCAGAAATCTAGAGGGACCCTCATATTGTTGGCAGGGCACAAATGTAGAAGACTGTTTGCGTATTTGGCTCTCCACCACACAAAAACCTCATCATAAAGCTCTTCCCTTAGTGGTTGGCCTGCCATGTTTGAAAATCAAGGTCTATCTTACCTCAAAATTCCTCTGCATAGCCTGGTGCTGCAGAACTCCCTGATTGTAACACAGATATCTAATCCTGGTTCTCCTCAGGAAGTTGAAATCGAACAGGATATACCCTGGGCATTTTTTGATGGGGCTGCACAATTGGACCCTCCTATGTGAGGGTTTGGAGGGGTACTTTATTTGGATTACTCACACTGTTTCACTTTTTCTGCAAATATTGGACTGGCTACTGATAACTATGCTGAGCTCTTTGCCCTCTAACTTCTCATAAAGCTATCCATTCACAAACAGATCCACTGTCTTCACATTTATGGGGATTCTCAAGTGGTCATAAATTGGATGAAAGGATCTTCCAGATTGAGAAATTATTTGCTTTATCAAAAGATTATTCAAAACTTCCCTTTTTTTCTCAGCCCACTTTTGAACACATCTACAGGTCAAGAAACATGCATGCTGAGACTCTCTCACTCTCCAGAGCTGGCCTGGACTTGGACAAAGTGTTGAAAAGTGTAACTAGTATCGGTCTTCATAATTGTATTTGGCTCATGACATGATGTAATTATTATTGTACTTATCAAAAGAAGAAAAATATCTTTTATTTTGTAAAAGAAAATTATTTATTTAAAGCATGAGTTTCATGCTCAAAATATTTGGGTCCTAGGTCAAAGCACCCATTGTGTGCTCTAGGGTTTTTGTCTTGAGTCAAAGTCAATGTCATAATGTAAAAGACCCCATTGGGAACTTGTAACAAGAAAGAAAATATTATTTTGTTGTTTAGAATGGTCTAGAAAGACCCCAAGATCAAGTCGGCCTGCCATGTTCAAGTCGGCCTAGAGAGGCCCTTCTAGCCCATGTGAAAACTATAAAAGGGAAAGACTTAGACCCCCTTAAAGACACACACTTGGCATAACATCTTCTGATCTGATCTGCGGCTAGAAAGAAGTGTTGGAGTCTTGGAAGATAGGCAGAAGGCCAACGAAGAAGAGAAGGACGTCTTAAAGAAGCATACATCTGAAATACACCTTGGATCAGCTCTCACATGTGAGATTTCTGTAATCACTAGGCTTTCCACAGGTCCAAAATATTGTAGAAGCAGTTGTAAACATTGTTTGAAGAACAGATCTCTTTGTTGGTGGCTGGCTTGATCTTGGTGAGTCTTGTTTTGGGTCTTGGGTCTTGGAAGTCTCCTTTGAAGAAAATTCTATAAGAAGAGAAATTATTTTTGTGTTTTCCTCTTGGAGGGATTTTGCCCTGTCTTGGAGCCTATCTCTGGTGTTCTTGTTGTCTTTGTGATCTTCACTGTTTTGACAATTGTCTTGATGATCTGAACATAATAATAGAAGAAGAAGTAATAATAATATCACAAGAAATTGTCATGATAAAGAGAAATCAATTTAAATAAATCCTATCAAGCTGCCCAAGGATTTCTCAACATGGTATCAGAGCTAAGGACAATGGTATAAAATGCAGCTAGACGATCACGACTTAAAAGGTAATGAGACTAATCGCATTAGTCCTCAAGGCTGAGTTCCTTGAGAAGAAGAGCGAAGTTCTGTGCATAACGATTAGGGTCTTAAAAATCATCTTTGAAATCTGAAACTAAAAAGTCCTGTGTAAGGGTGACCGAATCAAAGTTTAGAGATCTCTTGTGGACTAGAATTAGTCCTATTACCCAAAAGAAGTCTACTTGAAGAAGGGTCCAAGACCGAATTTCAGAAGCCTATATTCAAGCCTTTGTAAAACAGTTAAAGAAATCATCATCTCAATGGTCCGAATTCACAATGATCTATGCATAAATAAATAAATATGTATATAGGACATCTGAGCCTTAACAGTGATATACAAGCCGACCTTGAAAGATAATGAGAATCTCTGTTTTTACAAGTATATTGGGTCTATTTCACTGGCCGAGGAAGCCGTAATCAAAGAAACATAATCACAGCCCTATATCAGTCATTATCAAGGCTTACAACAGTCCTAACATTCAACTAGTGGTGGCACGTTGAAGAGGAACCAAATCCGCAATTTTTGAGAAGCAGTTCAAGATTATTTGTGACTATTGAAAGTCCTATCTTAAAGATCGAAGTAACAGTGAAAGACTTCAGATATCTGAGAAATCAAGTGACCAGGAATACATATCAGTCCTTCTAAGGGAAGTTAAAAGGCATTCAAGGGCTAGAAGCATCTTGGAAGAACACTCCTATTTGACATCGTTTGAAGGCAGCTCTTTAAGAAGAGTGTCAAGCACCTTGAAGTCAAGTACCTTAAAGGCAGTCCTTAACCTTGGCATCTTTGAGTGTTCATTCTTGAAAGCAACAAGAAGATCATGACCTTTGCCGCAGACTTCTTGGTATGTAGTTCTTGAGATACGTATAATTATTTTCATTTATATAAGGTCTAACTCAAATTGGATTAGGGTTTTGAGATCCCCTTTTTGGTTCTAGGGTTTGTAGCCTTCATATTGTTGGAGGTTGTTGGCATCTAAGTACTAGTAATCCCTAGTCGGTATTTGGAAACCCTAGTGAAAGGAGAAACCCTAACCCTATTCTATTTTGTTTCCTCATAGAAACCCTAGTTTTTGGTCTCTAGGGTTTGTAGGTAGTCTAGGGAGAAATGGAAAACCTAGTAAAGGAAGAATTGGGTTTGAAATTCAAACCCTAGGGTTGATGTTTCAAAAGGTAACTTGGGGTTTGATCTGGAAATCCTAAAGATTCCATGGAATTCCTAATTATAATTATGCTCCTATACTTATATATTTTGCTTGGTGGTACTTAAATGTTGTAGGTACTTAATAAGTAAGATATGTTGATTTTATGAAGAATGTGATGAATAAAGACTTGGTAATCAAGTTGAATCCTTGGGCACTTTGATAAAAGTAGACTCATATGGAGATGGAGCATGAAGATGTTGTCATGATAAGAGGGAGCCCTTTCAAAGTTTGTAGAGAAGCAACTCAAGGTATGTTTAAAATTCTAATATTTGTAGCAGGTCCATCATATGAGCAGGTATGATCATTTTGTCTTTAAAATCTATTTATGGTGATGACTTTCTCATCTCTAAGGTTTTTCCATAGAATCATAAAGATTCTTATATTGATAGGGTGTTTGATCTCTAGATTAAATCAACCCTTGTAGTAACTATCTTTTTCTATATATTCACTTTAGTGAAACCTTAGCCTTTTGATTTTTAGGGCATACGATAAAACCCTAGCTTGTTAGGGTTTGATGATAATATTTAGGGTTTATGACAAAACCCTTGTAGAAGTTGTTGTAAGAGTCTAAGGCATGAAAGTGTAATCCCTAGTTGATTGCTCCCATTGTGACCCTAACTAGGTTAAGGTTTTGGATATCTAAAGTTTAAATTCTTATTTAAAATTTTGATAACCTTAGATGCTCTCTTTGTGGTAACATGTTAACCAAAAGTTAACTTCATGCTCTTGTACATGTATATTTGTGCTTGGTTGTACTTGTTGAGATTTGCAGGCACATAGTTTGCAAGAGGTTGTAAAGTATGTCTACCTGATATTTGATGATGACCTTATAATGATGTTGAGCATGATAGAAAGAGGAAGCTGCAAGAACCCTGGTGACATTACATTGTTGATTAAAAAATGACCTTGTTGCCATATGAAGATAAAGGATGATGCCCCTGAAGGTCTAAGTTCTCCGATGATGTGATGATGCAAAAGAAAAACCCTGTGTAGTTAGAAGAATAAAGTTGTTAATGATGGACTTATCCCCCTAGTTGAGAAGGAGCTTGAATAAAGAAGCGTATATCCTCCAAAGTTGAGAAGGAGGACATGATTTTTTGATTCATGTGTCATGCATGAGGCCAGGACTAACAACCATACATTAATGAAGACCATTTAGAAAGTATGAGATCGAATAATGGCTAAAGCACTACTGATGGTTAGTTTGGATGTGTCGTGAATAAGACTCAAATATTTTGAGGAGTGCTATGGTTGAGTTTGGTGTTGCTTGAGAGGATTGAAAAAAGGAAGCTTCCATCAAGATTTGCTTGGATATTGTGATAACCTAAGCAACATCAGAATGATTGAGGACCCCAGATTTTATGCTAGCATATCAATAATAAGTACCAATGCTGGTTAAGGTCGTGAGGCTACAATACTTTTTGATGGATACACAAGTAGCTGATGTGTCGATCTCTCCCTGAGAGGTTTGAACATTTAATAAGCATGTTTGGATCGGTGGATATCTTTGATTTGGTTAAGAGGGAGAGATGAGTTCCTTAGGCTGCTTTCCTGTATGATGGTAATTGGGAGGACATCTTGGCCTGGTTGGTAATGAGATGTCAATTATAGTTTGGCCTTGATGATGTCTAGATCCTGGTGTGGGACGGTATCTTGGTCATGATGATATGGAGCTTCGTTTTTGTGATGATATCTTGACCTTGATGATACCTAGATCCATGTGAGGGTTGTTTCCTTGGCATGGAGGGCTAGTTGGTATTAATATCTAGTTGGATTGATACCAGGGTTGTAGCCTGATGGTAGCTATAGTGGCAAGTTACCTTGATGACACCTTAGTCCTTGTTGGGAGGATACCTTGGCAGTTATGGTATCTAGATCCCTAGCATTGTGTATGTTGATACTCTTCTTATGAGAACTTTTCAAAGTGAGTATTGTCCTTGTACCGGTTTATCAATTATGAATACCTCCCTAGTTAAGATGGAGTGTTGAAAAGTGTAACTAGTATTGGTCTTCATAATTGTATTTGGCTCATGACATGATGTAATTATTATTGTACTTGTCAAAAGAAAGAAAAATAAATTGTTTTTTGTAAAAGAAAATTATTTAATTAAAGCATGGGTTTCATGCTCAAAATATTTGGATCCTATGTCAAAGCACCCATTTTGTGCTCTAGGGTTTTTGCCTTGAGTCAAAGCCAATGTTATAATGTAAAAGACCCCATTGAGCACTTGTAACAAGAAAGAAAATATTATTTTGTTGTTTAGAATGGTCTAGAAAGACCCCAAGATCAAGTCGGCCTGCCATGTTCAAGTCGGCCTAGAGAGGCCCTTCTAGCGCATGCGAAGACTATAAAAGGGAAAGACTTCGACCCCCTTGAAAACACACACTTGGCATAACATCTTCTTATCTGATCTACGGCTAGAAAGAAGTGCGAGTCTTGGAAGATAGGCAGAAGGCCAGCGAAGAAGAGAAGGACGTCTTAAAGAAGAATACATCTGAAATACACCTTGGATCAGCTCTCACATGCGAGATTTCTGTGATCACTAGGGTTTCCACAGGTCCAAAATATTGCAGAAGCAGTTGTAAACATTGTTTGAAGAACAAATCTCTTTGTTGGTGGCTGGCTTGATTTTGGTGAGTCTTGTTTTGGGTCTTGGGTCTTGGAAGTCTCCTTTGAAGAAGATTCTATAAGAAGAGAATTTATTTTTGGGTTTTCCTTTGGAGGGTTTTTGCCCTGGCTTGGAGCCTATTTCTGGTGTTCTCTTGTTGTCTTTGTGATCTTCATTGTTTTGACAATTGTCTTGATGATCTGAACATAATAATAGAAGAAGAAGAATAATGATATCACAAGAAATTGTCATGATAAAGAAAAATCAAGTTAAATAAATCCTATCATGCTGCCCTAGGATTTCTCAACACAAAGGAACATGGAAAATCTCTGAAGACAAGGAAGGCCAGCTCACAGAATTTCTTCTTGACCCTTGGTGATAAATAACATGTTTTTGATCATTTTTCATCTCTCTTATATGATAACTGCCACACTTATATATTGTAGTATGAAGCTTTTGAGGAAGCACAGAGTACTCTATCAGTCTATGTCATTCTTTTTGGACAATTTATTGGTCAGTTTAGAGACAGTTTGACCAATATAGAACTGCTTATTATGTACCATCTGAAGCTGATCTGTTTTCTCTGGAAAACAATAGAACTTTTGGAGCAGAAATGCTCAATTTTGTGAAGGCATGAAGCCACAGGGATGCCCACAGGCATATATAAATGTAAATTTTGTTTTATACTAAATAAAGTTTATGGATATTTTACCTTTGAAAAGAAAAGGTAATATATTCCCGAATATACCTCAAATGACATACTTATGCTGAGAGGGCTCGGTATCAATACCTGTGTTGTTCTGTACGATAGATTTTTGATTGAGAATGAGGATTGTTGTTCATCCTGTTGTTCTGCTGGATGGATGAATGATGAGGCTAGGTTACATTGTACCTTGGTGACTCAACACCTGTATTGTTCTGTAAGATAGAATTTTGCTTGAGAATGAGAACTGCTGATCACCCTGTTGTTCTGCTATATGGGTGAATGATGAGGGCTAGGTCACAATGTATTACCTGGGTGACCACCTAGATTACTTTTATAGTTACAGGATGAGAAGTTTTGTATGTTTTCATTAACTGATCATTGGCAACAACAGATGGAGTAAAGGAGAGCAATCAGCAGCTTTAAGCACGGCAACTGACTCAACTTTGCAGGTACTTTATTATTATCTATATGTATATTGCAATCAGATCCATGGCTTCTGCTTTAGAATCAATCTCCCCGTAAAAGCAATGCAGTCTAAGCTCTAGATGTGATTGAGACCCCCATTTCATAGTTTATACCAGTTTACTAGTGTCACTAGGGCCTATACTTCAATTGTTTGTAAAGCAGTACGTGGTTTCTCTGAGGACCACCTGCTGACATTTAACAGTCATTGCAACAATTCTGCTTTGAAACTAACCATGAGCAATACCTTTTGCAGGAGCTTGTTGACTGGAACCAAAAATACAAGGAGAAATTTGGGTTCATTTTTCTGATCTGTGCCTCTGGAAGAAGCACTCCTGAAATACTAGATGCTTTAAAGGTCCGATTCTAATTTTGAGTATGTTTGGTAAAGTAATTTATATTAGTATATTTTGAGTATGTTTGGTATAGTAATTTATATTAGTATATAGCTTGTGGTCCTTCTTTTCATTTTCTGCTTGCCAATTTCTGAATCGTATCACAGTGAGAATTAGAATGAGGTTTAGCGTTTTATGATGTCTATAGACTTTCTTGCTCATCTTTGAATGAATTCAATCTGACACTCAGGGTGGGTGCAATATGATCCAGCTTCTGAACATCTTGATTAATAGCACTGAAGTGCAGATATGTGGGAATGCTTTTGTGTTTAATGAAATGTGCTGCTTCCTTTTCTCTTTCCAATGGACATCGCATTAGTGTTGTCATTATTTTGAGTCCATCAGTTGGAAAAAGTGATGAAGTTTGACTCAGCCAAGACTCACAAGTCTTCGCTAGGCCAAGTACTCGCCTCATATTTGGCCACGAAGTCAACACTCGCCAAGAATCTCCCTTGCCAAACACGCCAGACTCGCCCAGAATTACCTCATAATTGACCAAGATTCATCCTTACTCACTAAGACTCGCCCTTACTATATTTTGAGTTTTTTGTATTTGCTGTCTCTTTGCCAAGTCTTTCCCGAGTTGCCAAGTCTTGTTGAGTCCCAGGCCATCCAAGTCTTTGCTAAGTCTGAGTGTGACAACTTTGAGAAAAAGCGTAATTCTTTTCCATATTTTGTATTTAAAGAAGATGGAATCAGTTGAGTTGTCCTGTTTCTAAATTTGAAGTTGAGGGACTGTTTGAAAAATGATCATATTTTTTCATTATGATTGTCCAAGACAATTTTTTGGTTGGGGTAGTAGCGTCACTGCATCAGGATATTTGCTTGAAATATGGTACAGATATCAGCATTTCTGACATGGCTAGTATTGTACAGATATCAACATTTCAGACATGGCACTAGAACTGTGTATAAGATATGTCATTATGGTAAGTGTTTGTGACAACCGAATCATCACAGACTGAAAAGATATAATAATATTCCATCTGTTTATTATTTCCTAAAAACTTACATTCAAGCTCCTAGGAAAAATCCAGTTAGTGTTGCAAAGGTGAAACCCTTTGTAATACCCCAGTTTTGACCCTCAGATGGTATTGGATCAGATTATCTATAAATTGGAAATGCATGGTTAGCATGATGATTGTCAAGCCATGTGAGTTTTAAATGACCCCCTAGTGTAAATGTTGTAAATATGCTTTGTATGGATTCCTAGTGGGGAGCTCAAGGCCAAGGCCCAACAAGAGAATTGCTGGAAATATAGATGTTGTAAATATACTTTATATGGACCATGTGGTAGAGATACCATGATGCACAATATGTCATGTAAAAAGACAATGCTGGAATATATTATATAATGGTCCAAAATTACTGTTGGGACCACAAGGGGACAATGAGTCCACAACAACGAAGTATGACTCAGGCAAGACTAGTGATTCTTTCGAAGTCTCCCGAAGTCTCAGCTGGGCCGAGTAATTGCCTCATCCTTGGCCATGAACTCATCACTCACCAAGATTTGCCCTTGCCAAACTCGACACTTGCCACCTGCTAGTCTCAACCTTACCATATTTTAAGGTTTTTTGTATTTACCTAGTCTTTCCTGAGTCATCGAATTTTGCTAAGTCTCAAGCCAACTGAGTCTTGTTGAGTCCAAGTTTGACAACTGAAGTGAACAAAGTTCGTACTTCTCGTTAAATACTCCAGAAGACTTGGAATATGAAAATATCCATTGAGAATACAAATATTTTATTAAAATGTATGAAGAATGAATGAATGATGATTGTTACAAATGAGGCTCGCTTATATAGCTATGCAGGTGCCTCTTCATGGAAGGTCATGTCCCATTTAGACATGTCTCTTCAACCTAATTACTAAATAACTAATCATTACTTATTATTTACATTATATATATTATTTTATTCATAACATTGCCTTCCTCCTCAAAAAGCTTTGTCCTCAAAGCCTGTTGATAAAAAAGGCTTGCTCTCTTTTCAAATACGAATGTCTTCTCTTCTCGGGGTAGTCATCCTTGTTGATACAAGTTGATATGATCCTCTAAGTGACAAACAAAATTGTCGCACTGAGAAGGGATCAGGCCATCCTAGATCAATCTTCTATGGAATCTTCGGAACATCAGTTTGTTTATTCTGTTCTGAATACATAGCTTGATCGAGTTGTCTACTCCCGTGATTTGGATGTCGATAGGGAACTTTTTTGGTTTGGCTTTCCCTTCTTAGGTGTGTGGTAATTTTTTATTTTCTTCTAGCAAGGATGTTATTGAGCTGGTTACAAAACCTTCACTTACAATGTTCTTCGTCTGAACTGTAACATCTAAGTTTGTATTTTTTGCAACTTGCTTGTCTTCTTCTTGAGTTGTGACATTTACTGGATCAGTATCAGTTTCTTTCTCTTCAACTTGGACTTCTACATTCGATGCTTTATTTTGAGTAAGTTTTTCTCACTTGACATAAGTAGCTTCTTGTCACTTTTGAGCTTCTTTATTTGCGTAAGAAGGTTTTGATTATGATTCCTTAGACGTAAAAGCTCTTCGTTTTCTGAATTGTTGATTTTATCCTTAGTATTCTTCTCATCATCTTTTAAACTTTTGATTTGTTCTAATAAATTTTATTAAGGTGCTTTAGACGTAAATTTTCCTCTTCTGTTCTGATAAGTGCTTCTTGAATTCCTTCTTTGTGACCTTAGTCTTCTTGACTTGTCCAATTAATTTTTCAACATGGTCCTTGAGACAAGAAATTTCTTCGTCCTTTTCCATTACTTGTTTGTAATGCATATCTGCAAGATCTTCATATTCTTGTTGTAACACTTTCTTGTTTTGCCGAAGTTCGGCTATTATGTTTTTCTTTTGATCTTTTAACTGCAATTTCTCGGTACATGGGATTACATCGTTTTGTAGGGGTGATGAGGGGTGTTTATCTTGTAATTTGGATTCTGTCTTCTTCATTTCCTTATTAAAATATGTATGTTGTTTCCAACAGTTGCCATTAATTCTTTCATCTGTCTTGCTAATGTTTGTTTTTTTGTATCACTTAGACATTCAACTAAGGTAAAAGCTTTGTAACATTTTATGCACACTGCGTTTTGATTTCTGAATGACTCTTGACAATTAGGATATCCTTGTGAACGGAAAGGACATATTGTAAAGAAACCACGGTTCTTTGTGGAAATCATCTCTTTACCTTTTTTATTTTTTATTTTTCTCCTTTAGATCAAATCCCTTTGGGTTGCAATTATGAACGATGGTGGAAGGTTGTTTGAGCGGCGACAGTTAAATGGTGGCGGTTGGCGACCGGAGCAATGATCGTAATTGGGATGCTCGGGAGGCAGCAATGGTGGTGGATGCGGTGATCCGGCGCAGTGGTAGCGCTGTCAGACGGTTACGATGGCGGCGGCTCGATGGCTCAGTGTGCTCTTGGTTAGCGGAAAAAGTTGAGCTGTAGTCAAGTGTTGTAGTGGCTGCGGAATTCTGATGCTACAGGTCCACTTTTACACTTTTTTTTTAAATATATTTTAATAAAACTTTATATATATATATATATATATTGCGATATATAAATTTTCTTTTGTTTATGTTTTTACCTGTGCAAAAATCGTGCCTTGTTTGGGGGTTGCAAACAGTGACTATGGCGGGCGTTTTTTAATTTCAATTTTGTTATTTTTTTTTTCAATGGCAAAAGGCCTGATAGCGAAAATTTAGACCCTCCAAAAGCTTGTAGTGAAACGGCAACGAAGTTGACAAATTTCAACGGTCAAGGACCTAGATCGGAGAGCGTGACTCTGTGCAGAGGTGAGCGGCCAAAAGATCGAACTGCTCTAACACCAAATGAAGTGAACAAAGCTCGTACTTCTCGTTAAATACTCCGAAAGACTTGGAATATGAAAATATCCATTGAGGATACAAATATTATATTAAATTGTATGAAGAATGAATGAATGATGATTGTTACAAATGAGGCCTGCTTATATAGCTAGGTAGGTGCCTTTTCACGGAAGGTCATGTCCCATTTAGACATGTCTTTTCAACCTAGTTACTAATTAACTAATCATTACTTATTATTTACATTATTTTATTCATAACATTGCCTTCCTTCTCAAAAAGCTTTGTCCTCAAAGCCTATTGATAAAAAAGGCTTGCTCTCTTTTCAGATACGAATGTCTTCTCTTCTCGAGGTAGTCATCCTTGTTGATACAAGTTGATATGATCCTCTAAGTGACAAACAAAATTGTCGCACTGAGAAGGGATCTGGCCATCCTAGATCAATCTTCTATGGAATCTTCGGAACATCAGTTCGTTCATTCTGTTCTGAATACGTAGCTTGATCGAGTTGTCTACTCCCGTGATTTGGATGTCGATAGGGAACTTTTTTGGTTTGGCTTTCCCTTCTTAGGTGTGGTAATTTTTTTATTTTCTTCTAGCGAGGATGTTATTAAGCTGGTTATAGAACCTTCACTTACAATGTTCGTCGTCTGAACTGTAACATCTAAGTTTGTATTTTCTGCAACTTGCTTGTCTTCTTCTTGAGTTGTGACATTTACTGGATCAATATCAGTTACTTTCCCTTCAACTTGGACTTCTACATTCGATGCTTTATTTTGAGTAAGTTTTTCTAAGTTGACATAAGTAGCTTCTTGTCACTTTTGAGCTTCTTTATTTGCGGAAGAAGGTTTTGATTATGATTCCTTAGACGTAAAAGCTCTTCATTTTCTGAATTGTTGATTTTATCCTTGGTATTCTTCTCATCATCTTATACTTTTGAGTTGTTCTAATAACCTTTTATTAAGGTGCTTCTTGAATTCCTTCTTTGTGACCTTAGTCTTCTTGATTTGTCCAATTAATTTTTCAACGTGGTCTTTGAGACAAGAAATTTCTTCGTCCTTTTCCATTACTTGTTTGTAATGCATATCTGCAAGATCTTCATATTCTTGTTGTAACACTTTCTTGTTTTGCCAAAGTTTGGCTATTATGTCTTTCTTTTGATCTTTTAACTGCAATTTCTCGGTACATGGGATTACATCGTTTTGTAGGGGTGATGAGGGGTGTTTATCTTGTAATTTGGATTCTGTCTTCTTCATTTCCTTATTAAAATATGTATGTTGTTTCCAACAGTTGCCATTAATTCTTTCATCTGTCTTGCTAATGTTTTTTTTTTGTATCACTTAGACATTCAACTAAGGTAAAAGCTTTGTAACATTTTATGCACACGGCATTTTGATTTCTGAATGACTCTTGACAATTAGGATATCCTTGTGAACAAAAAGGACATATTGCAAAGAAACCACGGTTCTTTGTGGAAATCATCTCTTTACCTTTTTTATTTTTTATTTTTCTCCTTTAGATCGAATCCCTTTGGGTTGCAATTATGAACGATGGCGGAACGCTGTTTGAGCGGCGACAGTTAAATGGTGGCGGTTGGCGACCAGAGCAATGATTTTAATTGGGATGCTCGGGAGGCAGCAATGGTGGTGGATGCGGTGATTCGGCGCAGTGATAGTGCTGTTGGACGGTTATGGTGGCGGTGGCTCGAGGGCTCGGTGTGCTCTTGGTCAGCGGAAAAAGTCGAGTCGTAGTCAAGTGTTGTGGTGGCTATAGAATTCGGATGCTGTAGGTCCACTTTTACACCTTTTTTTATATATTTTAATAAAACTTTATATATATATATATATATATATATATATATATATATATATTGCGATATATAAATTTTCTTTTGTTTATGTTTTTACCTGTGCAAAAATCGTGCCTTGTCTGGGGGTTGCAATCAGCGACTATGGCGGGCGTTTTTTAATTTCAATTTTGTTATTTTTTTTCAATGGCAAAAGGCCTGATAGCGAAAATGGAGACCCTCCAAAAGCTTGTAGCGAAACGGCAACAAAGTTGACGAATTTCAATGGTCAAGGACCTAGATCGGAGAGCGTGGCTCTATGCAGAGGTGAGCGGCCAAAAGATCGAGCTGCTCTAACACCAAATGAAGTGAACAAAGTTCGTACTTCTCGTTAAATACTCCGGAAGACTTGGAATATGAAAATATCCGTTGAGGATACAAATATTATATTAAATTTTATGAAGAATGAATGAATGATGATTGTTACAAATGAGGCCCGCTTATATAGCTAGGTAGGTGCCTCTTCACGGAAGGTCATGTCCCATTTAGACATGTCCCTTCAACCTAATTACTAATTAACTAATCATTACTTATTATTTACATTATTTATATTATTTTATTCATAACATTGCCTTCCTCCTCAAAGATCTTTGTCCTCAAAGCCTGTTGATAAAAAAGGCTTGCTCTCTTTTCAGATACGAATGTCTTCTATTCTCAGGGTAGTCATCCTTGTTGATACAAGTTGATATGATCCTCTAAGTGAGAAACAAAATTGTCGCACTGAGAAGGGATCAGGCCATCCTAGATCATTCTTCTATAGAATCTTCGGAACATCAATTCGTTCATTCTGTTCTGAATACGTAGCTTGATCGAGTTGTCTACTCCCGTGATTTGGATGTCGATAGGGAACTTTTTTTGTTTGGCTTTCCCTTCTTAGGTGTGTGGTAATTTTTTTATTTTCTTCTCGCGAGGATGTTATTGAGCTGGTTACAAAACCTTCACTTACAATGTTCTTCGTCTGAACTGTAACATCTAAGTTTGTATTTTCTGCAACTTGCTTGTCTTTTTCTTGAGTAGTGACATTTACTGGATCAGTATCAGTTTCTTTCTCTTCAACTTGGACTTCTACATTCAATGCTTTATTTTGAGTAAGTTTTTCTAACTTGACATAAGTAGCTTCTTGTCACTTTTGAGCTTCTTTATTTGCGTAAGGTGGTTTTGATTATGATTCCTTAGACGTAAAAGCTCTTCGTTTTCTGAATTGTTGATTTTATCCTTAGTATTCTTCTCATCATCTTTTAAACTTTTGATTTGTTCTAATAATTTTTTATTAAGGTGCTTTAGACGTAAATTTTCCTCTTCTTGTTCTGATAAGTGCTTCTTGAATTCCTTCTTTGTGACCTTAGTCTTCTTAACTTGTCCAATTAATTTTTCAACGTGGTCCTTGAGGCAAGAAATTTCTTCGTCCTTTTCCATTTCTTGTTTGTAATGCATATTTGCAAGATCTTCATATTCTTGTTGTAACACTTTCTTGTTTTGCCGAAGTTCGACTATTATGTTTTTCTTTTGATCTTTTAATTGCAATTTCTCGGTACATGGGATTACATCGTTTTGTAGGGGTGATGAGGGGTGTTTATCTTGTAATTTGGATTCTATCTTCTTCATTTCCTTATTAAAATATGTATGTTGTTTTCAACAATTGCCATTAATTCTTTCATCTGTCTTGCTAATGTTTGTTTTTTTGTATCACTTAGACATTCAACTAAGGTAAAAGCTTTGTAACATTTTATGCACAAGGCGTTTTGATTTCTGAATGACTCTTGACAATTAGGATATCCTTGTGAACAGAAAGAACATATTGCAAAGAAATCACGGTTCTTTGTGGAAATCATCTCTTTACCTTTTTTATTTTTTATTTTTCTCCTTTAGATCGAATCCCTTTGGGTTGCAATTATGAACGATGGCGGAAGGCTGTTTGAGCGGCGACAGTTAAATGGTGGCGGTTGGCGACCGGAGCAATGATCGTAATTGGGATGCTCGGGAGGCAGCAATGGTGGTGGATGCGGTGATCTGGTGCAGTGATAGCGTTGTCGGACGATTACGGTGGCAGTGGCTCGACGGCTCGGTGTGCTTTTGGTCAGCGGAAAAAGTCGAGCCGTAGTCAAGTGTTGTGGTGGCTGTGGAATTCGGATGCTGCATGTCCACTTTTACACTTTTTTTTTTTTGAATAAAATTTTATATATATATATATATATATATATATTGCGATATATAAATTTTCTTTTGTTTATGTTTTTACCTGTGCAAAAATCGTGCCTTGTTTGGGGGTTGCAAACAGCGACTATGGCGGGCGTTTTTTAATTTCAATTTTGTTATTTTTTTTCAATGGCAAAAGGCTTGATAGCAAAAATGGTGACCCTCCAAAAGCTTGTAGCGAAACGGCAACGAAGTTGACGAATTTCAACGGTCAAGGACTTAGATCGGAGAGCGTGGCTCTGTGCAGAGGTGAACGGCCAAAAGATTGAATTGCTCTAACACCAAATGAAGTGAACAAAGCTCGTACTTCTCGTTAAATACTCCGGAAGACTTGGAATATGAAAATATCCATTGAGGATACAAATATTATATTAAATTGTATGAAGAATGAATGAATGATGATTGTTACAAATGAGGCCCGCTTATATAGCTAGGAAGGTGCCTCTTCACGGAAGGTCATGTCCCATTTAGACATGTCTCTTCAACCTAATTACTAATTAACTAATCATTACTTATTATATTGCTTATTATTTACATTATTTATATTATTTTATTCATAACAACAACTTTGGTCCATGTTGTCGCATAGAATGTCTAGGCACCGCGACAACAACTCAGATCGGGGGCTGTCACCCTGATCCCCAATCTCTCTATCTAAGTTGTCTCCTTGCAGACTAAGGGAGGTAGACCCTAATGAAAATGAAGAAGGAGAACTGAATGAAAATCAACCAATTCAGGAGACACAGTTAAATGACCAAGTACTTGTTAAGATTAACGAGATTTTATAGATTCAATTACATTTGAAGTTTAAAACCAGTGCCTTGTGGAGTCAAAAAATATCCCGTTATGAAATTAAAGACAAGTATTTGATATGTAACTATTGCTATGAAAAATCAATCCACCACAATGATATTCAACAAAACACCCTCACAATTATGCATTAACAATGTTCGATAAAGACATGCAATTTATCATCACTTGAAATATTCCCAAAGTTGACTTAAACAATTAATTACCGATTTTCAAGTGATTTAAAACCACAAGTAAAGCTCATCAACCACAGCTAAGCATAAAAATACTTTGAACCAACAATTTAAATTCGAAACAAAAATATTATCACGAGGGTACCATCAAATTTAAATGCCAGATATTTCCAATATTTCCGAATTTACGATATTCCAAATAATTCCAACTCAAAAATCTATAGTCAAACTTTAGATAGAAAGAAATTTAAAGCTCACCTTGACTATGTAAAATTTTTAAATGTTTTTGAGAATTTTCCAAAGTTAAAAATTTAAAATTTTTGGGCCTTTTTTTTTTAATTTTTAAATATTTTTTATATTTTCTTTTTAAATCTAAAGTTAATAAAACTAAAAAAACAAATATATATATATATATATCACTAAAACTGAAGTTCTACAAAATGAAAAAGTTAAAAAGTTTTTTTTTTTAAGAAATTTTTTATTATTTTTTTAATATCTTAAAATTTCAAAATCTAAACAAAACTAAAAGATCAAATCAAATTTTTACTCTAACTCAATCAAAATTGAAAATGTTAAAACTAAAACTATGGCAAATTTAAATAAAATAACAAATCTAAAATCTAAGGCTAGACTAAAGCCAAAATCAAATGATTTAAAACTAACACAAACTAAAAAGAAACTGAAATCTAAAGTTTAAAAATCGAAAATCTGGAATCGGATAAAAAATTGGATCTGCTGTACAATTTTTTGTTTGTTTGTTTGTTTGTATGTATGTGCAGGAAAGGGACGTACGGATGGCAGGGAGCGAGGAGGGCAGAATGGACGCGGAGAAGAACAATGGAGAGGGTTCACGTAGGAGCCAGGGCTGCGGCAAGGGTGAACGGTTAGACAGAGCATAAAGGCAGCAGTAAGGAGGATTGGCAAGGATGGTAAGCAGCGTGAAGACTGCAGGATGAAGTTGGCAGCAAAGTACGGACAGCGTGAAGACTGTGGGAAGAGCAGAAAATTTGCAGTGGACAGGAGAGGAATGAAGAGGGGGCAGCAGCAGATAGATAGTAAAAATTTTGCAGGTACACGAATTTCAAATAATTTTCTTCAGCCAGCAACAAAATTTCGCTAGTATAGCTTAGATTTTCAAAATATTGATTTAGATGCACCTGAGATTCACACTTTTGCAGCAAAATTATGCCTAGATCTGCAAGTGGGACTGATCTTGAGGCCAGATCTTACCCTCTAGGGCCTAGATCTGGCTCAGATCTAAAAATTTTCTAAGAATCTCCCTGTAAACCTGCACAAAACCAAAAAAAAAACTATGCACATAAAATAAACTCTTAAACCCTAGAGATTATTTGCAAATTTACAGTGCTAATTTACAGATCAGAGGCCCTTGTGGCCAGATTTAAAACCATTTTTGCACAATTAAAAAAAAAAAGAAATTAAAAGAGGCACAAGCCCAAGAAGACCCTGCAAGAACAAAATTTCGTAAGATAACTTTGGGAATTAGGAAACAATGAGCTTTTTCAGATTTTCTGATATTTGAGAGTTGGCTGGTCTAACTGAAGACTTCCCCAAATGCTCAAATCTTGAAAAACGATCTCTGCACACTTAGATCTGAATTTTAGGTTAATAGAGATTTAAAAATAAACATGAGACTTTTCAGAAAAATAGATAACTAATATTTCCATTAAATCAAAATGCAATTTTAGAAACCCAGAAAACTGCACAAGATACCTATATGCAGATCAATCCATAAAGGCCATCAGCCATCAAAATGCCAAATAAAGTAGCAAAGTTTAGAGACAATATCACCACATTGATCTGGAAAAGGAACACCAAAGTTTGTAACCTCAAAGTCTTTATGCTTTATTCATCAAAAAATTACAAGAGCTTCCAAGAACAAGTGCACGATTCAAAGATCAGATGATTGAAAAATTGACAAAGACCTCTAATTTATAAGATAAAATCTCCAATGGCTAGTTCAGTTGATCCTTGTCAAAGTAATCTCGACCGTCGAAAAGATTTAATTATCTTTTAATCTGGACCGTCGAAATTATAATTTTGAGGAAATTCGAATTTATCATTTAATTCCATTTTAATTAACTCAAAAATAATATTTTTGAGTTAATTACCTCAAAATTTTGACTTTGACTTAACCACCAAGGCCCAAGGGTCCAAAATTTCTTGAAATTCTCAATATTCTCTTGGCTTGGGATTTTTAAAAATTTATTTTTGAAGGACCCACGAATTTTGCCTTTGAAAATTTTTAACTCACATAGGACTTAAAATTAATTAAATTTCTGACTTAGGATTTTTAATTAATTTGGCCAGAAAATTTAATTAATTGACTGAGAGGGGATTTAATTATTTTTCCAACCCTTTTTACATAAGATAAACACATTTAGACACATAAAGGGGGAATACCCATTCGTATAGACTCTCAAATACTACCCAATTTTGCGACTCAAAACATGATCTAGTAGACCAAGCAACTTGTAATAAAATAATCTAGCCAATTAGCTAGGATTATTCCCATACTACTTTTACAAAGACTCGATAGAAAACACTAGGACTTACTTAGCATCTTGATGACAAAATCCACCCTAGCTTTGGGGTGAGGCTGGAGGGGAAAACTTTGCCGATCACTTATGTCGAAAAACACAAATGAATCAGTGAGACAAAAATACTCCTAGGATAGAAATCATCACCAAAATACTAGTTTTACCTAGGTTGTTACATAATGGTGGTCTTACTTAGATCATTTACATCATAAACATGTAGAATGGGTTTACATCATTTATAAAACTGTCGATTGTCGATGAAATATGAATGGCGTGAACACCTCGAACATGATGAGTCCCATTTGAAAAAAAATGGGGGTGTACTGCTATGGGGTCGTTGACAAAGTGTGGTCAACATTTGGCTCTACTTGGGGACACGTTGTTTCATTGAAAGAATGTGAGAATCCAGAATCTGCATCCAAGCAACACATTTACATAAGTAGCGTCCATCCAAATATCATCATATAACATTAAGCACATGAAAAATAGAAGCTCTTCTATCATTTATTATTCTACTTAACATGAAAATTAAATCTAATCTAACTACAAAATGAAATGCTGATAGGACTTTGACTACAAAATGAAATGCTGAAAGGACAAGGAATAAGGTTAGAAATACAATACAAAGGATGCCCAATGGCATCAGATGTCATCTCTGAAGAACAACTTGAGCAGTTGGCCATTCGCAGGTAACTGAAGTGGTTTGCCTTCCAATGTGCTCAAGTGGAATGAGTTTGGTCCAACAATGTCTCTGATAATATAAGGTCCCAACCACAAACTGTCAAATATCTTGTGTTTTCCGGGTTTTTCATTCTTTCGATCCCAAAGTAATACCATGTCTCCAACCTACAAAGATCTAGATCGAGATGATTTATCAAAGCTTTTCTTAATGTTAGATTGATTCTTACACATATTATCTAAAGCTTTCCTACGAGATTCATCCAACTCCACAATTTGATCAATTCTATTTTGAACATCTTTATCAGTGGAAAAATGTTAAAGGAGTTGGTAAGTTGGTAATTTAAGGTGCACAGGAAAAGTTACATCCAAGCCATAAACTAATTCAAAAGGACTTTTACCAGTAGCTTTCTTTTTAGTAATTCTATCCGCCCACAAAGCATACTTGATTTTGCTGTCCCAAGATCGCTTATTATCTCCTACTATCTTCTTGATAATGGTTATAAGATTTTTATTACTTGACTCAGCTAAGCCATTATCCTGAGGATAGTAGTTAGATGAATGAGATAATGTAATGCCATACTTAAAACAAAAAGATGAAAATTCAAAAGAACTAAAAGCCTTGGCATTATCAGTAGTGATCTTGGCAGGGACACCAAATCTAGTAATGATTTGATTTTCAATAAAGTTCATAATGACCTTTTCATTGGCATTCTTAGCAGGAATGGATTCAACCCATTTTGTAAAATAATCAGTCGCAGTTAAGATCCAGGAGTAGCCATTGTTAGAATTTTCATGGAATTTCCTGATGAAATCTAGACCCCAATGTTGAAAAGGTGCCTCAACAACCACAGGTTGTAGGGGCAGGGCAGCTAGCTTCTGCTTCCCAGTGAATAGTTGACAGGCTTGGCAACTTCTGACAAATTTATGCACATCTAAAAAGATCGAAGGCCAATAATAACCAGCTCTCATAATTTTGTGGGCGGTAGTTCTAGCAGCATAATGACCACCACAAAATCCTGAATGAAACTCAGAAATCAACTTCTTAGACTCAATCTCATCAACACACCTAAGTAGTAGCCCCTCAGGATTTCTCCATCCAAGGCCATCCTTCATGAGGCAATACTTAGTGGCTTTTAATCTAAGAGCCCTTCTTCTATGAGCAACTAAATGGTCAGGACATGTAAGATTTAACAAATAATAAACAATGTCCCTATGCCATTCATGCTCTCCTAACCTTTGCAGCTCAGGCGAAAATGCATCATTAAGACAAATCAAACCAAGCGCTTTCCCATTACCTTCGGTCATCATTTCAGCCAAGCCTTGACCCTTAACTAACTTGGTGGGCTTAATCTCTAAATCATACTCTTTAATTTTAGTAACCCACCTAGCACGAGTCCCTAAGCAATCAGTGTGAGTTAAGATATCTTTAATCGTGAAATGCGGGACGAAAGCAATGATTTTAGAATAACCCACATAAGTCCTAAAATGCTTAAGAGACTTAACCAAAACATAGGCTTGCTTTTCCATAGTAGTATAATTTAATTCAGAATTTTGAAGCGCTATACTCATGAAAGCAATAGGCTGCTCGTGACCTTCCTTATTCTTTTGTAATAAGACACCAACAATGGTATCTTCAGAGGCGAAAGAGAAAATCACGAAAGCCTTAGAATAATCAGGACTTGCTAAAACAGGAGCTTTGGCAATGGCACCCTTAATTTCTTGAAAAGCCTTTTTACCATCTTCTTTCCACAAAAAATTTACATCCTTTTTTAGAAGACTTTGAATAGGCTTAGCTATTTCTGCGTAATTTGGAATAAATCTTCTAAGAAAATTAGTTTTCTTAGAAAAGACTGAAGGGATCTAAGATTATGAGATAGAGGAATCTTTTGGATTGCCTTAACTCTTTTAGGATCAATCTTGATCCCATCTTTGGAGATGATGTGACCAAGTAATTTCCCTTTAGTTACTCCAAAAATAGACTTAGCTGGATTCAAGGAAATCCCAAACTCTCTACACCTATCAAAGACCTGCTTAAGATGACCTATGTGACTAGTACCATCTTTAGAAAAAACAGTAAGATCATCCTGATAAATTTCAATAATTTTTCCAACTAAACCTTTAAAAGCATAATCCATAGCCCTTTGAAAAGTAGCCCCAACATTAGTCAACCCAAAAGGCATTCTAATGTATTCGAAAGTACCCCATGGTGTGGTGAATGTAGTTTTGTGATGATCTTCTTTTTTAACCCAAACTTGATTGTATCCAGAAAAACCATCTAGCAATGACATCATTCCTGAACCTGTTACTCTTTGCAACATAGTCTCCATGTTGGGCAAAGGGTAATTATCCTTTTTACATGCTAGATTAAGGTTTCTAAAATCGACACAAAGTCTAATGGTACCATTCTTCTTTCTAACAATCACTAGGTTGGAACACCATGTTGAATGTCTAGTTTGAGCAATGATTCCAGCTGCGAGCATTTTTCAAAGCTCTTTCTGAACCAAAGGGGCTAACTTAGGATTTATTTGCCTAAGCTTTTGACAAAAAGGTTTAGCATTCTCATCTTTCAAAGGGATAATGTGTTGCATGACATCTTCCCTATATCCTTTTAATTCATCATACGAAAATGCTAAAACATCCCTATATTCATGAAGTAAATTTGTCAACTTTTTCCTTTCTTCTTCATTAGTACCTTTACCAATTTTGACATTCTTAGGGTCCTCAGAGGCACCAATATTTACTTCAATGAATTCACCAGGATCCATTTTATTTTCCTCTTTCATTTTTGTGGCATCATGCCGATCAAAATGCTGCTCTAAAGCAACAATATTCCCAGGAGTAGGATTTATAATATCATCATGATCATTAGATCCATCTTCCCTAGAACTTATCCAAAAAATTTCAAACTCATCCAAATTATTAAGAAAACGAATGACTTGCTTTTCATCATTAAAAACCTGCCAATGCTCTGAGTTATCCAGGACTGAAGGTCTGAAAATAATTTCCATTTTTATCTTATCCTTAATTAATTCATCAGATAATTGTAAAGTAGAAGTGGCCACAACAAGCTCATCCGCCAAGCTATTCTTTCCTCTTGGAATAGCTTCAAGGTTAATGGCATCAAAGTGTTCCATAACATCCCACACAACATTCCGATAATTCCTTAACCTTTGATTTTTACATGTAAATTTATTCTTAACTTGCATGATAACCAAATCAGAGTCTCCCTTGATACTAAGTAACTTAATTCAGAGTCTCCCTTGATACTAAGTAACTTAATTCTTAAAGCTTTTGCTAACTCAAAACCCAACAACAAGGCTTCATATTCGGCCACATTGTTGGTTGCATCAAACTCAAGTCTATAGGCAAACTTAAAGATATGACCAAGGGGAGACTTCAATACAATTCCAGCACCTTTACCATGCCTAGATGATGCACCATCAAAATGCATGTGCCAAACTTGATCCCTTAGGTCCTCAAATTTCTCATCAACCTTGTCATCTAAAGGAACTATGAAATTAGATATAATAGCATAATTCCCCATGTCAGGTTGTTTGTTAATTATTTCATTATGAGGTCTTTTAGGATCTTCCACATGGAATCTTCTTTCAGGCTCTCTATTTAGCTTCACAAACCCTTCACCTCTAGGGGAAGGAATCATAGCATAAGACCAATTCATCTAAATACTTCCTCCTAGATCAAAGGCCCACTTTCTAGATAACAACATACCCTAAGCATCCGGAACATCAACTACAACTATGTCCATAACAATCATTATGTCCGGGTAAACCGATAAATGAACTTGCAAATCCTTGATTAACCCATGAACTTCAGTTTTCTTAGAATCCATGACACATATGTTGTAGTATGGTCTAGAAACTCTTAAATTAAGCTATTCCATGACCCTCTTGGTCATGACACAAGTTGAAGCACCATAATCTAGCATACAATTATTCAATTTATAACCATTAACCATCAAAGTAAGAAAAAATGGTTGATGCTCCTTGTTATCCGACTCCATTTTTTGCAAATATATAGGGGCATCTCGATAAGAAACTCCAGGAGTCTTATCTTGAGCAACATTAACATGCGAAACTCCAAGAACATCTAAAACTTTAGCTCTCTGAGTGGGAAGCTTTAACATCTCAGTGACAGGCACTAAGATCTTAGCATTACTCAACCATGTGCCCAAATCAATATTCAAACCAAGACTAGGATTAAAAATTTGAGGGGGAGTTAGATTATTACCTTGCTCTTTATCCCTTCTTTGATAAGTTAATCCATTGTCCTTAGCAATTTCCAAAATTTTATCAGGAGAAGGCTTTTCACCAAATAATTCAATCATCAAATCCCTCTCATGATCAAAATTATTGATACTATGCGAAGATATAAAAGGCCTAACATCTTGAATATTTTCCTTAACTTCCATCCAATCTTCCATAGACAAAGAAAACTCCTGACCAACAACATTTATCTTATTACTTGCCCCAAACATTCCACTATTCATGATTCTTTTAACAGTGGGACAAGTAACCTCCTCATGAAGAGCATCACAAGCTCTACAACAAGGTGGAGCTTCATCAACCATATTAGTAGATTCAAGCGGATTAGGAGGTCTCTGCTCACTAGGCTGACCTTTTTTATGCCAAGTATTATTACCTCGATTATTACTATTATGATTCCTAGGTTGGGAATTTTGCACTTGAGCCCTTTCCATTTGGACCAACCTAAACTGCAAAGTGCTTATTTCCTTAGCATGGTCAGAGATTAATTTCTCTTGGTTAAGCTCATGCTTTCAAGCTTTTGCATTAACTTTTTCATACGGTCATCATCATTTTCCAGAGGCTCTTTACCTTTAGGTCCTTTCAACTTAGTCGCAGCCCTATCAAAACCAGGAATTTCAGATATTCCCAATGCCCTTTTGTCCTTTTCAAGTTCTAAAATTTGGCAAGCTTTATAATCAGCAGTCTTAGCACGTCTTAGCTCATATGAAGTATCAGAATCAAAAGCATCAATGTAAAAATTTAGAAGAGATCCATCAGGAGGCTTATGAGTTTGAGATATTTCCCTAAGAATACCATTAGATCTCTTGTTAAATTCTTCCATCATTTCATTTTCTTTCTTTTTTATGGTACTGATATCTTTCACCAAATGCCTATCTTCCCTTTTCACCAAACTTATCCTTGAAGGCTGCTAGAATTGACTAAAAAGTATCAAATGAATTATCAGGGTTTTCAGTAAACCAATCCATAGCATCCCGTTCAAGGGTAAGAATAAAACAACACATCTTTACATCCTCGAAATTATTATTTCTAGCCCATTTATTCCACCAACAAGTGAAAGCGCTTAAATGAGATTTGACACTAACTGCATCATTTCCTTGAAAAGAAGGTAACTTATCCATTCTATGTTGAGGGAAATCATGAGGATGACCTTGAATATTAGCAAAATTACACGGGGCATATAATGATATCGGGCTGAAGAGGATCACAAAAAAGAGAATGGATATCAGAGAGAGCTTCCTGGCCGAGATTAACAAGAAGTGTACGAGAAGAGAGCTTGTGTAATCGGAGTCTGAGAACCTTTTTAGGATCTGGAGTAGGATTAATCAAGCTACTTGGATGTCTTCTAGTACAAATTCTTGTAGAAGATGAATCCAATGGAGTCGCCACTAGGACAGGAAGTTAACTCAAATATCTGAGATGAAAGACAAAGAAAGAAATGAATGTCGAAAGCCAAAGTCCAATAAATTGTTCCCCGGCAACGACGCCAAAAAATGTTGTCGCACAGAATGTCTAGGCACCGCGACAACGGCTCAGATCAGAGGCTGCCACCCTGATCCCCAGTCTCTCTATCTAAGTTGTCTCCTTGCAGACTAAGGGAGGTAGACCTTAATGAAAATGAAGAAGGAGAACTGGTTGAAAATCAACCAATTCAGAAAACACAGTTAAATGACCAAGTACTTGTTAAGATTAACGAGATTTTATAGATTCAATTAGATTTGAAGTTTAAAACCAGTGCCTTGTGGAGTCAAAAAATATCCCCAAATGAAATTAAAGAGAAGTATTTGATATGTAACTACTGCTATGAAAAATCAATCCACCACAATGATATTCAACAAAACACCCTCACAATTATTCATTAACAATGTTTGATAAAGAGATGCAATTTATCATCACTTGAAATATTTCCAAAGTTGACTTAAACAATTAATTCCCGATTTTCAAGTAATTTAAAACCACAATTAAAGCTCATCAACCACAGTTAAACATAAAAATACTTTGAACCAACAATTTAAATTCGAAACAAAAATATTATCATGAGGGTACCATCAAATTTAAATGCCAAATATTTCCAGTATTTTCGAATTTACGATATTCCAAATAATTCCAATTTAGAAATCTATAGTCAAACTTTCGATAATTCCAATTCAGAAATCTATAGTCAAACTTTGGATAGAAAGAAATTTAAAGCTCACCTTGACTATGTAAAATTTTTAAATTTTTTTGAGAATTTTTGAAGGTTAAAAATTTAAAACTTTTTGGGCCTTTTTTTTTAAAATATTTAAAATATTTTCTTTCTAAATCTAAAGTTAATAAAACTAAAAAACAAATATATATATATATATATATATATATATATATATATATATATATATATCACTAAAACTAAAGTTGTACAAAATGAAAAAGTTATTTTTTTTTTTTTAAAAGAATTTATTTATTTATTTTTTAATATCTTAAAATTTCAAAATCTAAACAAAACTAAAAGATCAAATCAAATTTTTACTCTAACTCAATCAAAATTGAAAATGTTAAAACTAAAACTATGGCAAATTTAAATAAAATAACAAATCTAAAATCTAAAGCTAGACTAAAACCAAAATCAAATGATTTAAAACTAAAATTAAAACTAACGCAAACTAAAAAAGAAACTGAAATCTAAAGTTTAAAAATCAAAAATCTGGAATCGGATAAAAAATTGGATCTGCTATACGATTTTTTTGTTTGTTTGCATGTATGTGCAGGAAAGGGACGTACGGACGACAGGGAGCAAGGAGAGCAACGTGGACGCGGAGAAGAACAATGGAGAGGGTTCACGCAGGAGCCAGGGCTGTGGCAAGGGTGAATGGTTAGACAAAAAATAAAGGCAGCCGCAAGGAGGATTGGCAAGGATGGTAAGCAGCGTGAAGGCTGCAGGATGAAGCTGGTAGCAAAGTACGGACAGCGTGAAGACTGTGGGAAGAGCAGAAAATTGGCAGTGGACAGGAGAGGAATGAAGAGGGACAACAGTAGACAGATAGTAAAAATTTTGCAGTTACATGAATTTCAAATAATTTTCTTCAGCCAGCAACAAAATTTCGCCAGTATAGTTCAAATTTTCAAAATATTGATTTAGATGCACCTGAGATTCACAATTTTGCAGCAAAATTATGCCCAAACCTGCAAGCAGGACTGATCTTGAGGCCAGATCTTACCCTCCAGGGCCTAGATCTAGCTCAGATCTAAAAAAATTCTGAGAATCTCCTTGTAAACTTGCAAAAAAAAAAACCCAAAACTATGCACAGAAAATAAACCCTTAAACCCTAGAGAATATTTGCAAATTTACAGTGCTAATTTACAGATCAGAGGCCCTCGTGGCCAGATTTAAAACCATTTTTGCATAATTAAAAAAAAAAAGAGATTAAAAGAGGCACAAGTCCAAGAAGACATTGCAAAAACAAAATCTCGCATGATAAATTTGGGAATTAGGAAACAATGACCTTTTTCAGATTTTCTGATCTCTGAGAGTCGGCTGGTCTAACTGAAGACTTCCCCAAACGCTCAAATCTTGAAAAACGATCTCTGCACACTTAGATCCGAATTTTAAATTGATAGAGATTTAAAAATAAACATGAGACTTTTCAGGAAAATAGATAACTAATATTTCCGTTAAATCAAAATGCAATTTTAGAAACCCAGAAAACTGCACAAGATACATGTATGCAGATCAATCCATAAAGACCATCAACCATAAAAATGCCAAATAAAGTAGCAAATTTTAGAGACAATATCACCACCATAGTTATTAAAACCGGCCGGTTTGAACCGGTAACCTGTCATACTGGCCGGTCAGATCAGCTTCCGGTTACAACTGCCCTTGCAACCCGTTTTTGAGGGGTGTCTCACCTGAATTGGCTGGTTAACCGAACCAAACCGACCGGTTAGGTACGAAACCGGCCGGTTAATGCATAAACCGGACGGTTAGGTGTCCCTTCCTTGCGCGGACCCACCGGCGGCCAGCAACACAGCCTTAGGGCATATGTGGAGGTAAGGGGAGGGTTGTTTCCCTCCAAAAACACCCTCCCCAATCTTTTATAAGCAGGGGCAGCCTCTCCTTTGTCTCACACCAACTCATTTGTTGTTTGTGAGTTTGATTGAGAGCTTGGAGAGTGTTGAGTGTTTGCCGGAGCAGTGCTCTTGGAGGCTTGGAGTTGGAGTTGAAGCTATCTTGGAGATAGTTTGGAGCTGTCAATAGCGTTGGCATCTTCAAGAAGATGCTAAGGAAGCTAGTTTGCATTGCTAGGTAAGAATTTTCACTTGAAAAATCCATTTCATTGCTGTTCATGTATTTATTTTCTCATGTCTTTAGCTATTTTATTGCTCTCAAATCTCTAGTCCTATGCTATCAAATTTTGTATGTTTGAATGTGCATTTTGTTTCGTAAATTTAGCCTTAGTTGTCCATTTATCTTAGCTGCAATTTTTTTTAAATGGCAGATTTATTTCCAAATTTCAATTATTTCAAGTCAAGATGCCTCCAAAAGCCAAGGACATTGCATGGGCCCATTGTGATGTGGTTGAGGGAAAGATGGTATGCAAACTTTGTCAAAAATGTATTGGAGGTGGGGGTATTCTTAGATTGAAACATCACTTGGCTGGGATAAGAGGCAATGTAACGCCATGTGATGCACCTAAAGCAGTGTTAGGTCCACTTAGGGCAGAATACCTTGCCAAGCTTGAAAAGTTTGAGGAGACTAAGGCTAGGGAGAAGGCCATCCAAGATGAAATTGCAAGGAAGAGGGAAATAGTAGAAATGTTGAGAGAGAGTGGGTATGAAAATGATGAGTATGATATTCAAGACTCCACTTCTATCCCTTCCACCAATAACCCCTTTCACTATGTTCCTCCTATTGGCAAAAGATCAAACCCAACAAAGAAACCCAACCTCATGAGTTATTTCTCATCCACTGCTAATCCCACAGCCACTGCCTCCATGTCCCAGCCAACTCCAAGTCGTCAACCCACTTTGGATCAACATTGGAAAAAACAATGCAAAGAAGCTTCTCATCAGTACATTGCTAGATGGTGGTATGATTCAGATATCCCATTTAATGCTGCTAACTCACCTTATTACCAAGCTATGTGGGACTTTGTTTTTGTTGCGGGAAATGGCTTCAAAGGCCCTACTGCACATGAGTTAAGGGGGGCTCTTTTGCAACAAGAGATTTCTAGTATTGATGAGTATTTGGCTGAATATAAAGATTCATGGCTCAAAACAGGTTGTTCCATCATGTCAGATGGATGGACTAATGGAAAGAACCGCACTATCATTAACTTCCTTGTTGCTTGCCCTCGAGGAACAATGTTTTTGAGATCAGTTGATGCATCTGATAAGGTGAAGGATGCAACCCTTCTATTTGAGCTTTTGGATGAGATTATTCAGGAAGTGGGAGAGCAGAATGTTGTGCAGGTCATCACAGATAATGCCTCAAACTATGTTCTTGCTAGAAAGATGCTTGAGTCCAAGTATAGTACCATATTTTGGACTCCATGTGCTGCACATTGCATAGACCTCATGCTTGAGGACATAGGCAAAGTGGAATGGGTAAAAAACACTGTAGAGCATGGCAAGTGCATTACAAAATACATTTACAACCACTCATGGGTATTGAGCCTAATGAGGAAAAACACTAGGGGCAAAGAGCTTGTTAGGCCTGCCATTACGAGATTTGCAACTCACTTCCTCACGTTGCAATGTCTCAATTCTCAACAGAAAAACCTGCAAAAAATGTTTTCTTCTGATGATTGGACTGAATCCCGGTGGGCTCGTAGACAAGATGGAAAAGACACCAAAAAGAAAGTCTTTGACATTAATTTTTGGAAAAGGTCTTCAGAGCTGGTAAAAATTACTGAGCCCCTTGTTAAGGTGCTAAGGATGGTAGATGGGGAAAAGATGGCAATGGGATACATTTATGAGGCTATGGATCAGGCCAAGGAGCAGATACGGGCAGCTTACAGGGACAGGTTAGCTAAATATGGCCGGATATGGGAGATCATTGATAACAGATGGAACAATCAACTCCATCGTCCTATACATGCAGTTGGGTATTTTTTGAACCCAAAGAATCATTATAGAGCTCGGCTAGGAGATCAGCAGGATGGGGAGGTCAGATCTGGATTGATTGATTGCTTGGAGCGCATGGTCCCTAACCGTGCAGACCTTTTGGAAACACATAAACAACTTACTCATTTTAGTATGGCAGCTGGTACCTTTGGAAAGAACTTGGCAAAAATGGCAAGAGATGTGGATCAACCAGGTAAGCAATTCCAATTTGTTTTTCTTTTCAAGTTAAATTGTTTGTAAATAAGTAATGAAATGAACTATGTTACTAATGAATGTCTTTTTATTTGCAGCACATTGGTGGGAGTCATTTGGCGGCCAATGTCCTCAATTGCAAAAGTTTGCAATTAGAATCCTCAGCCAAACTTGCAGTGCTACAGGTTGTGAGCGCAATTGGTCTGTTTTTGAGCGCATACACACAAAGAAGAGAAACCGTTTGGAACAGAAACGGTTAAATGATCTTGTGTTTGTGCAATACAACCTTCGCTTGAGGCGGAACCAACTGATGAGCAAAACACTTGATCTAGATCCCATTGTGTTGGATGATATTGATCCAACATCAGAATGGGTGGAGGAGACTGAAGATCCAGTGTTTGAGGCTGATTTTGATTTTGATGCAGCAGTAGCGGGGGGTGAATTTGAAGCAGATTTGGTGGCGCCATCAAACGCAGACCCAGGATTGGTAGCCGCATCAAGAAAAGGAAAACAACCAATGGACGACACTAGTCATGCACCTCGAGTAACTCGTGCTTCCATTAGGTCCACTTCTATTGTTATTGGTGGCAGGGGTACTGAGGTTGCAGATGAGCCTGAGGCTGAGGCATCCTCAGACTCTGATCCAGATGATGTCTATGCAACGCCAGCAGCCGATGTTGATCCTGTGTCTAGTAGCGGTGATGAATTTGATGATTGATCATCATTCATGTGTAGTCTTGTATTAGGCCAATGGCCTCATAGCTTGTAGCATTGTTTTTGGACTTTATGGGCCATTTGGAGCCTCATTTCTTATGTAATTTTCGATGATATGTATTGCACTCGGTGCCATTTTGATATATTCACCTTTGCATGGTATATAAATGAGCAAACTTTGCATATTTTGTCTCTATTGGCTTGGAATCTTGGTTGCAAATCTTAAAAATAGTTTTTTTTATTAAAAAATAATTATTTAATGTATTTTTTTTAAAACCGGTTCATCGAGATCTGACCGCTACCTGTTAGACCGGTTCCGGTTTGAAACCCGGTTCATTAGGTCCACTGGTCCGGTCACCGGTTCCGGTTTTAATAACTATGATCACCACATAGATCTGGAAAAGGAACACCAAAGTTTGTAACCCAAAGTCTTTATGCTTCATTCATAAAAAAATTACAAGAGCTTCCAAGAACAAGTGCATGATTCAAAGATCAGATGATTGAAAGACTGACAAAGACCTCTAATTTATAAGATAAAATCTCCAACGGCTAGTTCGGTTGATCCTTGTCAAAATAATCTCGACCGTCGAAAAGATTTAATTATCTTTTAATCTGGACCGTCGAAATTATAATTTTGAGGAAATTCGAATTTATCATTTAATTCCATTTTAATTAACTCAAAAATAATACTCAAAATTTTGACTTTGACTTAACCACCAAGCCCAAGGGTCCAAAATTTCTTGAAATTCTCAATATTCCCTTGGCTTGGGACCTTTAAAAATTTATTTTTTAAGGACCCACCAATTTTTCCTTTGAAGAATTTTAACTCACCTAGGACTTAAAATTAATTAAATTTTTGGCTTAGGATTTTTAATTAATTTGGCCAGAAAATTTAATTAATTGACTAAGAGGGGATTTAATTATTTTTCCAACCCTCTTTACATAATATAAACACATTTAGACACATAAAGGGGGAATATCCATTCGTATAGACCCTCAAATACTACCCAATTCTGCGGCTCAAAACATGATCTAGTAGACCAAGCAGCTTGTAATAAAATAATCTAGCCAATTAGCTAGGATTATTCTCAAACTACTTTTACAATGACTCGATAGAAAACACTAGGACTCACTTAGCATCTTGATGACAAAATCCACCCTAGCTTTGGGGTGAGGCTGGAAGGGAAAACTCTGTCGATCACTTGTGTCGAGAAACACAAATGAATCAGTGAGACAAAAAACCTCCTAGGATAGAAATCATCACCAAAATACTAGGCTTATCTAGGTTGTTACATAATGGTAGTATTACTTAGATCATTTACATCATAAATATGCAGAATGGGTTTACATCATTTATAAAACTGTTGACTGTCGATGAAATCTGAATGGCGTGAACACCTCGAACATGATGAGTCCCATTTGAAAAAAAATGGGGGTGTACTGCTATGGGGTCGTTGACAAAGTGTGGTCAACAGTCCACAAGAAGGAAAGATGAAAGTGGGTCTATGGAAAAAAAATCCTTTATTTCTTGGTGTTAACTGAAGAACTCACATCCTTGCCATCATATGCCTTGAATGAAGCTAACCATCACCTTTGACTTAGAAAGCCAAAAGCATGAATGCACGAAGTGGTTGGTAAAGTAAAGTCAACCTCATGTAAATAAAGGGTATGTAAAAGGTACCTTGAAAGAAAAAATAAAATCATTTTGGGGAATTAAAAGTCTCTTATTCCTTCCTCCTGATTCATAACTCATGGTATTTCATTCTCTATTTCACGCTGCATTCTCATATGGTATTTTTTCCAACCCAGATCTGTGGTTACATGAACTCATGGAAATAATCCATGAATGAGAATGTATTTGAGCATCGAGGCTGGCGCAAAATAGGAAACATTGCGTGCATAACCTTGGTGCTCATTGATTTTCTCTAAGCCAAGCATTTACTCCACCAGGCTTTCCCAGAGGGCATTCAGCCATTGGGCTCTTCCTCCTTGCAGTGGAGCAGAAGCTAATAGTGATTTCCTGAGGCACTGTATAGTATGGAATGGAAATTGCCAAGTTGTGTTGTGTATGGTCATGAGAACAGAACTCATGGTGGATTGATCGCTGGATGAGGTGCCTTATGTAGTGAAAAATTTGGCCAAGCCATAAGACCATTGGTTTGAGTTGAATATGCTACAATCCCGTAGCTGGTTTCTTCACCCTAGTGGCCTCATACCTGGGTTTGGAGGAGGTATCTGCACTGGATGCTGATGGTTGGGCTGTGAATGACTCTTACAAAGCCAGTTTGTTGGACCACTTTTATTAAGAGATGAGTGTTTAATCCATGTTTTACTTCCCTGCAATTTAACTTTCAATTTTCTGTTATGATGATGAATTTGTGTAGGCAGTGTGACAGTATGCTTAAGAGTGAGTATACCCATGAGCTGCCATGTTTCCCATGATTTAGTGCTTAAATCTTATGGCTGCAGCTGTAATTCTGCAATATGCATGTAATACTAGTATATTAGGCTTCGTGGAAGCCAAATCCATTTTTAATTGATGATCCCAACTGGTTAATAAATGAAATTCGTATTCGGTCAAATGGGGACCCGTTTGTTGCTTGGAAAGACATGGACCGGTATGCTTCACCTTCCTTCTCTATCTTTGACGGTATTAGTTGCTTTGGTCTAAACTGAATGGTTAAGGAAGATAGGGGTTGCTATCTTTTGCTTAATCCCTCACTACCTTGAGTTTTCCTTATTTGATTCAGAAGAACAATTTGAGATTTATTCTTCATTTACCTGTCATATATAATTAGATAGCTGAATTAAAATGCCATGGTTGAGGGTCAAAAATGGCAGAACCTAGGGTTTCAACACCTCTGAATTTTTTCCTTCCCACTAGGGGTTAACTAAGGTTTTTAAAAGGCCTTGTCTTTTTCAATGGTCATATATGGAACTACCCCGTCACAGTCATGGTAAAATTATTTATTCTGGAACGTTCAAGCTGTGCAATTGTTGGGTAGTAGATTTTGTCACGACCATTGTTGTGGTAAGGCTAAGATTTTACTTTTGTTTATATGGATGAGGTGGAGCTCGTTGATTTCGAGCCTGGAATTTCTCTTGTAACCGGAATATTTGTGACCTCCTTTGGACACTTGGCTTTTTCTCCATTTCGCTCAGGGTCCCCTTTTTTCCCCTCTCCTAGTCACTCTCTTGTTTCCATGATTTTCTCTATGCCTCGCGATTCCCCTCCTAACCCCACTGCTCCTCCACTGTCCCCATCTACGCCAACTCCTGGTCAATGTTTGGACAACTGTCAGGGCTCTCAAGGTTGGAGTCTTGGTTCGATTGGCTAGATTTGGGGTACGGGTCCATCTAGGCCTCTTTCCATGGCAAATTTTCTCCAAAACATCCAGTAGTTTATAGGCCAAAATTCTCGGGTTTTGAAGGGCATGGGTTTTGATTTGGGTTACAACGAGGGTACTCGACTGGTATTTTCCAGTCGGGCTAGTATCCCATTGTCAGACATCAACCTACTCCAGTCTACTTTCCTATCCGCTCTGAGTCACTCCCAGCCCTTATCCTCTCAGCTCCCAGTAACAAATATTTCAACTGTTCGCTCTTGGGGTTTTCCAATGAAACCCTGTTATGGGATCCAACCTAGCAAAAGTTCAAATTTTGTTAGGACCGACAACAAAAAAGGCTCTGTGTATTCGTGGGAAACTTCTTCCTCGTGTGACTCTGGTTCTAGGTGGTGACGTTCATATGGAGAGAGCAGGAGTTTTGGTCTCGTTTTCGCTGTTGGGTCGAGTTCAGGGCCGTTGTTTTGCTATTCAAACCCTACGTGTGTGCGCTTCACAAGTTGCTTCGTTTGTTCAATCTCTTCCTGAAGTGGAAATTCTACATAAAGGGTGGATTCATTTGAAGTTTACAAATGAGGAGGACACTCGTGCTATAGCGGGTCAATTCTGGCATATCAAATCTTCGCCGGTTATTTTCAAATTTTGGACACCTTTGTTTGATGCCAAGAAGGAACAATCAGATTTTGTGTCGGTCTAGGTTTGGTTTCCTGGTCTTCCCCTAGACTATTGGGTGGAAGAGGTTTTCCAAGATTTGGGAATTGTTTGGGTACATATTTGACTAATGATTCCTCGTACCTCTCTTCTGGTATTTTGTAGATGGTCTGTGTTGCTTTTGGTGGACCTGAGGGAGGGTCTCCCTAAGGAAATGGAGATGGGTGATCCAGGTGAATATTGGTGGTCACCTGCCTATTCCACTTGGAGCCCCACCATTGTCTCTTTCAGTTTTTCAGTTTCAGCACAACTTACTATTTTTAGCAGTTTTTCAGGTCCTGAACTTCCGGAGCCGTTTTGAAGCCCTAAACGACGTTTTTTGGGAAAACGTAGAGCAACATGAGTCCATGGACCAATGTTGTTCGTTCAAAATTTGTAGTCCTCGGATAGATCTTTCTAACGAGGTATGGTACGCGTCAAACGGAGATCGTATGCCAAAGTTACGCCCTTGGGAAGTTGAAACACCAATTTACCCAAACGTAGCCCATAGTTTTGGCGCTTCATCTCCTAGGGTTAGGGTTTTGGCTGTTTAGGATTTTCCATTGTTTCTAAATAATAAATAGGCCCTCAAGCCTCATTGTAACTCAGTTCAGAGGCCTGTAGCCGCCACATCGCTTCTCAGAGATAGCTACCAGCGCCCTAGCTAGTTTTATTTCCATTCTGTCTGTAAGCAAATTTCAGTTCTTTGATATTAATGAAATGAAGTGTTATTTCCGCTGCATCTCTGTATTTATGGTTATGTGTTTATTATGTTGCATTCCTGCATAAATCCGGATCAGTGGTATCAGAGGGGTCTGCTTTTTCTCGATCCTTCTTTGCATGTCCCCAACGAGGTCGGGGTATAAGGAGCTAGGGCTTGATCTGGTGGAACCTTTGCAAGATCAGCCTCGCAAACCTCGACGGACGCCCATGGGGGACGAAAAGAAAGATGAGGGAGCAGGAGATCATATCAAAATATTGCTCGAGGAGGCCCTCGAAAAACAAAGGAACGCGATGATGGATAGCTTTGCTCAGATCCTTCAACGGCTGCCCACCGGCGGCGCATCTGCATCCAGTAGCCACTCTGGAGTTGCGACTCCCTTTAAGGTACAAGTAAATTTTGACATTCCCATATTTGAGGGGCAAATAGACGCAGATGCCGTAGATAGATGGTTGAATCTATTAGAAGGATATTTCTCTGTTCATGACTTTTCAGACCGGGAGAAGATTATTTTTGCACTCCTCAAAGCTACCCCCCATGTTAAGGACTGGTGGGAAACCTACTGTGAGAACAAGGACCAGACAGAACCCTCTCTGTTCTCGGCCGTACCAACTTGGAATTCTTTTCGAGACGCCATCAAGGAACAGTACTATCCCGTGGGGAGCTATGAGGACAAGTACATACAATGGACCACGCTGCGACAACAAAGGGATCAAGATGTGCATGAGCTGACGAATCTGTTCCATACCCTGCGCACAAAGTTGGGTATCAAAGATTCGGAGAAACATTTGGTGCTAAAGTATCGCAGCTGTCTGCACAGATACATTCAGGAGGAAATGGAGTTCCTCGACATCTCCTCGCTTGGTACGACATACCGGTATGCTGCCAAGATTGAGCAGAAATTCAAACAGAAGAAGCGAGACTTTGGATCTGCGAATCAAAAGCAAGGGAAAGGTGCTCCCAAACCGCAGAACAAAGGATAGAGCCAAGGCATGGCGACTCAAGACAACCTGTCTAAGCCACAAGCAAAGAACAACACCGCAAAGCCAAAGAAGGACACGGGAAAGTGGTGTGAGTTCCATAAGAGCTCCACTCACAACACAAGTGAGTGTCAGGCCAAGCAGTCGCTAGTGGCCGAGATGCGGGCTTCTGAGTCAGATGCATGCTCCGACTCTGAATCAGGACCTGACAAGGGGAATGACAAAGGGAAACAGATTATTGATGCGGAGCCCAATGCCATTGTTTCCACTGCGAAGATCCAGAAGGAGGAACCGAAAGATCCAGAGGAGGAGGAACGTCTCTTCCACTCTCAGATGTGGGTAAAGGGCTCCCCGATACGGTTCATTGTCGACAATGGGAGCCAAAAGAACCTCATTTCAGCAGACGCCGTGAAGCAGTTGGGCTTGCCGACCACAGCTCACCCACATCCATACACCATCTGGTGGCTTCACCAAGGACGAGATCTCCGCGTCAGCTAGCAGTGCCGCCTTCCCTATAGCATCAAGCCCTTCACGGATGAGGTATTATGTGACGTTGCTCCTATTGATGTTTCTGATGTATTATTAGGATAACCATACTTATGGAAGCGTCATGCTGTGTATGAGTCTCGGCGTCGCGCTGTTATTGTTACTTTGGGAAATAAGTTGTACAGGATACCAGAGGTACCACCTCTTGCCGCTATCTCTTTGGTTACTGCAAAACAATGCAGTAAGCTCATTTCCCAAACCAGGAAATTCGTTTTCCTGATGATCCGCCCCCAGGGCAAGAAGAAGACTATGGCCACGACCTCCAGAAAAGGCTCCTCTACACGACAACAACAAATGGATAAGGTTGTGGAGGAGTACGGGGACATTTTCACCTCACCCACAGGGGTTCCTCTACACTGTCAAGTCAAGCACCCGATTGATCTGACCCCAGGTGCGCCGCTACCCAATGGACCGATCTATCGGCGCTCTGTTCTGGAGAATGATGAAATCAAGAGGCAGATTCAGGAGCTGTTGCAGAAAGGTCACATCAGACCAAGTTCATCGCCCTGTGGGAGCCCGATCGTGTTGGTACAGAAGAAGGATGGGACGTGGAGACTATGTATTGACTATCAGGCGCTGAACAAGATCACTGTCAGGAATAGGTACCCGATCCCACGGATTGATGACCTTCTGGACCAACTCAAAGGTGAAAAATATTTCAGCAAGATTGACTTGAAGTCGGGGTATCACCAGGTACCGATTGAACCCTCCGATGTGTGGAAGACTGCCTTCAAAGCCAAGGAAGGCCTTTTCGAATGGCTGGTCATGCCTTTCGGGTTGACGAATGCTCTCGCAACCTTCATGAGGATGATGGACGACATCTTGCGGCCATTCACCAACTCATTTGTAGTGGTGTACTTGGATGACATTCTGATCTTCAGCCAGACTTGGGAAGAGCACCTTCACCACATCCAACAAGTCCTCCAAACACTGCGACAACACAAGTTGTGTGCCAATTTGGAGAAGTGCACTTTTGGCATGACCCAGGTTCAATATCTGGGATACATTATTGATGAAAGGGGGGTGCATGTGGATCCAGCCAAGATCCAAGTCATTTAGGATTGGCCAGCCCCAACCACTATAACAGAGCTTCGCAGCTTTCTGGGTCTTGCTAATTTCTACCGTAGATTCGTGTTGGGATTCTCTCATATCACTTGGCCCTTGAGTCAAGTCACCAAGGGAGGAGCGAGAGCAAAATTCTTTTGGTCGGAACCTCAACAGAAGGCGTTCACAAAATTGAAAAATCGCCTCTGTTCTACCCTAGTGCTCACTTTACCAGACTTGCAACAGCCATTTGAGATCGAGACAGATGCCTCTGACTATGCTATTGGCGCAGTTCTTACTCAACAGGGACATCTAGTGGCATATCACAGTGAGACATTGTCTGACACAGTTCGCAAGTATCCCACTTATGACAAAGAAATGTATTCCATTGTGCAAGCTTGTCGACAATGGAAGCATTACATTTTGGGGAAGGAAACAATCATCCACACAAACCACTAGCCCCTGCAGTTCATACAGACACAAGGGAAGTTGCAGAATGATCGCCATCAGAAGTGGTCCACATATCTGCAACAGTTTCATTTGAACATCAAGTACAAGAAGGGTAGCACCAATAATGTTGCAGACTGCCTCAGCTGACCACCGATCGTGGTGCTCACCACCGTGCTCAACTCTTGTGGGCACGAGACTTCTGATTGGCCGCTTCTCTATGAGAGTGACCCAGAATTCGACCACACTTACAAGGCACTCTGGGGGGCACGCAAGTTCCAAATTTTCACCTCCAAGATGCACTTTTATGTCACCTGGGACACCTTTGTGTTCCTTCAAGCGAGCGTGCCAAGATGATATGGGAAGCACACTATAGTCGAGTCGTTGGGCATTTCGGGGTCGAGAAAACAGTAGCAATACTACAGAAGTATTTCTATTGGCCGAACCTTCGAAAGGATGTCGAGAAGCACATCAGATCCTGCACTGCTTGTGCCATTGCCAAACCGACCATCAAGAAGCAAGGCCTATATACTCCTCTACCAACCCCTAGTCGACCTTGGGAATCCATCTCCATGGATTACATGTCGGGCCTGCCTTCTACTAAGCAGGGAAATGACTGTGTTTTCGTGGTCGTCGACAGATTCTCGAAGATGGCCATTATGGCAGCCTGCAAGAAAAATATCACAGCAGAAGCCACTGCTAAACTCTTCTTTGAACGAGTGTCGGTGCACTTTGGGATCCCACAGTCTATCATATCAGATCGGGATAGAAGGTTCCTCAGCACATTTTGGTCCAGCCTTTGGTCAATGTTGGATACCAAGCTCACCAAGTCCACAGCTTTCCATCCCCAAACAGATGGCCAGACAGAGGTCGTCAACATAATGATTGTACACATTCTGCGCATGTACAATTCAAAGCATCCACGCACATGGGACGAGAGCCTCCCTTATGTACAACATAGTTATAACCGGGCTCTCCACAGTTCAATTGGCCATAGCCCCTTTCAGGTGGGCTTGGGATTCCTGCCACTATGTCCCATTGACGTAGCCATGCCATTTGCAGCTGCTCAGGCCGATTCAGCTCATGTCCAGTCTGAAGTTGACAAAGCAAGTAGCTTCATCGAGCGCATTCAACACATCCGCCAACAGGTTCATGATATATTGGACAGAGCCAATGCCAAGTACAAGCAACGCCATGATCAACACCGAGTGCCACACAACTTCTAGGTGGGCGACAAAGTATGGCTACATTTGCAGAAGGAGTGCCTCACTGGACCCCACCGCAAGCTTCGCCCACTCCGATATGGGCCGTACACCATCACGAAGGCTGTAGGGAACAATGCCTTCAAGCTCAGTATTCCACCATTCCTTGGTCTGCATCCAGTCTTCAATGTGGATTGCCTTCGTTCTTACTTCCCACCTCTACTGGACACCTCGGACATTGCAGAACTACTCACACCAACAGAGTTAAACCCAGACTGTATGGAACAGGCCACCACATATTGTATCATGGACATGCAAATCAAGAACACTCGCCAACAGAAGATCCCACTGTATCGGGTTGTCAAAGCTGGCCAACTCCTGCACCAAGGAAAGTGGTTCACCAGGGACCAAGTTCAGCAGAAATTTCCTCATCTCATGGAGGAACTTAACGCAATGGGGACCATTGCTTCCTAAGGGGGGAGGAATGATCCAGGTGGATATTGGTAGTCACCCGCCTATTCCACTTGGGGCCCCACCATTGTCTCTTTCAGTTTTTCAGTTTAGGCACAACTTACTATTTTTAGCAGTTTTTCGGGTCCTGAACTTCCAGAGCTGTTTTGAGGCCCTAAACGACGTTTTTTGAGAAAACGGAGAGCAACATGGATCCATGGACCAATGTTGCTCATTCAAAATTTGTAGTCCTCGGATAGATCTTTCTAACGAGGTATGGTACGCGTCAAACGGAGATCGTATGCCAAAGTTACGCCCCTGGGAAGTTGAAACACCAATTTACCCAAATGGGGCCCATAGTTTTGGCACTCATCTCCTAGGGTTAGGGTTTTGGCTGTTTAGGATTTCCCATTGTTTCTAAATAATAAATAGGCCATCGAGCCTCATTATAACTCAGTTCAGAGGCCTGCAGCCGCCACATCTCTTCTCAAAGATAGCTACTAGCGCCCTAGCTAGTTTTATTTCCATTCTGTCTGTAAGCAAATTTCAGTGCTTTGATATTAATGAAATGAAGTGTTATTTCCACTGCATCTCTGTATTTATGGTTATGTGTTTATTCTGTTGCGTTCCTGCATAAATTCGGATCAATGGGGGATGGGGAGGCGAATATTCAGGAATTGGATTATGAAGGGGTACCTTTCCATTGTCGATGATGCCATCGATATGGTTATTTGGTTAAGAATTGTCATATGTCTCAATCTATTCAAACGCATGAAGAAAATCTTTTTTGGGAGTATGCGAGCCTTCCCAATGGTCCCCCATCAACTAGTGGTACCTCGTTTGTCCCTCTTCAACGCTGTGAGGATCTAGTTTTGACGGCTACAACTCCTATTCTGGATCCTATGGCAGTGGACGATGTAGCAGCAACTTCATAGGAGCCCCATGTTTCGGGTATCTCTTTCTCTCCTTCATGTGTTATTTCAAATATCTACAATGTTGACTATGTTTTAAATCATAACGCAAGCCCTGTTTCCAATCTCTCGAGCCCGCCCCTTTCTACCTCCTTTATCACATGCTCTCTGCAATCTGTCAATCCCTCCATGTGACCTTTCATCTCCTATCGTGTCCCCAACTCAATCCCTCTCCTTTCTATCGGGAGATGACTCCTCTTCCTATAACCTTCAACCTAGATCAAATGGTCGCTTCCAAAAGCCTTTTGACCTCAAGTTAGGGAAGATCTAATTTTCATGTCCGGAGTCTCGGGGCATGGGAAGAAAATCCCACATTACCTTGGCAAAGGAGCGAGCTAAGGTAACCTGCAGGCCAACAAGAGCAATTGTAAACCCCTTCCATTGTTCCCTTATGAAGATTCTTTCCTTCAATTGTAGGGTTTTGGCAAGTCTCCCCAAAAGACTCGCATTGAAACATCTTATCGATTTTGAATCTCTGAGAATAATTCTTCTTCAAGGGACTCTTGGATTGGGCCTTACTATTGTTCAGAGTTTGGGCAAATTGTTGAATGGCTGAAATTTTCAATATATAGATGCCATTGGACATTTGGGGGGTTTGGTGGTGGTCTGGATCAACCATTCTTTCAACCTCATTAACTCTTGGAGCACTCCAGCGGGGCTTGGGGTGGAATTGTTCTCTTAAGAACTATCACATTCTTTCTCATCGCTTAATGTTTATGGTCCTCTTAATCGACGTTCTTTTTGGGAGTCTTTTTTCAACAACTCCCGGTCAATTTGCCACATTATATTATTGGTGGAGATTTTAATGTCTTTTTGGGTGCCTTAGAATCTTGAGGGGATCGAGCTAATTTTGATCCTCTGGCAGATTTTTCTGTGACTCTTTGATCTCCCGATCCTTGATTAACATTGACCTTTTAAAACTTTGGCCTACATGGCGAAACAAGAGGACATGATCAACACAGATTGCCAAACGTTTAGATCAATTCCTTGTCACAGAGGGTATTATGGGGCTTATGCAAAACATTAAACAACGGATCATTATTGATGGTATGTTTGATCACTCACCTATCTTCTTAGAATTAAAAGGAGATGCTCGTAAACCTGACTCTCTCTTCAAATTAAACTCCTCTTGGCTGAAGAATGCCTCTTTTATTGATATGGTGAAGGAGCAGTGGGGTCACTATTCTCCTCTTGATGGTCTTTTTGTAGGGAAACATTTTGTGAAGAACCTTATGCACATCAAGAAAAAAACAAAAGAATGGGCATATGCCAAGAGGGTTGTCAAAGTAGAGGACCTCAAGAACATCGAAGAACAAATCCGGTCATTTGTCTCATTTGAGGACGAGGGTTTTGCCACTGCTGAATCTAGAGACCTACTATTTCAAATGGAAAAAAAGAAGCACATCTTGGAACTCAAAGAGGTTGAGTGGCGTTTAAAGAGCAAAGAAATTTGATTAGAATGGGAGATAATAATACCAAATTTTTTCATGCTTTTTCTAAAGGCCACAAGATGGCAAACACTATTTGGTCTTTGCAAGATTTTGAAGGGAGTGATGTTTCCTCTTTCCCGAAGTTGGCATTTATGGGTGTAAACCATTTCAAAAATATTTTTTTTGCTTAGGATGAGGCAACTATTGTTGAGGTCATTTAAACTGCACTTCCTTTCCTTCATTTCCTATATGAGGGGAATAATTTGGATCTTATGGTAGAAGTTTTTGAGGAAGAGCTCAAAGTAGTCCTTCAAAGCTTTCAAAAGGACAAAAGCCCCTAGTCAGATGGTTGGGGCATAGAATTTTTTTGTGGCTTTATGAAATTTCGGGGAAAGATTTGCTGGAGATGGTGGAGGAATCGAGAAAGAAGTAATATGTAATCTCGGCCTTAAATTCTACATTTATAGTCCTGATCCCCAAGGTGGACACTCCTATCTCCTCTGATTATTTGAGGCCAATCTCGCTTTGTAATGTTGTTTACAAAGTGATTTCACTTCACATCAAGCCTATTCTCTCAGCCTCTATCTCAAAGGAACAATTTGGGTTCCTGGAGGGTCGTCAAATCGACGAAGCCATGGGGTGGCTCAGGAAAGCCTTCACAGTCTCAAGACTATGCATCAAAGGCCTATGATCGGGTCAACTAGATATATCTTCATCTTTTGTTAACTCATGTGGGTTTTTGCCTTGAGTTCATCAATTGGGTTATGACTCATGAGTTGTATACAAATTGTCTCCTTTGCAGTTCATTAATGGTGCAACCTCTCCTTTTCTTCATGCATAGAGGGGTCTTCGTCAGGGACGCCCACTATCGCCTCTTTTATTTCTTCTGGTTGCAGAAGGACTTAGCCGTCTTCTGGAAGAGGAAAAATCCAATGGTTAATTCCATGGATGTTTGGTCTCTTGCACTCTAGCCATCTGTCATCTCTTATTCGTGGATGACATCCTCATCTTCTGCAATGGTGATCCTTGTGAGGTGGTGATTCTAAAAAATATCCTTAATCTCTTTGGAAAGGCTTTTGGGATGATAATTAAGTTAAATCATAAATCCTCTCTTCTCGTCTCAAATTTGGATGCCAATACTGCTCATCGTATCATTGAAATATTTCCAATGGAATGCTCAAACAAAATCTTGACTTGACATGCTATGTTTTTTCTATCTTATGTTAATGCTTAGAGGGCGATATTAATGACAAAGATCCCAAGATAGGCAATGATTTTGATGATATGTAGGTATTTGTTGTAGCATGATTTTTTTGGATGCTAGAGGCCATCTAGAGCTCGTAATTTGATGTATTTTCAGTTCAGAGATGGATTGCACTCGATGCTATTTTGGTTATGTGCACCCTTACATGCCATATAAATCAAAACTTGAAACTGGTGGACCTTGTGAAAATTTCTGAATCTACTAAATAGAAACCCTACTATTAATTCTTGATTTACTTCTCCTACTTACATAAGTTATTAATCTTAAATCTTCAGCATTAACATCGAACTAAATACATTAGCATCCTACACATGCAGATCTAAATTGAATAACATGCTCAATGACAAAGTGACACACAAGGATTTTCTGGACAACTGTCCCGAAAAAGCCCAATGCGGGAAAACCGGTGCTGCTAGCTTCTGGAGGGTTTTTATTATTAAGCAGAATCTGAGTACAACAAATCTGGGCACCAAACTGGTTAACCTGACAGAGAAAAATAAACAGAAACAATACTTCTTTTCCTGAAGACAAAAAAAATTAATTGATTCACACCCTCAAACGGGATTTACAGAACTCTGCGTTTTTCCGACCTTTGGAACCCCAGAGCTACTCTAAAGCCCTCTATGTCAGCCTCTGCACTGCTTAGGAAGGGCTTACGTTACCCTAGACTGGGTTACACTGCCCCTGCACTGCCCTAGTTGGGCCTGCGTCAGTCCTCCTGGCCTCTTATTGCCTCTGTTGGGCTCTCGGCTACTCTGCGTAGCTGCTGCTTCTGCACTACTATGGTATTCTCCTTCTCTGCCCTCGTTGTACTCTTGGCCTGGGACTATATCATCCCCCTTGCCAATACTGCCCCTTTCCGCAGATGAAACACTTCTGAAATTCTTAGCAAACCACGCCCTAGAATTCCTTAGCTTCAGTGCTCTGCGAGTGTGTGTTCTCCAACTGACCCTAAGCCCTCTGTTTATACTTTTCTCGTTGAAACATCAACGGCCTTGATCTAATTTTGAATCGACAGCTAAGATTAGAAGATGCTTGATCCGCGTCATTCTCATCACATGTTTAATTTAATTACCTTTAATCTTTTACTTTTCCTAAGTTAGTAGGGTCCTTAATTAAAAAGATTAATTAATTAAATATCTCTTAAACCGGATAGAATTTCCCAAAACGCTTTCTGGGTCTTGGAGATCTCATGCACTCTAGTCCCTCCACAAAGTTTGAGGGCTAGAGCACATCCGATGCTACCCCAACACCCCAAAATCTCAACAGACCTGTGGTTGATGAGATTGTAACTACTAGATGATTGATGTTATATGGTTTAATCCGTGTTTTTATGTTTTTATAACTAATCCATCATTCTACATCCTTTCTCAGAAATTAGACAATTCTCGTGGCGGCAAGAGGCCCAAGCATTAGTAATAGATAATAGATTTACTTGTCTTTTCTAGTTTCTAGTAGTTTTTATAACTCTTGACTCTTTCATATTTATTATGATATTTTGTGTAAACAATATATCACGATTTAAGTTTGAAGTTGGCAAGTATAACTCATTGGTAATGAATTATGAATATGATGCTTTGTGAAAGTTGAAAGTTCAAACATTTTATTTCATGTTAGATATTCTTTGTTATCGTTTGGTTACTTGATAATGGTAATGGTTACAAGTACAAGTTACAACTTTAGTGATCAATGATGATAAATGTTATATATCTAATTTTGAAAGCTTGAAACTTTAAGATTGATGAATCGTGAGACTCGATATGTTGTATGTTACTAACCGAGTAGTCTTTAGTGCGACTTTTTGAAGGCTTTTACGGTGATTTTTTATGGTGTAATTTCTCTAAATTCCGGCAGGAATTTATTGAAAAGAGAAGTTTGATCGCTAACTTTGCACAATCGAAGTGCCCTAGAGGTTTTTGAGGGTGCTGAATCCATATATAGAATCAAAAAACCAGTTTGAATAACAAAAACCAAGATTTTACCTCAAAAATTTTCACCGGATTCCGGCACCTGAAACTTCAAAAAGTTGCACTAAAGACAACTCCGTTACTAACTTGTGGAAGTGGTTGATGAAGAATATAACTTCTAGATGATTGATGTTATATGGTTCAATCCATGTTTTTATGTTTTTTATATCTAATTCATCGTTCTACGTGTTTTTGTTGACATATATGCATCAAAATATATAAAAATATATATTATATAAAAATTTGCTCCCGAACCAGGAGCTTTTGAAAATGTCACTCCCCGCTTCTGCTCTCAAGCAACCCTGGTCTCAGCCTGGCTGCTGTCACCAACCAGAATGGGGGTTTTTCTTCACCAATAATCATCATCACTGAGTGGACTGGGATTCCCTCTGGTCAAGTTGCGAGCTCAACAATGGCACCAAATATTAATAACATTAAGTGAATACATCCAATGTGTGAGTTTGGAATGACAATAAGACGGGTAATCAAGAAATCATTTCGGCAGACCATAAATAAATAAGAGAGAAGAAAAGCAATCACCACGTCATTCATAGGAACGCAGGAATTGTCAGGGATCTCTTTTTTAACTGAGTCTATATACACAAATATGTGAACCTCATCAACGGAGATAGTGGTGTGATACACAATAAATAGTGGGAATGCTTTACACATGATAAATCAATTGAAGATGGGGGAATGTGACACTATTAGTTTGTAGGTTGAATCTCCAAATTTATTTTCATGGCATGGTTCTTGTCTTAGTAACAGGGAAAATAGCCTAAATAATAGAGAGATGATAGATGAAATATTTCCTTAGGATAAACTCAGAAAGATCAAGATGGAGAAGAATGACACTATTCCGGTATATTTAACAAAGTTTGTCCAATGCAGGGTACAGTTTGTAATATCTGATTGATACAGTTTCTACTTCAGACATCATTAAGAACTTCCAGAATTTGATTTGTGGAAACATGTTTTTTCTTGTAGAGACCAGAATTTATCTTTGTCCAATGTGTCTGTCAATTAGTGCATATTTTGAATAAGAAATTAGTTTATGACAGTAGAGTGTGTCCATGTGTGATTTGTGTTATAGAAACGATTCGGAAATAGACCTATAGTCGAGCTTGAAATTGCAGCAGGGGAACAACAGAAGATAACTGAGCTGCGGCTCGCCAAACTGTTTGCTGAGAAAGGAAGCAGCACTACTCAAACAGTCACTGCATTCAGCAATATTCCACCTCAACAGTCAACAGGTAAGTTTCCCTATTTGAAGGGGCTTGAAGGATTTGTAGTTGTTGTAGAGACTAGATAAACAAATTTCTTTATCTATTAGAAGTTAATATTTTTCCTTGGTATTCCTTTCCACCCATTGATATGCTCAGCTTCTATACATGACAGGTTCTATGGTTGCAGGTCGCCGATTGAACCACATCGGGGCACATTTAATTAGTAGCTCTGAAGGGAGTGTGGAACACCGTCCTATGCAGTCTTCATCCCGGACCCGTCCTCCAATCACAACCCATGTTCTGGATGTTTCTCATGGCAAGCCTGGGGTAGGAATTGAAGTCTCGCTAGAATCATGGAATGGTCCTACAGTACCCCCTGACATGTTTCTCAGCTCTAGGGATGCTGTTGGTTGGACCTTATTAGGATCTTCCATCACGGATAATGATGGGCGCTGTGGTCCACTAATGCCCGTAGTGGATCATGTCCCTGCTGGTATGTACAGGATAACCTTCAATACGGGTAAGTACTACACAAAAATGGGTGCTGCTACGCCAGGAAGTGAGACGAAAAGTGGATTTTACCCATTTGTCTCCTTAGTCTTTGAAATTAAGTCCTTTCAAACATTAGAGCATTTCCATGTTCCAGTCTTGCTATCTCCCTTCTCATTCACAACCTACAGAGGAAGCTAGCAGGGTTCATAATTGGCTACAGTGTATTTGTGAGCTGCAAACCTGATATCAACTGTAACATCACTCAACTGTGTTATGTCTCTGGCTCATCTCAAGTCTTAAGATGCATTTCTATTTTTCTAATTATGCTATTGAACATTCCTGACCAGTTGCCCCAAGATTGTGTGAAAGTGTATCCATGGGAAGACGCAAGCTCTCACCCACATAGTTCTACGAACAAACTGTCTCTCAAGACTCACACGCATAGCAATAATCAGTGTCCTGGAAAATGAAAAAGGGTCCGTTTGGCAACATGATTATTGTGGTTTTAATATTGTGGTTTTCTATAAATAATATTTTCAAATGATTGGATGACAAAATACAAGTTCTTGTTGTAGTCAATGTTTATTGGGTAGGAAAGTTGTGAGCAACTTTTTTAAGCTAAACTGTTTATTTTGGAAACCCATCATGTTTATTTTAGAATATTGTTTTCAGAATATCAATTTAAATATTAATAATTATGAGGTAGATGATAATGATTTAATCTCCATGTAATATTCTCTAGAATTTGAATTTTTTTAGTAATAGTCAAATCAAAATTTGACATTTATTTCAAAAGTAGTTATGTCTTTTCTACCATTTTAATTAACTGGATTAATATGAACATGAGTTACGGTTTTTTGGGCATGTGGTATTAGTAAGTCATGGTATTGGCTTATAGTATTATAGTTTACAAATTAAAAATATTCATAGTAAAGTGGGAGTGAATGTCCATAGTTAAGAATCTTGTTACATTTTTTTAATTATATATAACTCATATAATTTTTTTTTATAATTCATAATAAAAATAATAATTTAAAATAAAGTTATAATCTAGTTAATTTTTATGATTTTTTTAATCTTTGCAATGTGAGATGTATTATGAGGTAAGTGTTTTGATGCTAATTGGTGATTAACAGACATTTAATTTATAGTTTTGATAATAGGGAATTGTTACGTAGCCCTGAGGGTTAGCTCAATTAGTTGGTTCACTTTCATTAAAGCACCTTTGTGGTTGAGAGGTCATGGATTCAATTCTCTCGACTCTCTCGAGGTGATGGTCCGTGGTTGAGCTGACAAGAAGTGATCTCTTCGGTCTGATAGAAATATTTCGTGGATGTAACAATCATCGATCTCCGGGGTCCATGAACCACACAAAAAAGAAAATTATTATGTTTCAAAAATGAACAAAATACCCTATTTTTTCATCAACAATACACAAATATGCCTTAGAAAATGAAGAAGCTTACACATGCTATATTAAGATGTGCAATCTATACTATATTGAGACTCTTAAAATAAAAATGCTTTATAAAGACATGCAACAATATGCTTTAGAAAAAAACTGTAAGTGTTTTGATTTCCAGATCTAATAAAAACGCGTCGCGATCTGGAGGAGCGCTGCGGCCGTTGTGACCTAGGTGCTAGCGCGTCCCCCTGTTGCTGCTGCAGCTCGATCCCGGGTGCATGGCCCCTCCAGTGGACATCCCGGAGGCGGCCTCTCCGCTTGATCACGCCCAGGCCTTTTTGGTGTTGATTAGTTCTCTAAACCCGCCTCGACCAAGGCCAACAATTTCCAAATTTGTCAAGAAACTGTAGGGCATTCATGAAGTCTCTCTTCCCCTTGCGATCCCTCGAATGGCAACTCTCTCTCTCGCCGAGAAAGGCCTCATTGGGTAATTTACAGGACTTTGGCCTTCGCCGAAGACGATTCAAAAATGGGTCAAACACAACTGGACGGACAAGATCAATGGGAAAATCTCAATCAGATTTTGTGGTAGGGGCTATTTCACATTCCATTTTGAGACAAAAGAAGACAAGGATTTGATATTAAGGAATGGGCCATACTTCATGGATACCAGAGGGCTCTACCTAAACAAATGGACTCCATACTTTTATCCGGAACTTGACATGCTCAATGTTGTCCCTGTCTGGGTTTGCCTCCCTCACCTCCCCTTGCATTGCTGGGGTGATGATTCAATTCGAGCAATCGAGAACGTAGTAGGAAAATTCATTGATAGAAGCGAGTCGAAGGACAACATGCAAGCCTGCGCCAGAATCTGCATTGAAGTGGATCTGGGGAAAGGTCTTCCTAAGGCGATCAAACTAAAGGTCGACAACTAGACTCACATACAACAGCTAGACTACAAACAAATCCCTTTTAAGTGCAAGGTATGCCATGAATACAGTGATTTTGCTAATAGATGCACTAAAGTTATTGAGGTTGAAAACTCTGTTCCAGAATCACAATGGGAAACCATAAAAAAGAAGAAGATTGTTACGAATCTTAGAAACACCGGTGCTCCATCTGCGTGACCCTCCCATTCTGCCCTCCCCCTTAACCCCCCCTTGTCAAACCCATCCTTAATCCCTCAGCAAAACCCTAATCCCTCTCTTAACCCATCCTCCAACCCTTCCCTTACCTCCTCCAATCCCTTCTCCTCCCTTGCCCCTTTAGAAGAGGACCCTCCTTAGCTCTCCATCCCCTCTCCTCTTCAAGGATCCACTCCTCAAATCTCCCCATCCAAGTCTTACCCCCCTTCCTCCTCCGTTGAACCTTCTTCTGCTTGGATTGTTACCAGGAATGCTGCCAAAAAGCATGGAGTTACTCTAAAAACCCTTAAAAAATCCGGCCCTGGAAGGATTTCATCTAAGCATCATCGAGATGAAGCAACCCAGAAGGACATTGCCCTTGGAACCCAACACCCAATAGAAACTTTCATTGGAGGGTATATCAACAAAGAATCAAGCCAGCATGAATTAGGAGGGAAGATAGGTCCTCAACCTGCATTCCTGAAATGATGAAAGCCATCTCTTGGAATTGTAGGGGACTAGGGCACCCCTCTAAAAACACAGCTCTAAGAGACCTTCTTAATCAAGAAAACCCTGACATAATTCTCCTTCAAGAAACTAAGTAAGGAGAAAGAGACATGGAGAACATCATAAAGAAAATGAAGAATTACATGGGCATTGTGGTGGAGTCTAGGGGTGCCTTTGGAGGAATAGCTACTATTTGGAATTAGAATGCTTGGAAACAAATTGCAGCTGTCAAGACCCAGGATTGGATCAAAGTCAATTTCCAGAATACACAGGAGGACATTGTGGTAACTGTGTACAATATATATGGACCAAATCATTACAAGGACAAAGAAGTCTGTTGGAGCACCATGAAAGTAGATATAAACAGTGAGGATAATAAAAACATCATCATCGGAGGGGACCTTAACTTGATCCTGCATGCCAATGAAAGGAGGCAACTTTGATTCCGATCCTTCAAGAGACCAGCTAGAAACTATTATCCAAACCCATGATCTGGTTGACATCATCCCCAAAAACCGAAAATTCACCTAGAACAATCGAAGAATTGGCGCTGGAAACATAATGGAAAGGCTAGACCGTTTTATAGTGGCGGTTCATCTTATCTCTCATTGCTCTGTTGCCTCCTCTAGTATCCTCTCATACTCTGCCTCTAATCATTACCCCGTTACCCTCTCCTTAGGAGATCAGACGTCCCTTGGACCCCTCCCTCTCAGATACAATCTGCTTTGGAGTGACTTCCCTGAAGCTAGACAGATCGTGCTCTATTCTTGGCAGTAGCACGTGGAGGGCTCTCCAATGTATATTTGGGAATCAAAGTTGAAGAAAGTGTGTATGACACTTAAAGATTGGGCAAAACTACACTACAAGGAATCAGACAAAGTCATAAATGAAATCAGAAGGAAGCTGGAAGCAGTCCATATTGACATCGACACTCATGGAGTGAATCAAGAAAAGCATGAGCAGGTGAAAGATCTATACTGGAACTTGTAGAAAGCAAACATGAAAGAAGAGGAGAAATGGAGGCTCAAATCAAGAAATCTTTGGTTGCAGGTCGGTGACAAAAATACCTCTTTCTTCCATAAAAAGCCATGGTTAGAAATTCAAGGAATAATATCTCAACCATAACTAATGATGAAGGAAAAATTCACGCAGATCAGGAAGGTATCAAGGTTGCTGCTAACAATCATTTTAAAAATCTGCTCACTGAAACAGCGATGCTGGAGGATTACATTGATCTCTTGAATCACTTGCCCAAACCGATCACGGACGAGATTAATAATTCCCTCACCAAGGATATAGAGGAGGCTTAAATTCTCAATGCCATTTGGACATTACATCCAGATAAGTCTCCGAGCTCGGATGGCTTTTCCATTAGTTTTTTCCGGACCTGTTGGGAATTCATTAAAAAGGACCTTATCAAAATGATTCTGTGGGTACAAAGAAAGAAGAATATCAATGGCTTTAGAAACTCTACCTTCCTCGCTCTTACACCCAAAGAGAATTGTCCCTCTTCATTCTCCAAATTTAGACCTATTTCCATCTGCAATTCTTTGTACAAAATCATAACTAAAATCCTCTCTACCCGCCTCAAACCCCATCTCCCAAACCTCATCTCTGAAAATCAAGGGGGCTTCATTTCCCAGAGACAAATCTCTGATTCTATTCTTTGGTCCAAGAAGCCATTCACTTGAGTTTGATGAGATTTGAGAAAGGATTCATCTTGAAACTCGGCCTTGCTAATGCTTTTGATAGAGTGAGACATTCATTCCTCTTCTTTGTCCTTAAAAAAATGGGATTTGAATCTTATTTCATATCTCTCATCAGCGCCTGCATCTCCAACCCTTGGATCAGCCCCTTAGTCAATGGAAGGCCTGGGAAATTCTTCCAATCTACCCGTGGCCTCAAACAAGGCTGCGCTCTATCTCCTTTTCTTTTCATCCTCATGGCATAGTCCTTCAGCAGGGCCTTGGATCATAAGCGCAGAGTTGGTCTCATCACTGGTATCAAGTTCAACAACGGAGCCAAGAATATGAATCACTCTCAATTTGCTGATGACACCCTCTTGATGGGTGGAGCCACTTGCATTATTGCTCAGAGATTCAAATCACTTCTTGACAAATTTATGTTTTTTCAGGAGGGCAGATGAACTATCACAAAAGCTACATCTATGGGTGGAATGCTACAATTAACACCATCCATAGCATTGCACAAATCTTTGGAGTCCCCTACAAGTTGAATTGGACCCATTTTAATTACCTTGGGATCCCTGTCAGTGCTAGACACTTGAAGACCGAGGTTTGGAACATCACCATTGGCAAAATGAAAAAGAGAGTGCAGTAGTGGGGATCTTCCTAGCTTAATCTGGCTGGGCACTCAATCCTCTTAAAATCTGTCATCACTGCCTTGCCTCTCTATCACTTTTCCTTGCTTTATGCTCCCTCTGGCATTCAACAAAAAGTAGTTGTTTTAAGACAATTCTTATGGCAAGGAGGGGAAAATGAGAAAAAGAAATTCAATTTAGTCAAATGGAGGCAGGTTACTCAAAATTATGAAAATGGTGGACTTGGTATTCGCATTCCAAAGCTCTTGAACAATGCCTTTGGGGGGGAAATAGTGTGGCGCCTTTTACCGGACAACATTCTTGGTGGAAGCAAGTACTGGAGACCAAATATCTTACCACTGTTAGACAAAATCTTCTTGATCAGTGTATCCCAAACAGGCCATGCTCCAAAATCTGGGCTTTATGCAAAAAAGCCATACCTTTTATCAACAGATATATCTCCAAAGTTCCTCAAGGAGGAAGCAGCATAAACATCTGGGAGGATAAAATTATGGGACAGTCTCCCCTCATTGACAACCCGAGCATTCATCATATTCAATATTATCTTCAGAGTCAAGGTATAAACACCATGGATCAGATTTCCAAATGGGACGAACATTCCAATGCCTGGAATGGATGGGCATTTCCTATTACTCCTCATCACCTTGAGGCCGATCTAGAAAATCTGAAAGCAATGCTTCACGGTGCAACTCCATTGTCAAAAGGTAACCAAGACAGTTTTCCGTGGGATCCCTCTGGTTCATCATACACAATCAAATTTGCTTATGGGTCCCACTTAAAGATCATTTCCCCTCTCCTCTGTGGCCCATATGGAAGCTTACATGGAAATTTGAAGCGCTTCCAAAGGTAGACCAACTGGTCAATTATTCTACCAATATGGCACATCTTTTTCTTCATTGCCATGATATCTCTCTTTGTATCTTCTATCGATTGTATGAAACTCTGCAAGATCTTTTCAGTGTTTGTAATCTCTCCCCATACTAAAAGAAATGCCTCACCCGTGATCTTATCTCCTCGTGAAGCTTGCCCTGCTTCTTTCTTCCTGCCAACCCCTCTCACCTTCCTTATTTATTTGTCCTCTTCCTACGCTATGTCTCAACAATCCCGCTTCTGTGATTGCTCCTCTCTGCCTTTGATAAGGCATCAAACTTGCTCTTTCGGGACTCTTCCTCTTGACTGGCTACTCGCTTTCTACATCCTGGTCTCCCCTGTCCCTAAATTTACTTTGCTACCTGTCATTTCTCGTGGAAATTTCGATCTCACTCCACCGTTGCTCAGAGTTTTTAAACTTGCATCTGTCCCTGCAGTGTTGTCTGCCTTCAACCCCTGCCTCCTCGTGTATCAGCTCATATCTTCGACTCTTAAACTGACGGTAGCGCGATCCTCTGCACAAAACTTTGGAGACATCATGAGAAGCGAAAATTGCTTCCATTGTGCAGACCTTCAAGCAGAAATGGCACTGATTCGTGGACAATTGAAGATCATGGAAGAAAAACACCAAGTGGATACTGCCTTTTTCCAGCAACAGGCTCAGTCCTGTCAGCAGCAGCTTCTAGCTGCCACAAATCGATGTGAACATGTGGAAGAATCCCTCCAGATCCTGAAAGATATGCTAGACAAACACTCTGCTCCAAGTTCCAGCTCAAATAATGTCAAAAATGCTAATCCAGATGACAATCAAGACAACACCGATGCTTCTACAGGACAACCAATTAGCATTGACTAATCCTCATACCTCCCCTCTCTCTTTTTCTCATGTCCTTTAAATTTGCACTTATGCTTTCGCAGTTTGTTAGAATTTACCTTGAATCTATAATGCAATATAGTACCAATAGTCGACACAATGAAGGCTCGGTACTTTGTCTTTATACCCCTCTTTGGTTGTCCTCATCGCCATCAGAATGTAACAGGGAAATCTCTCATCTTTTTTTCGAATATAATATAGCAACCGACTTTGTAATCTATATATATATATATATATATATACTTTAGAAAATGTCCATTGTCTTATACAACGAAAGATTTTGCTATCATAGATTTTGAAATTGAAGAGTGAACATTTAAATTTTCATAATTATTCTTAAATATCAAGAATTATTTGATGAAAAATCCTTTGTAAAAAGGTAATTTTTAACACCAAATAAGACAATTAAGAAACATGGCATTCTATGTTTACTCAAAATATTTGTTGTGTGAAAATTTGAGGTATTGACAAAATTTTTAGTAAAAATGCATTTGAAAAAATATATATTTTGAGATTAGAGAGGCTATTTTTATATCACAATTTTTAATTTGGGCTTTTAGGTTTTGTTAGTCCTCATCTGAGGAATACTATTAGGTATTTAAACATAATTAATGTTAAGTGTTAGTTGTATAAGTTCGAGCACGTTTTAAGTTGATATAGTTTGGACAATGCAATGAAAAGGTACACATTTTAAAATATTAGGGAAAGGAGCCATGACATCACATAGAACAAGAGTAAAGTTAACAAATGTTCTACAACTAACATTTTGATGGAAAGATGAAATGTAAAACATTTGGAAGAATAATGTAATTGAATATGCATTCTAATCTAATCAAATAGGAAACCATTTTGAACAATATTATTTAGATTAAACACTGAATCAATCTATATTATTGCTAAAGAGTAAGTTAACTTTATAGTCAAGATCACCAAATTGACCTTTAGAGGCATTTATGCCATAATTTACCATATAAGTTCTTAGTGGTAGATAGAAGTCTAAGCATAATAAGATAGAGCATAATACTAACTATTTCACTAAATTTATTGGTTGATATTGAACATTATGTTGGTGAATATAGTTTTCAAATCCAATAGAATTATATTCTTTTCCATTATCATACGAAGGGAGTCAATATGTGATTGTGCATCATTTTCAATCTATGCATGAAAACTTATGAAAGTTTCAAAAGATTCGTATTTACTTTACAACAAGTATCCCCTACATATCCTAGTATAATCATCAATAAAGGTCATCATCTATCTATTTCCATTTGCAGAATGAACAAACATGGGGTCACACAAATCAGAATGTATTAGTGCAAGTTTTTTGTGTGCTTTGGAAGTAAAATCATCAAATTTTTTTGATACAAGCATCACATTGCTTCAATTTCCTTGAAATAGTAGGCAAACCAAAAACACCATCCTTTTTCAACAAATGAAGATTGTCATAATCAAGATGTCCAAATCTTGTATTCCATAGAACACTGAATGTCAATGTACCTTCATTGTACTCAGAAAGGCATGTAGAGTTCTTTCCACAAGCAGATGTTTGCAATTCTAGAAGGTAGAGTACATCATGCAAAAGAAAATCAGGAAGTCTAGGCAATTTAATCCTAATGGTGCCAAGGTCAGATGGCTTGAGACTTGACTTGTATGCAAATCACAATGCTCTATCTACATTGTCACTAAGGTCTTCAAAGAAGTCTTTCCAAAAGGTCATATGGCAAGTTGCACTTGTATCAAGCAACCATGAATCTCTCTAAGATGCAAGTGAAGTATGGAACAAATATTCAAGTAATCCAACATTGCAATGGGCAACAATATAATGAGTAGATTTAGGTGCTTTACCTTTAGGTACATCTAAGGCTTTACCTTTATCTTCTCTTTGGTTTCGTTTGTCTTTGATTTTCTCTCAAGGGATTCTGCATGTTGTCACATCATGTCCATTTTTGTTGTAGCAAATATAGTGAAGAATAGATCTTTTTCCTTGATGGTGTTTACCCCCTACCTATGGAGTTATTTTTTCCACGACCTCTTCTGCTGCCACTTATTTTAGGAGAATGACATGATTGATTCTTATCTTTCTAAGCAAGGCACATTTCTTCTTCAAAGGATGGAGTTGTTGTCTTCCTTTTTTCAAAAGTTTTCTCTCATTTTTCAAACTTCTCCACGAGTGAAAAGTAATGGTCTTGAGTTGTGCACTAGCTTGTAGGTATTCAAGGTAGTGAGAGTGTGTAGGATAGAGGACCTTGACAAAGGTTGTGAGAGGAATTTCTATCCAAACTCCAATGGCATATACATCATGCAGGATGGCTATAGTCTTTGAAGCTAAGGCCAAGGGGTCATTGTCTTTCAACTCAAGGTTGAAAAGTTTAACCATTAACTGAACAACTTCCAATTCTGAGCGTGTCATATAAATATTTTAGCTTTTTCTATGCACCATAAGAACCAGTAATTGAAACTATACGATGACTCATATCTTCACTTACAGAAGTAGCAATTAGGGCATAGGCTTTGTTATCCTTATTCTTCCAAATGGATAACTCTTTATATGATGTGGGCTTGGTAGGTGCACTGACTTCCTCCCCTTCAAAGATGCCTTTCCATAAGTCATTAAATATGAGAGTATGCCTGATATTTTTTTACAAATATTTGTAGTTCTCTTTTCTAGTTAGTACTACTCCAATAATGGAAATAATAGAGTGCATCTTTGCCACCCACGTTTAAGCTTATGAATTAAAGCAAGATTTCATAGGTCAGAGTAATAGAGATGTCAATACAGGCTTAACGCACATTCTATAATATGTTTCTTCTAAGAATATCCTTTATCATATATATACAATGAATATACCAATGATGTGCAACACATGTCGGTACTAAAGCATATGCGATCGGATACTAGAAGTAGGTGATGAGTACTTTTTAAAACATATGCCATAAGAGTATGGGGGGACTTTTCTTCAACGAAAACTCTTAATGTTTACCATCAAAGCAAAGGAATGGGGAAATTTTCTTCCACCATACCTCTCAACATTTGGCAACCAACTTCAAAGAGGAAAAAAAACAACAAAGAAACATCATGCCTCTATTGCTTCAGAAGAAATCATCAAACATATACCTTGACTTTTTAGGAAAAATCAAAACAATTTCCCTTATTCATGTCTTGCTTGCGAGATTTCAAGCCTCTCTCACCCCACCAATCTACTTACTATATTGGGGAAACCAATAATCTCTTTACTGCCATCCTTCCACTTTGTTTGGATATGGTGAAAACCATTCAAAAAGAAAGGTTGACAAGGAGGTTTCCAGGGTCGGTTCCGAGAAAAAATTCGACAAAGGAAATGTTGTGATAGGCCATTTTTTTGCTTTGCGTCGAGATTGTGAGAACCATTTACAAAACAATGTTGAATACAATGCATAGGGTGGATACAAAGAGAGTTTTATCAAGGGCTCTGATTATGGTGCTGGATCTAGCTATTGTGGCGAGGCTTTTGGTTCAGGTTCTCACTATGGTTTAGCCACCAACATGCCTTTTCGAAAACTATGAACAGGTGGAGAGGTATGTTGAGCATAGACTCGAAAAATACATGTGTGAAAGAGATGACAAACAAAGGAGTTACACCTCTTTGACTAGGGCAAAGAGGAGTTACACTAACTAGGGCAGAGACACCTAAATTTGGTTTTGATACCATGTTAGGGCAAGGAATGAAATCCGAATATGTGATTGCATTGATGAGAATAGAGTTATATAACATACACGGGTGACCTTTGGTTTTCATCATCCAAGGTTGGTTCGTGTTCTAACTGTTCATAATCCTTTTACAATACTTTCACCCAATCCCCAAGGATTAGGTGTCTAACATCTAGTTCTACAATATTCTACCACATGTCTGATGCAAAGAGATATTTTGCATTTAAATTGAGACATCTCTTCACGTTTTGGAAAATTTTCTTGAGATCTCTTGAATTATTGTTGATTTTGATTATTTCTTCCTCTTAGTTTCTAACCATGGCCAAAGTCTTGATTTCTTCCTCTTCCTATATAATTTTCATTGTACGAGCCTGCCTTCATGTACTTTCATTATAAGTAACTCTTCCTATTGCATTCAAATTCTATGAGCCTCTTCCTTTAGCATTTTCATTAGATGAACCTCTCTCTTGAGTTTTCTGTTAGTTTTTGTAGCATCCGATGTGTTCTACCCACAGAATTTTGTGGAGAGGATAGAATACATGAGAATGGTCTAGAAACTTACACGGATCGATCCATGGATGATCCTAGCCATTGATTATGTTTTAATCTTGGTCGTTGGTGCTCCAATAGTGGATTTTAAGAGGATATCGATGTGGTGATGGAGAAAACACTTGTGGAGTTTGATTTCATTGGCAAATCGATTTCCCGAGTAGCAGCATTCAGTTGCCGGAGAGAGAGTCAGAGATATCGAAGCAGTGAGAGAGGGGCAGAGACAGTGAGGTTGGAGGAGGCATTCCAAATCCAGCGAGTGCATTTGTAGAGAGGCAGAAGAGCCACAGAGAGGCTGACGCTGGGGTAGGCACAATAGTCTTTAGAGGAAAATTTGATTTGATGTAGAGGAGAGACATTTTCAGTTCTAGAGGCCGAGAAGGAGTCCCAGAGTGCCGGAGAAGTATCTTTCCAGTCAGAAGAAGGCAGAATGACTTCATCAAAGATCAGTTTGAGGCTAGACATCTAGCCAACTATGCAAAGCAGTGCAGAGGTTGATGCAGAGGTTCGTATTTCTGAAGGCAAGACATTTTGGGAGATTGCATGTTGGGGTGAAGAAAATTCCTCACTAGATTTTTTCCAGATTTATTCTCTCTAGGATTGCCAGTATTTTGGCATCCATTTGTACTCAGATTTTCTCACTGTTGCATAATAATAAAACCCTCATTTGTCGCACCGATTTTCCCGAGTTGGTTTTTTTCGAGGACTTTTGTCCAAAAATAACTGTGTCAATTTATGTATGTGTGCTAGAATTTCTTCTAACATTTTCTTCCGCAATTTTATTTGTGTAGATTTCGCTATGATTTATTCAGTATTTGTCATAGAAAACAACAAATAAATTGTTAAATTAAATTAACAATTAGGAGAATAATTTCGAGTTGTTACAATAAGATTATGGTTTGTGGAATTTTCACATGGTATCATAGCACAGTTGATCAACCAGAGAGATTAGAGGCGAAGAAGAAGGAATTTCACTGCTCAGTGTGGGCAACAAGCAGAAATTCCCAAGGGCAGCATAGTCATTCTACTAGGGGGTCGAGTTGCTTGAGGAAATTCAATTTTTTCTGGGAGGTAGAAAAATTCGAGTTTTCTATATCGAGTGATTCCGAAGGCAGAGGGAGAAACTCAATATTTTCGTTGGGAAGATATCTAGCTAGACGCAGAGGTTTTTGCAGCGGTTTGTTAGCGCATAACCTGTGTTAGGTGGAAGAAGAGCACACACATAGGGAAAATTTCTCTCTGGGAAATTCTAGTCTCAGAAGTTCGAATTTCTAGTTGCACATTGGCAACAGGAGCTAGCAGAGCCATGCATTCCAGGAGGGAGTGTGAGTAGCAGAGCAGCGGTTGAGCACAGGGGAAGAGGGATTTTTCGACTTGATCAAAGATGGCCACAGATGGGAAGGATCCATGGAAGAGAAACCGATTAGATCCAGTTGTTGTAGATTTTTCACATGGATCAGTATCCTTGCTACGAGAACCTAACATAATTAGTAGCAGTAAGATCATAGTGTCAGCATGTGCAGTCATTCATTTTGATGACAGTTGCATAGCTAGTTGCAGTGAGTACCCGGGAGACAATTGCAGTGACACAAGCAATGTGAATTGCCCAGTTGCAAGATGCATGTGCAGTTTTAGCCAGAATATTCCCATTGCAGAGCTATGCAGTCCAGTTTCTAGTACACGAGGACAATACGAGTTGCCAAGAGGGAGCAGAGAGATTTCCCATAGGGAAATCGAGACTCAGAGGGAGTCTAATTTCATAGGGAATATCCCTATGGAAGCTAGTACTTCAGGGTCTGAGGATATCAGACTTATTATTGCAGTAGTTACAGTAGTAGTGCATAAGCATCAACAAAGCAATAACAATAACAATATGAGTAGATCGGACTTCTCTATGTTCATTGATATACCTTCAGGAGTGAGGTGGGGTGACTTGGTTTTTTAGCCCTAGAGCGCTATAGGTGGGCAGGATCCTTGAGGAGTTCACCTCTTGGATGAATACTTGTCGATGGGGGTCCACAGTATTCAAAAGTAGGATGGACCAGTGGCAATTAGTGCAGTCAAATGCCAGAGTGACAGTCGCAAAGACTAGTAGCAGTCAGATGTTGGGGAGCGTAGTGCAAAGTTGGCAACAATGTAGAGTCAAAAAAAGTGCATATTCTTTAGTGACAGTGCATATGCTAGTAGCAGTTAGGACTCAGGTGACAGATGCATCATACTTAACACAATTGATTCAATATTTTGGATATTTTTCTGTTGCAAATGTTACAGTTGCAGCAACAACATATGAGAGGGAGTTGCAGTGTTGGCAGCAGTTCAGCAGGGTCAGCATCAGCACAGATGCAGTGCATGTCGGAGTTGCGTAGTGGTTGGTGGGAAGCAGCAGCCAGGCATCATCAACGTGACAGGAGATGATGGAGATGATGTAGAGACAGGGTGGTGTGGTAACAAGTGCAGCACTAGAACACATTCCTCGCTAAGAGGGAGTGTTAGTTTTTGTAGAATTGGATGTGTTCGAGCCACAAAATTTTGTGGAGAGCCTAGAATATGTGAGATCTCCAAAACCCAGAAATTGTTTCTGAAAATTCTGCCTACAAGTGTCTCAATTAGATTATTTAAATATTTCTTAAGTCTAAACTTAAGGAATATGGTTAATTAATCGTTATTAATTGAGATAAGTTGAGAATAGTCTAGAAATTCACACAAATCAATCCAGAGATGATCCTATCCATCGATTATGTTTTAATATTGGTCGTTGGTGCTCTAACAGTGGACTATAAGAAGAGATCGATGTGGTTGTTATCATCCATAACCTTTCAGTTTGTTAAACATGTCAAGTTTGTAAGTAGATTGGTTAAGGGTCTAATAAAAATCATGAAATGAAATTTTTTATGATATTGTGTGAGTTTTTAGGTTACCTTAAGTTGTTAGGGGGTTTATTTAAGCTATGTCAAAGGGAAAAAATTGAATTTGATACTCAAATCAATCAAACTTGTCAAATCTGGCCATCTGTCGGGGTTTTCCTGAATTCGTAGCGCATTTAGTGAAAATTTAACAGATTTCGCTACGAAATCACCTAATAAATCCACAGTGAATCTGACACATGTTACACTGAACTCGTTATGAATTTCTGTTTTTCTGCAACGGTCTCTATAAATTTATGATTTGTCAAATTATGAGTGGTTTGAGGTCATGCTAGTCAAGTTAGGGTCATCATTAAATAATTTGAGCACGTTTGTTCATCAATTACCATCCTTTTATGAATTTCATCTCATTCTCTTTCCTTATTTAGCTTTTATTCTCCGTGCTTTTTTCTTCCATCCTTGTAAGATGTTATTCAAACAACTCGATTTCTCCGTTCTCCATTTAGAGTCTAGATGTTGTCATACCAGCCTCTTAATCCCCAAGCAGCTTGCTGTCATCAAGTTTTGACTGTGCAGGTGTGAGTTTATAAAAGAGGCCAGCGCTGCAAACAAGGAATATGGCTACACAGAGGAAGACAAATAAAGGACGCTTACCATTCAGATATGAGCCTATAAATCCAAAATTAATCATGGAAGATCCTAGTTTCATGGAGGCTTTCACAAAAGCAGGGTGCATGCAGTTTTGCCAAAGACTACAGGGTCATCATACACAGGTTTCAAAATATTTTGCACTGAATTTCAAGGGAACCTCTACAAAGGTGGGCATCCTCCATTTGGCAGTTTCACCTTGTAGCATTTCCAAGCAACAGGAATCCACGGGATAGGAGAAGAGTTGTTTAAAGCCACTAAGTTCAATTTACAAATTTGTGATGCTTTTCTGAAACTTGAGCATGTAGGGATAAACATGACTGTAGGGATTCCTAGAAGCTGTCTCAAAGAAAATTATTCTAAACTACTGATGGTGATATACAATTATTTTACCTGCGAAGGTAGATTCCATATGATCTACCTATATCACTTCAAGTTGTTGCTTCATTTCATAGGTAAACAACTAATGGTTATCCCTTTCTATATTTTTAGAAGTCCTGGAAAAATATCAAATAAAGTGCAGGGTAGGCCTGAAGGGAGTGAAACTTCTATTTTACACCATGGACTAATCAAATTTCTAGTGCTGGAAGAAATGAAAAACTGAACAGAGATTGGGCAACCTTTTTGTTTATGAGTGGTTATGAAGTAGATTCTATAACTCCAAAGAAAACTCCTAAGTCCAAGATTGTTACTCCTAGGAAAAAGATGGATACCATTGCAGAGACAAAAGGTGATCATCAAGAATATTTGTAGCTTTCAGCTGAACCCATGGAGATAGAGACTGAATTCATTCAAGAGACAACACCTCATCCAACATCTAGCAAACATGTTATAGAGTCTACTACAATCAGCAAGTCCAAACCTACTGCAAAAAGGCCTAAGAGAAGCACAAAAGACTCCACTGGAGGTAAAGGTAGGCTTGAAGATATTTTACAAGCAATAGACATTGAAGAGACTCCTGTAGTGAAACCGATATAGGTAAAAGGATCCAAAACTAAAAAAGAAGGGTCTCACTGCCAAGAAGTTAGATTTCTCTATTGAAGATTCAGGTTTCCTGTTTAAACCTAGAAAACCTCTCATCGGGTCACAAAGTGTTGATATTGTTAAAGATGACAACAAGCAGCAAAAGAAAGATAAAGGAAAAAAACCATTGGTGGAATAAATCATAGATTTGTCTCCCACTGAGGCAGACATTACTAAAGGAAATAAAGATAAATCCAAGAGGAAGTTTCGGAAGAAGTTTGAGGTAGATTTACTGAAATAACAACTCAAAGATGTAGAAGAAATTGACAAACAGAGGAAAGGTAAAGAAAAATTCATGGAGAAAACTGAAGCGGAGCTTCTTAAAGAATAGCTAAGGGAGGCTAGAGAAGAGTTGATTGAAACAAAGATGGAGCTGGAGAAATACAAACAAGACAGACAATTGGTAGATGAGATGGAAAAGAGAGTAATTGATCAGGTTACCTTTTTTGAAGAAGCCCTTGCAAATGCCAAGAAATTGCTGAAAAGAGCCGAGCCTTTACGCATCATGATGAAACACACAAGGAAGAATAACTTATGGTCGCAGGTAGAAAGGAAGAATCCTAAGAGGCAAGTCAAATAATTGAAGGAACAAATGGAAATGGTGAAATTTGAATTAGAGAAGAAGGGTTTGAAAATAAAGGTTGTAGAGGAACCTATTGAAGCTACTCATAAAGAATATGTTGCTAAATGAAGAGAAGTAGCAAGTGTATATCACAAGTGGCCTAAGTTTCTTCGCTACAAAATCTCACTGCGAAAGTGCCTAAAAGCTTTGTTTTTGCAGTAAAGTAAGTTTTTGGGAATGTCTGAAGGATAAGGAAAATTTTCAAGGTTATTTGCCATATGAAATGTCAAAGAGTATCAAAGGAGATATTTGCTTAATGGAAACACTCACCACAAGGGTGGTTTGGAGATGCCAACTCATCATGTTGCCACATCATCAACATGACAGCTCATAATTAGAATCTGTGGAACATTTCCTAAATTATAGCCATAATGTTTTATTGTTAAATCATGCTTTCTGCCACCTCATAAGGTTTCCCTTTAGATAAAACCTTTCTATTTATGGAGTTTTAATAGTTAGTTAAGGTAATAATGAGTGAAAGACTCCTATTAGGTTTCTAATTCTCGAAAATAGAATTGTCTCTACTTTTCCTCCTTGTAATCAGTTGTTAGATAGATTAGGTGGCCTTGAAGGTATTCGGTGGTCTAGCGCAGCTGTAAGACATGATGTAAAGGTCTCTAATTCTATACATAGTGAGAGGAAAGAGTTTGAGAGGGTTGGGAGATGGTTACTTGACACTACCATTGTTGTAATATTTTGATATCAGTAATATATAGTTGCAACAGCCTATTTCAGATCTGAGATTCTTCTCTGTATTCTTATGTATGTTTGTTCTATCAGTCTTTTACTTTGTCTCCAATATTCTAGTTGTATAATCACTTGGAATTCATGATTACATGCTCCAACTTCTTGTATACTCCTAGTCTGTTGTAAATGTCAAGATTTATTAGTTTGCTTATGTATAATCACTTGGAATTCATGGTGACATGCTCCAACTTCCTGTATGCATATAGCTTGTTGTTTTATAAGAATACAATTGCCTCATCTTCCATGAGATAAGTTGACTTGTGACTTAGATTTCATATTGACTCCATAAGCCCAATGGTAGTTATTGGTTTATATCCTTCACCTACACAAAAACAACACATTCAATCCAATTTATAGTTAGCCATCTTCTTTCAAGTTATTCATTGAATATCCTTTATCCTTTTGAGAGAGCCCTCTTAGACTGGAAAGGCTAATTTCTAGTCACAAGTTTGTTTGAAATAGTTACTCCAAGTTGACCATTGAAGCAGCCCAACAAGACTCAATTCGGTGATAACAGTGGTGATGGAGAAGACACTTGTAGAGTTTGATTTCATTGGAAGATCGATTTCCTGAGTAGCAACAGTAAATTTTCGGAGAGAGAATCATAGAGATCGAAGTAGTGAGAGGGGCAGAGACAGTGAGGCTGGAGGAAACATTCCAGATCCAACGAGTGCATTTGCAGAGAGGCAGAAGCTAAGGCAGCGTAGTAGTCTCTACAAGCAAAATCGATTTGATATAGAGGAGAGATGTTTTCAGTTCTAGAGGCCGAGAAGGAGTCCTTGAGTGCTGTAGAAGAATCTTTCTAGTCAACAGAAGGCAGAGCGACTTCATCAGAGATCAGTCTGAGACTAGACGTCTAGCCAACTACGCATAGCGGCACAAAAGGTCAGAGAGTCGTATTTCTGAAGGCAAGACGTGCCAGGAGATTGCCTGTGGGGTGAGGAAAATTCCTCACTAGATTTTTTCCAGCTTTATTCTCTATAGGATTATCAGTATTTTGACATCCAATAATAAAACCCTCAATTGTTGCACCAATTTTCTCGAGTTGGGTTTTTCCGGGGACTTTCGTCGAAAAATAACTGTCAATTTTATGTGTGTGCTTATTGGAGGATGGCAAACCATAAATGAAGTGGAGATCATAAGACTTTCCACATCTTTAAATCCACATTTAAATAATTCCTATTAGATATTTTTCAAAGAGATGTACTCTAAAACATCTCCCCCTTCAACAATATTTTGATTGAGCAATTTATTATGAAGTTCAACCCTTTTTGCTGTGAATTGAGTGTCAAAATTTTGTTTGAAAGTTTTCCATGCATTTCAAGCATCAAATACATTTTCAATATGTATATACATCTCATCGATGACAAAATATCTCAAAATTGCAAGTGCATTTTCATCTCTTACTTTGGATTTTGCGTGATCTTAATTCAATATTTGACTCCATTACAAATATCTTTCCAAAAAAAAATAAAAAATAGTGCATTTTGCATATGACGATTCCAAGGCTTGTAGTTATTGATTCCTTCCAATTTTTCTAATTCCGCAAATAAATTTACTAGTTTTGACATGATGATTTTTATCAAATGCCCATAATTAAGAATGTTGAGATTGCAACAAGATGATGAGCTTAGTGGAAAGAAGTCGCCTTCACTAAGTGGGCCCGCAGGTTATTTTTGGCGCAAAGTCTATTTTTAGACATATGGATCATGTTCTATGAGTTGCAGGATGTTATTTGTGGATGGTTGGTCAAGTTGGAAAAATAGATGGACTTCTATTTTTAGAAATATTAAGCGGAATCTATTTTTAGATTGCCAGTCTAAAAATAGATATGTCGAATATTATTAGCTCTTAATAATATTTGGACTATAAACATTATCTTATTCTCTTGGAGCACTTGAGTTAAGTGCACAGATGTGGCACAGGAGCTGACAGAAGGAATTACACTATTCCTAAGGGTCAAGTGGAGCTATTGCATGGAGACTTCAGTTAGAACTCATGTGAGAGAGTTTGGTGGAGTTGATTGAGGAAGTTAATGGAGTTGTGTTCAGTTTAATTGAGTTAAACATAGTTGAGCTAGTTGTATCTAGTCTAACTGATTGATACACTAGTGAGAGTGGTGTGAATTAATTATTAATTAATTCGCTAATTATAAACTCATTAATCAACTAAATAATACATCAGTTAACTTCAGTGCATGGACAGTTTCAGTGGAGACCAGTGAAGAGGTAGGTGAAAGAGCAGTGTGACTATCAGTTGTGACTATATTGGTGCATGAGTTTGCACCACACATTGATGGAGATGCCAATGAGGATTGCGCAGTACAAGCCAGGTGGTTCGAAGTTCATTATGAGCCATTCTTGACGGTGATTGTCGGTAGAGGCCAGAGCTAATGGTGAGGTGGAGCATGTATTTGCTAGATCGGACTGATTAACTGATTGGTAGCAATTGGAGATTGTCTTGAGCTTGTGAGGAGCTTTGTATGATGATTGTTACATGATCTCTATGACATATAATATCTGAGATAGTTAGGGTTTTAGCTTTAATATTTCCCATAAAATATTGTGTTCCTTATGTGTGAAGGAGAATCTCAGTTTTATAACATATCGTTCTGTTCAAATTTCTACATAGTATCAGAGCCAATATTGATCATTGGAGCAATTGCAAAACATTAAAGTGGTTGAGTTTTGTGTTGGTGGAATTCGAATTTGCAGCAGTATTTTCTTGGTGTCAAAGTTGAGATGTCTTTCAACGGATTGCGATTGGAGTATGCCCTTGAGGGCATCCTCGAATTATATTGCATGGAAGGACAGGATGGAGGCGGTGTTGGATGACAATGGGTTGAAGTAGTTCATAGATGCGAGAAATTCCAAGAGCTTTTTTGCTTCATGTGATGTTGCCACACTTGGCGCATGGCAAAAGAAGACAACAAAGTGTCGAAGGATTCTGTTGGAGGGTGTGAAGGATCACATAGTGTCCAGCCTTCATGGTAAGGCTTCTCCATTATTGATGTGGAAAGCCTTGACAGATTTATTCCAAAGCAAGAGCGACCAGAGGAAGTTGGCGCTCAAGGATAAACTCAGAAACATAAAGATGGAGAAAGGCGACAGTATGCCCAAGTACCTCACAAAGTTCATCCAATGCAGGGATGAGCTGGGAAGTGTGGGGGTGACTGTTGATGATGAGGACTTGGTGAGCTTGGCTCTCCTTGGGCTTTTGAAGAGTTGGCATTCCTATCAGGACTCTGTCAATGGTCGGGAGAAATTGCCAGGATGGGAGCGACTTTGGTCGGATCTTGTGCAAGAGGAGATAAGGCGGAGTACCAGGGACGGATCTTCATCAAGGAACTCTGATGAAGAGAATTTCACTTTGGCTGCCAAAGAAAAGAAGGGGAAGAGCAAGAAAGCTTCTCATTCCGATGCGAAAGGCAAGAAGCAGGACATGTCCAAGGTGAAGTGCTTTCACTGTCACCAACACGGACATTATGCCACAAATTGTCCGCAGAAGAAGAAAAATAAGCAAGCTGCTGGATCTGCAGCTGGAGAGGCTTTGGCCTCACAGTTTGAGCTGAATTTTTCGGTGATCGCATGCTTGGTTTCAAGTATGGTGGGATCAGTGTGGTTTCTTGACGGTGGTCGTCTTTTCATTTATTGAGGAACCAAAGATTTGTTTCGCGGTACGGATGAGAAAGATCTTGGAGTGCACATCGCGGATGGCGATGATAGTGAATCTGATCGTAGAGTATCAGTACCATTTCCTTTGAGAGGGAGTTTGGTAAACCCTTCGTATTGAAGGAAGTGATGCATGTTCCAGGATTGAAGAAGAATCTGATCTCGATGGCCATGTTAGAAGACAAGGGATATGATGTTGTCTTTAGCGAGGGAAAGGATTTCCTGCGCAGTAAGGCAACTGGTGAAACCCGTAGGATAGGGGTTCGAGTTAAGAACCTTTATCAATTGCAGGTAGATGGCTGCGCAACAATGGCAGGCAAGGCAGAAGGAGTGGTGAGCCGGGATGATGGCGAGCTGTGGCACAGGAGATTGGGCCACCTTCACCATGGAGCTTTGAAAATTTTGCAGCAGATTTCTACTGGGCTTCCCAAAGGTACACTTGCGCAGTCAGATCAGTGCAAGGGATGTACTTTGGGAAAATTTGTGAAAGCCACCTTTCACGATAAGGATAGTTGTGCCACGATGATCCTTGAGAGAATTCACACAGACGTGTGTGGAAATTTCTCAGTGGCTTCGACAACATAGCACAGGTACTATGTGATATTTGTTGATGATTTTTCTCGAAAGTGTTGGATCTTCTTCATGCAGAAGAAGAGCGAGACATACTCAAAGTTCTGTGAGTTCAAGGCACTGGTTGAGAAAGAATCGGGGAAGCAGGTGAAGGCTCTTAGGAGCGATAATGGTGGTGAATTCATCTCTGGCGAATTCAAGGACTTTTGCAGCGCAAAAGGAATTCGAAAAGAGCTCATAGTACCTCATAACCCACAGCAGAATGGGGTCACGGAGCGAAAACGGAAACGATTGTGGGTGCTGCCTGAGCTATTTTGATGGGTGCTTCCATTCACTTGTGGGCGAGGCATGCAATACACGATTATGTGCAAAATCGTTGTCCTCACCAGGATACTTAGCATAATTTTGAGGAGAGGCGTTTTTACGTAGAGAAGCTTTGATATTTCCCATTTGAGGATTTTTGGTTCTGTTTGTTCATGTGACGAAGGATGCTAGGAAGAAGCTAGAGCGGAGCCGCAGAGGTTGGGAGATTTGTAGGGTACACCGATCGCTTACAACTATCATGTATTTTGCAGAGACAGTCGAATATTGTTGTGCGACGGGATATCAAATTTCAGGAGCAGAAAGCCATGAAGTGTTCGCTTCAGAGGGAGCCACACTTGCATGCGGATGAGGAGCTATTAGTTCCTAAGGATGAGTCTCAGGATGTGGATCAGCCACAAGATGAGGTTCATGGAGTGGAAGAGACCACTCAGGCAGCGTCAACCATCAGAGGGCGGAAGCGCACTACAGAAGCTGAGCGACTGGCTCAAGATGCAGAGAAGGTTGTAGGAGCACCTACATCACAGTTATAACTGACCGATCCACAGCTGGGGTCTGCTTGGATACATGGCTCTTATGAGCAAGTGTATCATGTGGAAACCATCCTCTCTTGAGAAGAAGTTGTGGAGGATCCCGCATGGGTAGATGCCATGTTGGAAGAGTATGATTCGATTATCGAGAAAACGGTGCATGGGAGATTGTCCCAAGGCCGAGAAGGGGAAATCGAGTGGTAAGGTTCGAGATGGATCTACAAAGTGAAGCAAGCGACTAACGGGAGTGTGGAGAATTACAAGGCAAGATTTGTTGTCGAGGCTTCTCAGTTGAAGGGATGGGATTGGGGAAACCTTTGCACCTGTCGCAAGGTATTCTTCCATACGGAAGATTCTTGCTCTCTCAGCGCAGATGGGGTGGCACATTCATCAGATGGATGTGAAGACTGTGTTCCTCAATGGAGTGATTAAGGAGGAGGTGTACATAGAGCAGCCCAAAGGTTTCGAGATCTTCAACAGCGAGTCGCATGTGTGCGGGCTCAAAAGAGCGCTGTATGGGTTGAAACAAGAACCTCGTGCTTGGTACACACGAATTGACAGTTATTTCACCGAACTTGGTTTTACTAAGAGCGAGGCGTATCCCAACCTGTACCAGATAGTGGTTGAGGGTAAGTTGCTGATCCTTGTACTTTATGTAGATGATTTGATACTGACCAGTGATGAACAATTGATACTCTCATGCAAGGTTTATCTTGCAAAAGAGTTTGAGATGAAGGACTTAGGCCTCCTTCATTATTTCCTGGGATTGGAAATTTGGCAGTGCAGTGATGGATTGTTTGTGTCTCAAGGCAAGTATGCCGGGAGATACTAGAGAGATACTAGAAGTTCAACATGCATGGCATTCTGCAAGCCTGTTGATACTCCTCTTCCTGGTGGATGGAGGAAGGAGGATGCTACTTCGGCAGAGGTAGTGGATGCCACTGTTTATTGACAGTTGGTGGGGTCGCTTATGTATCTGGTCAATACACGACCCGACATATGATATGCTGTTAACCAACTTTCGCAAGCTATGGTTAAGCCTACCAAGCTCTTTTGGAAGGCAGGCAAGCATGTATTGAGATATCTTAGAGGCACATCGGGATATGGATTATGGTACAAACATTCGAATGAGGTGAAGCTATGTGGCTTCACGGATGCAGATTGGGCAGGGAGCCCAACGGACAGAAAGAACACATCTGGAGGGATTTTTAGTATCGGGTCGACAGCGGTTTCTTGGTACAGCAGGAAGCAGAGATCCGTGGCACTCAGTTCAGCAGAGGCCGAGTATATGGCAGCGATTTTGGCTGCATGCGAGGCTATATGGATGAGGAAGATCCTGGTCGGGTTGTTCGGTTCACACTTAGAGCCTACTGTGATTTATTGTGATAATTAGAGTTGCATAAAACTCTCGGTTAATCCAATATTTCATCATAGATCTAAACACGTTGACATCTGGTATCATCATATCAGAGATTGTGTGCAGTGGAAGATCATGTTACTTTCATACATTCCCACGAAGGATCAAGATGCTGATATCTTGACGAAGGCGCTCACCAGGAGAAAATTCGAATACCACAGGGGCAGGATAGGGGTTGCAGATAATCCTTATCTTGTTGAGAGGGAGGGATTGGTGCAACAATATGATGAGCTTAGTGGAAAGAAGTCGCCTTCACTAAGTGGGCCCGCAGGCTATTTTTGGCGCAAAGTCTATTTTTAGACTATGTCTATTTTTAGACATGTCGATCATATTCTATGAGTTGCAAGATGCTATTTATGGATGGTTGGTCAAGTTGGAAAAATATATGGACTTCTATTTTTAGACATATTGGGCAAAATATATTTTTAGATTGCCAGTCTAAAAATAGATATGTCAAATATTATTAGATCTTAATAGTATTTGGACTATAAACATTATCTTATTCTCTTGGAGCACTTCAGTTAAGTGCACAGATGTGGCACAGGAGCTGACATAAGGAATTACGCTATTCCTGAGGGTTAAGTGGAGCCATTGCATGGATACTTCAGTTAGAACTCATGTGACAGAGTTTGGTGGAGTTGATTGAGTAGTTAATGGAGTTGTGTTCAGTTTAACTGATATAAACATAGTTGAGCTAGTTGTATCTAGTCTAACTAATTGATACACTAGTGAGAGTGGTGTGAATTAATTATTAATTAATTCACTAATTATAAACTCATTAATCAACTAAAGAATACATCAGTTAACTTCAGTGCATGGACAGTTTCAGTGGAGACCAATGAAGAGGTAGGTGAAAGAGCAGTGTGACTATACTGGTGCATGAGGTTGCACCACACATTGATGGAGATGCCAATGAGGATTGCGCAGTACAAGCCAGGTGGTTCGAAGTTCATTATGAGCCATTCTTCAGCAGTGATTGCACAACAGAGGCAGGCTATCAGGTGGCAGAGATTGGAGCACGTGATTTGCTAGATCAGGCTTGATTAGTGTGTAGCAATTGGAGATTGCACTGAGATCTTGTGAACATGATGATTTTTACACATGATATCTATGACATATAATATACAGATAGTTGGGGTTTTCAGCTTTAAGTTTTCCCATAAAATATTGTGTTCATATGTGTGATCAGAAGAATCTCTGTGTATAACATATCAGTTATTCAAATTTCTACAAAGAAATTGTACAAAAGACACTACACATCAAATGATTGCTAGAGGGGCTTTGCCTTACCCTCTAATAGCCTCAAAAAATACAACTCATTGATAGAGTATTTCACCTAACTTTTATCAATCTTTTTAATTACAAATTACAATTCATTTTTTCCAAGCTTTCAATTTTTTCCCAATAATATTCTATAAATAATTAAACATGCCACTCTTTGAAGTGAACAAAAATGTTCAGAGCTTCAATTAAAATGAACCATTATGCCCCCACTCAGCTATAAAAGGCTTGAATCATCAAACTTATTGTTTGGTCAATTTAGTGTGTCCTAAATTGCTGCATTTAATTTTCAATCCGGGAATCGTAAGCTGATGAAGTGCGGCGCACTATATGTGAAAGATAACCTATTTCTTAACTTTTTGTCGTTTTTGGTTTTCTAAGGTGAAATGGAAATTCTAAGATGAAAACAAGTTTGGTTATGTTTTTTCAAGGAAATGATATCCCCTATAATGATTTACCAACTTGAAACTTTAAAAAGAAATTTGAAATTTACAATGACAAGACTTGAAAGGAAATGAAAATGCGCTGCTGAAATGAAAAGGTGCTGCTAGTCTAATAAATCAAAACAATGAACTATTGAACATGAAAACCAAACTATTCTTGCTGCTGACTAAACACAAAAGAAACTATGCTTAAGGAAATTCAAAATTGCAACAAAATAAATCTAAATCGGATTACATCAATTTATCTTCTGATCCTTCATCATTAGTCCAGCTATGATTTTCGGAAGTAATCATAAACAACTTGAGTAACTGATATCTAACTTGCAGAAAGAAAACTAATATCAAACCATACATTCATGATTCAATCCCTCACCATCAGTCCAGCTGTGGCTTTCGGAGGCAACTGGAGATGTCATGCACAATTTAATATATCTAATTTCTGAGAAAGGAAACTAATACTAAACACACATTTCATAATACAATCCCTACCATCGATCCAAGCTATGTGACTTTAGGAGAGCAACTGAAGATGTTATGAGCGACTTAATATATCTAAATTTACGAAAAGAAACTAATACTAAACTACACATTTCATAATACAATCCCTCACCATCGATCAGATGTGGCTTTCGGAGGCAACTGAAGATGCTATGAGCAGTTTAATATATCTAATTTTGCAGAAAGGAAACTAATACTAAACTACACATTTCATAATACAATCCCTCACCATCAGTCCATTTGTGGCTTTCGGAGGCAACTAAAGATGCTATGAGCAGTTTAATATATCTAAATTTAACTACTGAAACAATTAAGCAAAACTGAGTTAAACAAAGCAATACTGAAATGAAACAGAAACTAAGAAAAACACATTAGCAGCAGAACAATGTTAATTCCATGTCATTAGTCAAAAAGCTATGAAAATGCCCAGGCTGCCTATCTATAACCTGAAACAAGAACACTGATCAGTGATTAACAACATAAAACATGAAAGACAGAAGTGAAATGGAAATTATGGAAGTTTATAAACAGAAATGAAGCAAATGCAATGTATAAACATATGAATGGATTATGGCACAATGAGCTTTAAAGAAACGAAATGAGAACTATACACTAATGCACAAAACCTTAGCTGAGCAGGGGCCCTCTACACTAGCCTTGGCAACGATCTTCAAATACGAATTTCGGTTGAAAACAAAGTCTTCTTATATTAAAAAGCAGTCATTACAGAAAGGTGATGTTACGGCACAAGTGCAGCGTAATCACATTACAGAGCAGACTAATAAAAGATAATAGAGACTAACATCGACTAACTCTATATGCGTATGCAAACGCATTATATATAACAAAAGAAATATAATTGTCTCCTAAAGTTCATGCTGGTGGAGAACACATAGACCATTACGTCCACGGATCTAGGATCATGGCCATGTTGGAAAGTAAATCTACGAGGAGTGGATGCTTGAATTCGACTAAGGAGCCATGTACAGATGTCGATTTATCCTCCGCAACTTAGAAACGGCCGTATGAATCTTCATGTGACACGAAACAGAGTCCTGCCAACATGAGACTCTATGGTTGACTTCCATGTGGACGCCTTTGACCGCGGCTCCTTTAGATGAGTTTGCTCGAACCAATAGGACACGAACCATGTCCACATCATTCCTGACCTGCCCATGTGGCTCGTTTTCCTTGTAGACACCTATAGCATAGAGTTTCACACACAAAACTGCAATTCTGCGAGCGTAAATCAATAGTCAGATTCCCTTGGTGAATGAGCTAAATCTAAATCAAATAGCAAACACAAAAATATAATTAAAAACCATGTTAGATGCTCTTTTGCACATGATATTGACAACTTGGGAGGTTCAAGTGAGTGAAAAGGTATAGAAAAGTGTATGGAAAGATCTTTGATTTGAGACTCAACGCTTATCACACTAATGACTCCAATGATAAAGCAAACAAATTAATATGATAGTCCAGGGTACTCAAATATCGAAACCAAAGCACACCTTCTTTAAAGGACAAAATATTGGTTTCCATGTTCATTATAACCAAATAAAAACTTATGAAGATGGACCTTGAATTAAAATCCTTTTTGTTGGCGTAAATGTATTAACATTGTATTGTTGAAACAAATTTTGCACTCAGCATTTCCCTATTCACAAAATGTCCAGGCCTTTATGCATAAAGAGATCCTAATATCTGTACCCGGATTTGAACTTAGGCAATGGTTTGTTGGAATTAATGCTTACATCCTATATTTTAGATGTTAGTTTGTGATGGTTGAGAAATTCTCTCAACCTCTCCTTCTAACTTAGGAATAAGTTAGATATGAGAAACTCTATATATTAGAGTAATATGAATGTAATATGTCTGTATTGTCGCATACACCTTAGTGTGAAATATATGAGTGTTTTTAGTTAGTTTTATCATGGTATCGGAGCCTATCTAGGCTAAACCCTTATGGGAAGGCCGAGGGGCAGAGAGAGAATGTATTTTGTTGCTACGTAATAGTGTGTTAGTTTATATATGGAAGCGGTAATTTTTTGTCAGTCAGACCTGTAGAGACAAGAGGTTTTATTGCAATTATAAGAATATTACCAATAACGTGCTTTCAACAGGGGGATGTCATTGATGCGATATCTGTTTGAGGTTTCCGGCAAATTTTTGTTGTGCATGATTAACGATTTTGTTATCGACTTGCAAATTTTAGAAGCCAAACGAACCAGAGTTTCTGGTCTTATAGTGGCCTATGACGATGACACGTCTCTTATGTTGCCTTCTGATTACTGGTTCCCCATTGTGCTGGTTACTTCAGGTCAAGATCGTCTAATATTAGAGTATGTAAAAACCAGTGCGACAAATGCCACTACCGCATTGAGATTCGTCACAACTCGGCTGGGATTTAAGTCTGTGCCTATCGTGGCAGGTTTTTCATCGCTCAATATTCAAGCTGCCTATGGATTCTGAGAGCCTATAGATGATTGTAGAGCGCAATTGAAGAGTGAACATAACAGTCACCTGCTTTCACAAATCTAATTCATTTGTTGATTGACGAGGATCCACCATAAAGAAGGAGGGAGCACATCAAGCTATGGATTAGGAACTTTAAGGAACGAAGGACCCACAAGCTGCATGCATACATATTTTTTTCCTCTATGACTTTTAATTAGTTGGACGTGGTGAGTTTACAGCATAAGCCTGTGAATGCTTTGTCTTCTTCATCTTACTGAAAGGCTCTTCGAAAGTGGTATTGTCATGATGAAGCAGTCAGTATGGATATGCATTTCACACTAGATAATATGATTTAGACAACGATATTAATTGATATTAATTAACAATATATTTTCTATAATTATTAAAAAAAAATTGTAAAAAAATATGATGAATTCAATGAAGAATTTGAACCTCTTAAACTCTTTTAAAACAGCTACACTTCAGGTTCAACATGGATGGTTGTGCAGATAGTCTGGCAGTTGTGGATCTAGGGAATGATCCCTCATTCATTGAAGACGTGAAGTGGTCTTCTAATGAGGTTATGTGACAGTTTGGGACGCTGTCCAGTAATTGACTTCAGGATTTCAGGAGTCGAACTCAGGAATCCAACTTGTCGATTACACCTTTACGAGGGTTATGAGGCAACTTGATGGAGCCTATTTTCATAAGTTGTAAACCAGTTAAAGAATGATTGTGTATTTTTTTGTTTATGGGTGATTTAAATAAATTTATGTAATGTAAGCATTAAGAGGGGATAATGGAATTAATGCTTACATTCTGTATTTGAGATGTTAGTTTGTGATGGTTGAGAAATTCTCTCAACCTTTCCTTCTAACGTAGGAATAAGTTAGATTTGAGAAACTCTATATATTAGAGTAACATGAATGTAATCTGTGTGTATTGTCGCATACACCTTAGTGTGAAATATATGAGTGCTTTTAGTTAGTTTTATCATGGTTTAATGTTCGATCAGCTTGTATTTGCAGCATCAGGAAATGTTAAAAAGAGTAACCCTTCTATTATGTTCGGAATATATGTATATATTGTGAATTTTACCACTGCTACTTCAAAAATTAGAAGCGAACAATATTGAGGAGATTCTATCTTGTGCTCCAGGAATAATTGAGTCAGATTCTACTTGCGTTGCTACTCTAGCAAACATTGAATTTAAAGATGATGGCCATGTTAAGGCAATCACTATCAATAATGGGGTGGGGTGGGGCCTAAGCAACATTTTGGAATACAATAATTTAATCTCTGACAATTTAGCAAAAATTTGCTTGTGGTGTTAACTCAACCAAATAAGTCCCTATTAACTGCATAGGTAGCAACAATAACAATCCATTCATGCCCCTATTCTCGATATTGCACCTAGTGGTAAGATTGCAGGTTTTATCTAGGTTCACTAAAGACTTCAGGTCAAGGGACTATTCCAGATGAGCAGAGAAGGAAAGAATCAGGTCCCAATGTGACCATCTAGTGGGCCAGTTCAACAACATACCAACATAAGTGATTGCAATATGCCAACGAAGGTTCAAATCACATTGAGGATCGTTATTCGATAATAAGGAGCGATTGATCTTGAAGGAAATGCATGACATGAGGGTCAAGGATTCAAACACAGGTGCTCTTTTTTGCTTGCTATGTCTATCTAGGCCACAGGGAGAGCACCATTGAGACTGTTGTTGATTCCTCTCGCTACTTTTTATTGAATGAATGAATGATATTTTAACGTTCACGAGACTAAAAATAGTCTATAGGACTACCAGCTTCCTTGTTTTTTTGCCTTCTGTAATTAAATCATTTTCTTACTCAAATTGATGATGAGCTGACCCAACCTTCTAACAGTTTCCTCACTAAAAATACAATGCCACGGAATTGATGCTAAGATATTGGGGTAACTGTCCCTGATGTCTCTGAAAGCATCACATTTCAAACTAAAAAAAAATTCTGATTCCACTGCCCCAGAAGTGCAAAAAGTACATACCCTTTCTTCCCAAGCTTCTTTGGGTCTCTTTGACTGTCTCGTTTCACACCGAAGTTGACGTGAGTTGGTTCTTAATTGAGAAATAAGAACCTTTTCTCTCCATGGAATGCTAGCTCTAATGTACTCTTTTTGTTGGAGATCACAAGTGGGGTTGAATTCCTGAACATAATACTTCTTCTTTCTACCCAATTTTTTTCTCCATATACCCTTACGGAACTTCTCCAGCACAAAATTATTTAACTCCTTGCTATTTGTGGGACATGCATTAAGGTAAATATTCCATTTTTGCATCCATTTGTTGTTTTGTCTCATCCATGATTTCTTTCTTTCACTCATACCTTCATTGAAGATAACTTTCGGCCATCTACCTCCTCCCATTTTCTCAATTCTTTTTAGATACCTTATAAGACGCACCATGGCAATTTCTTCGATGGGATTTTCCCCTGTTTCACTCAACATTATCTCATAAGGAACCAAACTTTTTATTTTTAACTTGCTCATGATCAAGCGTTTTTGAATTTTTTCAATTTGTTTCCATTTTGAAATAGGGATGCTACTACCCCACAATTCACACCCATATAATAGCACTGGAAAAACTAGGAGTCCAAAAAGTACTTTGATCGTGTTCCAATCCCATAACTATGCCTCTCTACATCTATTTTGAAGTGCATATAATGTTTTCCACCCTCATAAAATTATTTTCTTTCTGCAATCCTCCCAATTAAGCTTGTTGTTGAAATCGATCCTGAGGTACTTGTATTCATTTACTTCTTCGAAAATGTTGCCTTCAAAGAAGAACGTATGCTGGCTTTGCTTCCTTTTATTAAAGAAAATCATTATTTTGGTCTTATTGATATTGACTTGCATCCCCACTGCTTTACAAAAATGCTCAAAGGCATATAGGTGCATCTGCAATCCACGGGCCGATTTAGCAACCAACACAAGATCATTGGCATATAGAAGAAGCTTTATCACAAACTCCCCCAATCGAACACCATCCCCACCTTGAAAATTTAGTCACTCTTCCAGCTTGTCAATATATAAACCAAAAAGCGTAGGGGATAAAGGGAAAACTTGCTTGACTCCGATGTCACTTCTAAAACTTTCTGAAATGCTTGCTGAAATTATAATTTTGACTTTTACTTCTTCATAAAGCCTATGGGCAACAACTCTATATTGTAAAGGAATTTCAAGTTCTTCCATTCTATGCCACAAATTATCTCTAGGGACCGTGTCAAATTCATTTTTGAATTCAACAAAGCAGCAAAATACTTGTTCTTTTCTCCCCCAAACCTTTTCAACAATGTGTCTCAGCGTGATACCATGATCTACTGTAGAATGCTTCGGCCTAAAACCTACTTGCCCTTTTGGCCTCTTTTCTTTTACTTCTGCCCATTTACTGATTCTATTCTCTACCATGCCACTGGAAATCTTTTCAAACAAAGGATTGATCACAATGTCTCCACTTTTAAAAAGAGGAATTGCTAGACTAGTTGTCCAATCCCTTGGGAATCGTTATTGAATGATGTTGTTGAATATTTCCATGATGTGTGGTGTCAAAATGTTCATTCCCCACTTTAGATATTCTGCTTGAAGTTCAACCAATTCCTTTGCCTTCCATGTTTTCAACTTTTTAATTCCTGCCTCCACCTCATGTACTGTGAAAAGCTTTGTAGATGTGTTGATCCTGGGAGGAGGCTCAACCTCTAATTATTTTTCATAGATTTTCCTTGCATAGTCAAACCACTGATTGGCTGTAATATTATTTTCAAATTTCTTCTTCCGTTGTTGAAGTTCCTGCCAAAAATGTTTTGGGTTATTCTTGCCTAGACATATCAGCTCTTCCCCCCTTGCTTGCATGAACTCATATTTTTTCTTTTTTAAAATATGATTATATAAATTTACATTCATCTTCCCCTCTCTTTCCTTTTTCAATGTTCTCCTTGCCATTTTGCATTCCTCATCAAACCACGCATTCACGGGAAAACAATTTGATTCTGATTTCCTATTTTTGGCTCTTTTTCACTTCTCAAGTGCACCTTGGATTATATTTGTTAAATCAGGGTTGTTGAGGCTTTAGGGACCAATTTTCTCCTTTTAAATTAATCTCTTCAACATTGTTTGGAAGATAATGCAATTTTCCTGTGTTAGAATAATTTTTCCCCTTGATGCCGATTGTTGAGAACATTGGGTTTTCCTCATATTTTGTCTTTCTTCTAACTAGGATAACTTTATATAAATTGGGTTATGATCTAATATTAATTCCCAAATATTCTCTCCAATATTAACTTCATATATTCTTTCTATTAGCCTTTGTGAACCAATAACATAGTCAACGACACTTGCCCCATTGTATGTGTTGCAAGTGAAGTTCCCGAACTTTTTCCATCTATCTAGACCATTGCAAATAATTAATTTGAAAGCACCACACAATGTAAGCAACTCCTCTCCAAAATGATTACTAACTTTTTCATTTTCTAAACATCTCAACCATCGAGAATTATCCTCTTCAATGAGCCAGATAGGGTTGTGATCCTCTTTGCAACAAAGAATACTAGCTTGTTGATTTGTTGTTCTAGCATTGAAATCTCCCACTAAAAGAACTTCTCCCTGTTGAGAATATGCGACAATATATTGCTTTAAAGCTGCATCTGGATATTTGTTGTTCAATCCCTTATTTTTTAAGTTTTTTATACTTGAGGCACAAAATAACATGCTGCATTTTTTATGTCGTTCTCATTCTCTGTTATTTTGAACCATAAATATTGTTTATTTGTATCTTCTTTCACTAACTGAATGTGACGACCTTCTTTTACTTTCACTAAAACCAGTATTCCTCCGTACCCTTTTCCATTTTTTACTGCCTCGTTCCAAACTGCTAACTCCAAATAACTGTCAAACGTAGGAGTTTTGCAACGATCATGTTCATGAGTTTCTGTGAGACAAAATATGTCTCTACCTTCTGCAATAGACCCTATCCTAGGTTCCCTCCTCCAAGGGTAACCTCTATATTTCCAACAAACTAGAATTAGGTATACCTGGGTAGGATTTGGTTTCTACGTGGTTTGGCACACAAGACTCGAATTTGAGTCTTCACGCCTTTTCATCCATGTTGATCCTGTTGTTTTCCTCCCTATTATAGAGTTACCTGTTTTTTCTTTATTATCAGTTAGCTGCCCTGTTTTTCCATGAGGCCCAAACATTGCAATAACTGCTTTACCATTGTACAACCATGCTCTTTGAAGATGGCAGGGGCAATACGCCTTCTCCTTTCTTACAAAATTAAATACTCTAAAAAATTTATAAAAGAAAAAAAAATTGAAAAAATCCTTTTGAGGGTATATGACAAATTTATAAGATTCAGGTAATTTTACAATACAAAGCCCTTTTATTTTTTGAAAAATAGATCTAAATCATTTATCTACTAATCTCAATTCAAAATTTCAACATTTTTTCTTCAAACAACAAACCTGAATAAAAATCTTGTGTTGATAAAAATACCAGTTTTAAGCATTGGAGTTTTCTTCATCAATATGTCATCATGACTTTCTACTTATCTTTGCTTTCTTGTGGCTTTAATACCATGATAATTTTATTGATACATAGCATATATATAACCTATCTAGCCTCATCTCAACATGCCATATGTCCTTGATCAACAACTCAAGGATGGTCACTATGACAAGGATGTGACAAAGCCACTCTATCTTCTAGTGAATACAAAACTTCCATTATAGCTTTTTATTCTAGGAAAAATACATATCTAGAATAACTTTATTGTTCTAGGATAACTACCTAACTAAACAAACTTTGGGATTATGAGGTTAACACCTACTTTCCCATGCATAAATCATAGAGGCCAAAAAAACATATTGTTACGAGATTAAATTTAACAAATACATGGAAATATGAAAACATAGATAGAAATCATTCCCCACTCCAAGAAAATTTCTTTGATGGTGATGGAAACAACTATTTGGACTTCGTAAGATTTATTGATAACAATGATAAATTCCTTCACTCTCAGTATGCCCAACAGCGAAAAAGATAAGTAACTCCCCAAATCTCATTTTACCCATGTATAGGTGTTTTTTCCTTAGATGCCAATTTTTTATAGGCGTGAAGTTGTTGAAAATGGTGTACTCTTCACATGTGACCATGGCTGTCTCATATTGTGTCATTAATATATTGCAATTATAGCTAAAACCATCATTTATTGTAATACCAAGGTAGGCCAGCCTAGTTAACTTTGATAAGTAGACTCAATAATCATATTGGGGAGTTGCACCCTACTAATGTGGACTCATAACTCCACTTAGGAAGACAACCTGCTTGAATTGTGCATAAATAAACAACTCAATATTTGATTGTAAATCATCTTTTTTTATTTTATTTCTAAACTAAAACTCTGTGTTATAAGCCTACAAGCACTACATCTTTGACATTCTCTTGTCTTTGGCATGTTTCTCTTTTATGAGCATTTTGGCATCTCATATATAACACACTCATGCTTGGGCGTCCTTCTCTTAGAAGCGCATATTTCATTCAGACCTAGAGTCTCTTTTTAGAGCAAGTTATGGGATAATAAATTTGGTTCCATTTGATCCCCTATCTTTGTTGTGATATCAACACAGTATTTAAATGGTTGTGAACCTTCCCTATTCATTTATATCAATACGGTATTTAAATGGGTGTGAAACTTCCATATTCATTTTGGTCTTGTTTTAGGGTTCTTTTCCTTGTATGTTTGTTCTGATATTTCCGTGATCAAACCTGGCTTGCAGAAGAAATCCTAACCTGAGGAATATTGAAGTTGTTTCATTGTGTTTTGCTCCGGGATAGAAAGGCACGTTATTAGGGTTTTTTTGTCCATAGATGGGTCTACACACCATTAAAATTTACTAACTAATTTATTTAAGCATTTTTCAACCAATGTTTGGAATATTTTTGGTTGATGGCATCACCTTTCTCTCAATGAAAAACCAAGGTTTCCAAATCTGTTTTTTCAGCAACTGTTCGGTAACTTTTCGCTAGTGGCATGAATTTCCTGTGACTGCAGAACCAAGGTTTTCATATCATATTTTTCTACAAGTGATCCATAGATTTTTAGCTAGATACTTTACCACAAAAGTTGTGAATTTAGGATTTACTGATAATCTCTTATGGTTTCCAAAGGTTTTCCAGTCTATTCAAAATCCAACGCTATCTTCTTGTTAAATTTTGCAACAATATTTTCTCTCACGATGCGTGTTTTTTGTTGTGGCTTGCACTGCCCCTTTACCAAAATAATGAGCCCCAGTGAAAGAGTTGGTACTATTTCCTTCTTGGATCTTGTTATCTCTCCTTGTTGCCTACACCTACCTACAAGTAAGTGGAAAAATCCTTCAACCCCACAATGTGTGGTTGGTGGCAAGGATCTTAGAGAAGGGGCAGTCACCATTAGGGGAATTTTGAGTCTAAAATGGGCCTCATAAGGAAATTATCTAATAATAGTGGAAATAATAAATTAAGATTATATTACATCATAAAATTTTAGAGGGAAAAAAGAAAAAACTATTTTTTCAACTTATCTCCATATGAGTTACTCAAATTTCGAGCGAGAACACTTGTTGAATGCAAAATTTGATTCCTCATCAAAGGAGTACCTATGTTGCATACTTTCAATGGTCCCTTCTACATGAAAAATAAAAACCATATGAAAAATGTTATTGTAATCACATTTTTTCTTGTATTTCTCATTTTTCGTGTAGCAAAGTCCATTGAAAGTATGCAACATGGGTACTCCTTGGATGAGGAATAAAAATTTTCATCCAAAGAGTAATCCCGCTCAAAATTTGAGTAAAACCTTAGGGAGATAAGTTGAAAATACAAGTTGAAAAAGTAGTTTTATTATTTTATTATTTTCTAATATTTTTACTGCTTTACCCAAAAATGGTGAATCGTCCCCAATGGTTGACATCATCATCTTGAATCATATTGGTTCTTATAAAGTTCATTTTGGTTGTACATTTTTCTTAGGAGGCCCATTTTAGACCTCAAAAGTTCTCTATTGATTGATCCCGACTCTCTCCGTTTTAGCTCTCTCCTAGGTCAACTATGGGGGTGGTCCCTAAAGGAAAACTAAGTTAAATATTTGAGTTTCTAGGATAATATTAGAGTGAAATTGGATTACTTTTAAATATTTATGAGAAAATATGAGAAACTTGAAATAAAAATGACAATGATAAGACCATACAACCAGTTCCTTATAAAGAGTTTGCTCAAAAGTAAAAAAAATAATGCTCTTAAGAATGAAAGCAAAGCGAACCTGAAATGGAAAAAAAATATTGTTACCACAAGATATTAGAAATGTTTTCAAGATAACGAATTTATGAATCAAATCACATGAAGCTATCGTGTTCACAAGGAAGCAATTAGTGATCTAAATATAAACCATATATTAAAAAGACTTGAAAGTTAAACCAACATGCATTTAGCCTTGCAACATGAAATAAGAGTACTTGAAAGGAAATGAGATTCATCAACCATCCATGAACATGATGAACATTAAACATGAAATGGAGCTCGCTAAAGTAGATAATGTCCAAGTACAAGAAAATTAAGCTAAACTTGTTGCAAAAGAGATTACAATATATGCATCAAAGGAAATGCTTCCTGAAAAAGGGAAATAATATTGCATGTGAGACTATATACCATCAAGAAAGAAAAATTCAAGAACTTGCAAGTAAGCTAAATGTGATGAAAAATTATCTTGGTTTATTTTATTAATTAGTTTTGAAGCAACGTTACAATTCAACTCTTTACTCCTCAGATCTCACCCTCGCCCAAAGATATGGATCCCACAGTGAGGAGTCAGTAGAGGAGTAGAGGGTCCCTAAAACGTCTATTCAACCAACTTATGTTGGAAGTGAAATTTTAGTGAGTGTTTAGGGCATGTAAGTAAATTAATCAAACAATGAAAATTGACTTTCAAGCTTGAGATGTACTTGCATGTCATGAAGTAGAATGCTACTTTATGGAGAAAAATTGTCTAAATACTAATTGCATATAAGATGTAATTAAAGGTGAAACATAAGTGGTCTTGGAACAAAATTCATGACAAATTAGATTCAAGTTAAAAGTGCATGAATCCAAAAGTTTGAAATTGTTATGAAAGTAAAAAGACTAGAAACCTGTAGCAGATTAGATTAAGGTGCATGCAAAATGAATGCAATACATGATTGTGTTACTTCCCAAATTAAATGACGTGAATGAAAGTGAAAAATATCAAATATCAAGCTACAAAGCCTCTCCAAAATGGTGGTGAGATAGGGATACCAATGGGTACAACCCACGCTCCCAAAACCAAGAATTTTATTAGTTATTACTAGGAGAAAACTATGATTTCTTCTCTAAAATCCAAGAAAAGTCTTCACAATTTCACTCTTGAGCCATAAATATTTCCTTGCTGAAAATTTCTGCAATTTAAGGCCCACAAAAGCCCAATAAAATGCAGATTTTTCAAGGAAGAAGAATAAAGGCAAAGCCTCTTTGAGTTACATGGCCAAGAGAGAGAAATAGAGACCCCAAGTGAACTCGGCCTCTCTTAAGGAGAACTCGGTTTCATCCAATAAATTTCCTCTAATGCTCACAACGAAGGGAAGGAAATGATCTAGAAGATGGAGCCCCAAGGTCATGCATGCAAACATATAAGTAGTTTTTTGAAGGTGAAACCTACAAGTTGTTGCAAGACAACAAGTTAGAGTATATAAACAACAAAAAATGTTAAATCACAAAGTAATATTATGAAAATAATCTACAAGAGGCTAGGCCAAAGAGTATGAGCAAGCTGTCCTCTTTGACTAGCCATAACTTGGCTCTTTGAAATAGCTAGATATTAAAGAAATGAAGTGAAATACTTGAAAAGTAAATTATTTTAGTTTGATTTTTTTTTATGCAAGAAATAAGAGCTTTGAGAAACTTAAAATAACCTCTGCAAGACAAAATAAAATATATATTATACTTTGGAAATCAACACATGCAAGTTCTCCTTGAATATTTTCAAGAATGGGTCAGTTCCTCCTAGAACTTCCCCTCATGCTTGAAAATATTGACCAAAGATAGATCCTTCTACACAATCTCACCACAACATATTAAATCCGCATGAAATTAAATAAAAGCAAAGGAAAGAACTCCTATACATATATTTGACATCAAATAGAATATTTATTATCCTAAAGCAATCAAGTAACTCTTATGCTAATATGATATAGCTACATACTAACATAACTTGAAATAAGCATGAAGGAAATAAATAGAAACAAAACAAAAAGTCAAGAATTTACCACATATGCAAGGAGAAGAACACCATCGCAAGTTACCCCAAACACTTTTGTATTATACTGCAAGTACGTATACAATCTAGTAGCGTGTCCTCAAGTCCAATAGCTCGTATTACATGATACAATAATGAGATTCAATGCTCATTTAAATAGGAAAATGGGATCCAATATCAATGATCAATCCATCAAATAAATGACACATAACTGTCAATCCCAGTGAAGAGGTCAAATTACATGTGGCAAAGATGATTGTCCCATGTGTTTCCAAACTGTTGTAGGGGGCATTGTTGTATAGGTAAAACCTCTCTGCGGATAGAGATGATCCCTCTAGCCCTAGAGTAGGTCTAGCAACAAGGGAAACACACTAACACTTATTTTCCTAGATCGAAATAGATGGCCTACCTCGATCTGATGATGCGATGTTTCTCTTCGTCGAAGCTCCTTGACCCTTCGCTTTTCCAGATCTTGATCTCCACTGCTATCAGCGTTCAATTACCTGCACAAGTGATCAAGAAACAACAAGAAGCATACAAATAAAACATGCATATACATATATAACCTATCCAACTGATCAAGGAATGTCAGAAATCTTAATAAAAAACGTGAAAAATAATGGAAATAAATATCAGCCGTGTCATATTGTAAATAGAAGAGGAGTTACAACCTGTGCCTTGATGTCGAATCTATCCTTCAACAGGTCCGAATCCAGGCACGTCTCCAAAGCACATGCCTTTAACTCAGCGTGAGAAGGCTAAGGGTTCAACTCTCTCCTTTAAAGCTTATGGAATTCAAACCTCTCTTTGTTATGCTCTATTCTGTTCTAACTAGCAGAGGCATTAGAGGATGATGAATTTATAGAGACAGAGGAGGGGACATGGATCCACTTCTGATGGTAAAATAGCTTATCTCTTTATGATATTCCTCTTTTGTAGCAACAAGAGGACCAAGGAAGGAAGCTCGGCCATATCCTGACCAAAAAACATCCAGCTCTCCGCCCTCAAAGCTTCTAGGCCATGAAGCTTCGTTTGTTTTTTTTTTTTAAATCTTCCAGAAGTGGATCGTCATAGGTGTGATGGTCGTACTAGCGTTGATCAGCACTGCTCACAAGCTTAGGATGGGTCATCAAAGCTAGAGAGACACAGAGAGGTTGCGCTACTCCAAAAATATAGGTTTTTAAGGAGCTACTCCAGGAATGATAAACAGAGATTTTGTTCTATAGATTTCCAGGGATGCAATGTCATATTTTCATGATGGAAAAGGGACACAGAGGTCATTTTTTAAGGTCCTCCAGGATTCGGGAACAGGGAGTTTAGAGACAGTGACAAAATGTTGTGTAACAGATGCCCCCTAAAGCATGAAGTCAGAACGAGAGTGAGGGTTGAAATGCTTTACGATAACGTGCCAAGACCAAGACCCCGTCGTCGGAAAACCTGCGAATCAAGCACATATATACAACTGAAATATCTGATATAAATACATGAGTATGAGGCATGGACGCAGCCATTCGTAGAAGAGATCATGGAAATAGGATCCATGGCATGGACACAGCCATCCAGCAATAAGAAGGATCATAAATATGGACTCAGGTATGGTTGCAGCCATCCGCCAAAAGAGTCATGTATATAGTCATGAATAATTCATGTCGCCTTGTAGCCTGGACCTTATCAGACAAAATCCAGGGTCTTGTGCTCCATCACGACCCGATCAAGTAAAATTTTGGGCATGTCAATGAATGAACTGAAGTCGAACATGCGTGAAATCATCAAATCGAAGGTCAATGAGGTGAACATGTCGTCGAATGCGAAAAAAATTCCATTGAGGCATGCAGGCTCTAAGGTACTGAAAGGAGTCTCTAAATCAACTTCCTAGATAATGAGTTGAAGTCGACAGGAAGCGATCGGTTGAAGGAGGGCCATGGTTTATCCCACATCATCGACACGAGACAGAGGAAAAATTTGGTTGTGAATCAATACTGGACAAAGAATCAGGGGATAAAAAATTGCATAGGGAACTCCTCTTGAACATATCGGCGACACGACTCCAGAATTTGGCAGTATTTGACTCAAATGGAATCAGAAGTCATGTTGACAAATGGTAATTGAATGAGAGGCTAACATATTTCCCAAAACCATGGAGGCAAAGTGACGAATGTAGGATGTCCCCAACCCGATGCGAAATGCAGACAAGTGTCATGTTCAAGAGTGACATATTGTCGACGCAACTGATAAGTACTTCCATTTTTCCCCCACCATTTTTGGCGAGTACCCCAATTATTTTCTAAAACAAGCTTGAAGAGGATAGCATATTCTTGTCATATAATTTTTTCCTTCGAAAAATCCATCCTAGTACATTTTATGAGCCCTAGGAAGGAGGAACTCGGTAGCGTCATGGTGATGATTCCAATGTCGTTAAATTTTAACAAGTCTGACAAAGGTGAAACTTGATGCCTTTTCATGTTTAGAGAGTTTGAAAAGAGGCAGAAAAGAAAACTCCACATGACCCTTTTCGTAGATAGTCTCTCGAATCCGAAAAGGTAGAAAACAAACTTCGAGAGAGCCTCTTAGATCCTAGCTAGAAAAAGGGGTAAACGTATATTGGGTAAATGACATTTTGTTTACTTTAACGAGTTCAAAACGAAAAATAATTGGCAGTTTTTTTATTTTTCGAGAGTCAAAAAATAGCTTAAAGATGACTCCAGAGGGGTAAATTTTTCATTTATTTTTACCGAGTCTGAAAAAGTAATAAACTAGAACTCGTTTCATGTCATCCGTCAAAATTTTAACCCTGTTGTTGCACAATAATGAACCCATTAACTGTTCTTCCAAGTTCTCAAGTTGATGCTGAAAAAATCTTCAATCTAAAGAGACCATGAGTCATCTGTATGTCTGATTGATCTTTGAATGTTGCTTGACAACTCCATCATGTACCAAGTTGCAAAAGGATCCATCTATCCTTTGCGTGAAATCAGCATCCTTTGTCCACTAAAAAAATTTGTTGAATGCCCACTGGCTGATGATGTCAAAAACAACTCACTCTTGCTTTTTTTGTGTTGAAAACTGCTCACTTCTTCTTTGATGTCGACTGCCCACTGGAAAATTTGTTGATGCTCACTGGCTGTTGAAGATGCCCACTTGCTGCTTTTTCTGGTTTTGTCGAGACTCTCAGTCTGACAACCACCATCAATTTCATTGGCATTTTCCCCCCTTTGTCAACTGAAAGGAGAGACGCTTCTCTGGAAAGTTTTCCTGAACTCCCCCCTTCAAGTGGAGGAGTTTTACACTGGTGTACTCCCCCGTTCAACTGCATGAGAGTACCATCATATTTTCACTGTTGGTTGCACTATGTGTGATTGTATTCGGTTGTAGAACTGAGACAATCTTTTGACTGTGGATGACCATTTCCAAGGATCAATCCATTCATAATGTATCTTCAATCTGGCTGATTGTTGTTTGTTGCGAAATTTTTCTGAGGAATGATTGGGCTTGCCACAATGGCGACAAGGATGGAGATCCAAACACCGATCTTCCATATGATTGGTTCTTTGACAATCAGAACATTTCGGTTTGACTTCAACTTCAGGTTGCATGCAATTCTATTTGGCTGCAACTTTGGGTTGTGTGCATTGCTGGTTGTCTGCAACTTTCTCATAACTTGCGGAGGTGAGTTGTGCAATAAATCCTGCACTGACAAACTAAATTGGCTTGGAATAATCTGGGATGTGCAATTTGGTATCATCATTGACATATCCTAAGCCTCGTCGATTCTTGTTATGTTGAATTTCTTGCCATAACTTGATGATGGGCTTGGAAGAAATTGGAACTAGAAAAACTTCGACACTTGAAGCTGTTTGGATGAATGACTTATCATCTGGATGGTTCAAAGACTTGAAAGTATCACTCTTTTCTTGCAATTCATTCCTTTGAAGTTGCGACTCGAGTTGAAGAAACTCAATGGTTTCATGTATTTTTTGTAGATGCCATGAAAGATCAGCAAGAGTTTCTTTGCTGATTTGCACCATGTCTTCATCATTGGAGATGATCAAACTGTGAAGAATGTTTAACAACTGAATATGTTGCGCCATCTGAACTTATTCTCTTGAATTCAGGCTCTCTTGTCGTAGATGTCGTGCTTTGAACCGTTTCACTTGATTTTGTTACTTGAATGACAGGCTCGCTTTCTATGTGGCTTGAATGGCACGCTCGCTTGATTTTTTGCTTATTGCGCTTGCGTGGAACACTTACTAGAATTGTAGAATTTTCTTGCTTAAACTCTGGAATTCACGCTCGCTTGATGACTATCATGTTTGCTTAAACACTCAGTTGACTTAATTGATGACTTCACTTGAATGAATAGCCACGCTCGCTTGATGTCGATCTCAACTTGCTTGATTGGTGTTAGATTTGAACTTGTTTGGTTGCTTTGATGGTTGCTACAATGAACTTCACTCTGGCTTGCTTGAAGGTTTGAACTTTGTACTGTCTTGATGCAAATTGCTTGAATGAATACTCACGCTCGCTTGCAGGAGCTGTGAATTTTTTGTTTTCTTTAGAGTTAAAACTCGTGCACTCACTTGATTTTGCTTTAAAGAAAGGGTGTTGAACACTGTCGAAAATGCACCTAAGAAAGCTTACAATGATTCACTTTAAAACAATGAATTTGATTACAAGTTCTTAAATTTATTTTCAAGAATGTTGATGTAGACTTTTCTTTGGAATGCTAGAGTGTCCAGATTCATGAACTTGATTGTACTGAGTGAATTTGCTTATTGAAGTAGAATACCGATGTTGAAAAATTTTATTATTTGTTGTAGGTGGGTAGATGCATGTGTTGAGTTTAATTGTCCTTCCTTGAAGCTACTTCATCACAAGTTTTGTGCTGGCTTGCACTGAATTTTATGTGTGTGTTAAATGAGATCATTTATGTGTCAAAACTAGACACAAATCAGAAGAAAACATCATGAAGCCATAAAAACATGCGCCATCACAAACACACACATGGTGTACCTAAGATCCCCTTATTCAATTTCGGGCGGATCTAGGACACAATCACCAAAAAATGATATATTTATTAAGTATTGAGTACATAAGAAATCTCAACCTTCAAGTAATGAAAATGCCAAGCTCACAACCCTTGGAAGCAATTCGTCTCCAAAATCTAGATATTCACCGACTCAATCTCTCTCAAAGTAAAACAATACTTTGAATTACAACAAGGAATTGCTCTAAAAAATTCCACAGATCACTCCAAATACAAAACACTTATCCCTCCAAATTTACAATAAACATCTTATCTCTCCAAATACAAATAGAAACACACCTTATCACTCCAAAAAAAAAGCATCACCCTTATTACAAAATCAATTACAATCTTCACCCTTATGACTCCCCCACAAAAATATTTTTGCCACTCCTTATCTCTTCCCAATCAATATTTAAAGAGCCTTTATAATCATGCTTTCACATAATTTCCATCCAAATAATGGAATTAACATTATGAAGTCACTTTATAAAAAGTGATTAAAAGGTTTTTTTTTTTTTTTTTTTTCCTCTTCTCTCCTTTTTTTAATGCATACTCAAAAAACACTTATCACTCCTATATTCTCCACCCTTCATAAAATATTAGAATATCACTTCTCACTTTGGAAAACTACGACCCTTTTTTAAAAAACTTTGGAAAATTACGACACCTTTTTAAAAAACTTTGGAAAACCTTTTAAACAAAATTTCCTCACGGGCTGGGTTGGATTTTGGTTTGGCCATACTAACATTATTAGAAGAATATTAATCCACTTTCCAGGATGGATCAAAAAATAAAAAATAAAAAACTAAAGTGAAGGCTTGCAAACTTCAACGAATACGAATGAATGAGAGCCTTACCATTTTACGCCATTGATCCACGTTGTGATCCATACTGTCTTCCACGCTGTGATCTATCTTCTCTAGTTTTATTTGGAGGTAGTCGAATCCTTCACAACTGATTTGTGCAGATCCCTGCAAGTATACATAATTCTGTAGAATGTATCTCTGTTCGTCTTCCTCACACATTTAATTGAAACCCAAAATGCTTTTGCCTTGTTGCATCATTTCTACATTTTGTTTCTTTTTTTTTACATGGAAAGTACCACAGAGGTTCTTGCCGTGACCTCAAAGCCGATAGCGCGTCCTATCTGGAAAATCTGCTTGTTGTTCTGGAGGTCGGGCAATGCATTTTCATTCTCGATTCCATGAATGATCTCAACGTGCTCGGGATTTTTGACCCTAAATTTGGGCGAAGTCACATTTCAAAACTCGGTAGATCTCGGTGTACACATTCTGGAGCACTGAGGCATGGCAGCGAGCCTACCGTTCCATTTGGACAAAGAAACAAAAATTGTGTGCTATGTATCGAATTTGGGTTCAAATATATAGCATGGTTAAGGATCAAATTTGACCCGCCACAAACACAACAGCTTTAAGAAATGTATTTCAGCAGACAAATGCAGCGTCGGTCTGACTGCAACCTATATGAAGTCCAAGAGTGGGGCAAAGCATTATTTTCATACCATTCGAGCTGTGGGCGGTGAAAGGAGGACGACAAGTGCACTAACTGGATTTGTATTTGAGCCTTTTGCTGAAGTCCAAAATGAGCTTATGCAAGTTTCTCGATCATGCTCTGAGTCTTTGGCTAGAAAGAAGTTCTCATATGACTGTGAAGGCGCATTGAATGCACAAATCAACGTGGAGTACAAGGTTTCGTATATATATCATGCTCTCTTTGCATACTTCGGTCTCCCAGGCTTGGCTAAGTACTAAATGCAGCGCGTCTTCAAATAATAAAAACACCATGTAATCAACGTCTCCTTCTTAATTTTGGTTTGCGGGGATGGCTTTAGATCAGATGATTTTGTAATGCTCGAGTCAACTCAGAGACCAACCGCCTGATATGCAAAATAACATGCGATGACCAGAGGGCCCAAGGCATCTGGACATTCTCCCACAGAAAAGCTGGAATGTCTACAACTACGACAACAGAGAGAAGGTTTTCCGTGAAGAAGAGGTTGTTGCCCGAGAGGAACAACTTAAGCAGGAGTAGGCCAGAATTACGTCTAGGAATTCTCCGTCAGTCCAAGAGAACTTAGTCAGTTATCCTTACACACAGTAAACACGGGTTCAGATTTAATAATCGTTACATTTTTCAGCCATTAGAAGACACCTTATCCTCTGCATTTCCGAGTCAGAGAACCTAAATTCTCAACTGCAGATTTAGGGAAACCTTCCGAAATTTGAATCGTTTGGCTCCAAGTAAAATTGAGAGTGAGAACACGGGAAATATGCCACTTACAAGGTTGTCCAATCTCTGCCAACATCAATTTTTCTTTTTCAATTCGCCCTTTCCAGCTTTGTCCACAGTGTTCTCTCACAGTGATCAACAGCTCCATGCGCACTTTAACAATTTTATAGACAAGCAAAAAAATCATCAAACAAAATTACTCTTCATGATCGAAACCTTATCACACACGCTACCTCTATCTCAAATCATGATCTCGACCTCTGCTTGGAGATTTATTTAGCAATGATGACTTCTGGCATCAACTATGGAGGTACAAAGTATGCAAGTATGTAGAGGAATGCAGCCACAGATTATGTATCGATCTGATTGCTAAACATACCTGCTGTAAAAGTGTGTGGTGAGAATACTTGAACTCGACAAATAGTTTCATCCTCATCAATGCATAACTCTTGCACTTCACTTTCAGTAGTAAGGTGTTGTCTTCAATCCAGCAATCTACTTTCACTTGGCAGATCATATGGCTCTCATTCGAATTGAAAATTTGGGAATTTTTCTTCGACTTGGGCGCATTAAATCCATCTCCATCTCACCATCACAAACACAGCAAGATCCATAGTTTCACTCAGGCCCGAAGAACTATTAACGCTCTGATAACACATGTAGATTCAGAAGTGTCCTCAGACACATACTTTTATTGATCATGGAAAAGAGATTACATAACAAATTGCAGGAGTTTACAAATGTAAACTCTCACTACAATGAAATTAGGAAACTATCCTATTTATAAGCTCTATGTTCTAACTTAATTTAGTTATGGATCACTTGGAAAACCAACAAGTTTCCATTTACAATAAATGACCTTCTAACCATTCTACTAACTTTATTCCTATTTTAGAGCCTAGGAAACGACTCTATTCTAAAGTCTTATTTTTACTAAAAAAATTCTAAGTATCTCTAATATTTATCAAATATTCTAATTTAATAAATATATTTATCCTAACTTTACATTATTTAATTTAAGTATTTTTTGATTTATAATTGTCTTTATGAAAGAGGCTAACAAATATATGGAAAAAATCCTAAAAGTGACTTGAAAATTTATAAAATGAGAAAATTAAAAACATTTACACTTTTTACCTTCTCAAGTCTTGGAAGAGGTTTTTTTTAAACCCTTTTTACCTTGATTCTTTAGGAGCAGATCGTGGGTGATCTAGGAGTTTTATCGACGAACCGTTGGTACCAGGTAAGAGAAATGCTCATAATCTCTGTTTTTATACCTATCTCAGCAGTTTTTATGAAGTGTGCTGATTTTTTGAGAAAGAATTTCAAATTATTTGTCGCGGCGGATTGGCATGCGAATGCCCTATTGGGATCACCCTGATCTGCCATTTTAACACAGGATGCACGTCGATCGGTGCAGGTTTTTTTGAAACGATCACGCCGATCACAAAGAGTGGAAAAACGCGACATTTTTCTAAAAAATATTAATCGAAACTTGATTTTCATGCTCGGATTTTTGACCAAACATTGTTTAACTATTGTTACAGGGATAAAACATCAAACAACATGGTGATTGAATGGAGAGAAATGAAACATGAATATGTGGATAAGGAAGCCATGGAGGACCAACATTGTCTCGATGCTTTGAGGAATTGCGAGTTTATAAAATTATTTTTAACTCTCGGCTTGAGATCTCAGCCGGAGTTGCTACAGTACCTAGTAAGCATTTGGGACACAGGAAGGAAGAGATTTATTATCGGCGACCAAGAGTTGGAAATCCAAGTTTTTGACATTTACTTCATCACTGGTCTATCACGGAGAGGGGGACGAGCTCGTTTGGCAGGGACATGGATCATGGATAAAATCATGGATATGCTCATAGGGAGGCAGTGTCCAGAGGCAGTAAAATATTCCAGTGGGAAGATAGATATACATAGCATCAACAATTTTTCGTTCAAAGTATTCCTATACACCATAAAACGTGTCGTTGGGGAACAAGCACCACATGAGGCTACAAAGGCTCAACAACAAACATCCATTGACTGCATGGTGCCTAGTGTTGGGAATATAAAGAAACAATTGTCCAAATGCAAAAATGGTCGTCTTAAGAAATTTGGGTACGGTTCAATCTTACCAGCATTATTTCTGGAACAAGTGCCATTGTTCCAATTATAGTGAACAGAAGTGTCTGCACCCACAACACGAGATCCATGCATGACCAGATGGAGCGAGATGATGCCTCGCAAAGGAGGTGGACAACAAATGTTGTACAAGCCCGCTTTCTTTGTGTGGCTGAGGCGTCAGCTCATTGTCGTGGAGGATTGGCCATTTTCTGGGAATGATTTCCGAGGTGACCCAGACCTTTCACCTCCAGAGGGTGAACATTGGGATGACAGAGGTAAAACATGTTTTTTGTTTGCTTTTCATGTTTATATTTTTTTGGCACATGTGTTCTGATGTTTAAACTTGTGTGTTGCAGATGTTGGACTAGAGAGACCTGTTGGAATGTCCCCTATCGCAGAAGAGTGGCGAGGGAATTCGAGGTTGCCTCGTATGAGGAGGGAGCAGATGATGAAGATGAGATTTCCCATAACCTAGATGCATTGACTGTTGGGATTCTGTAATATGCTCGTGTTCATGACATTCCCCACCACTATCAGAGGCACATTGTAGGGGTGTCAGATCACATTCATTGATTACTGACTTGAGTCATTCAAGGAGTGATGTGCTACCATGAGCACCATGCTGATTAGTTTATTTTAGTTGTCATTTCTACAGTTGTATTCTTTTGGGACCTGTGAGTCTCTTTATGTACCAGAACAGATATATTTTTGGATTATGATGTACCAAGATTTAGCAAACAATACCGATATATATGTGTGTGTGTGTGTGTGTGTGTGCCACATTTTCCTATTTAATGCATGATGTAATGAATATCACAATTTTACAGATGTCATAAATGTCTATCTAAAACATAATTATCCAATGCATTTGTTAATGTATTCATGTGTCTTGGAATATGTTGATATGTAATGTAGTCAAAATTCCTTTCTAAAAGCCAAACACGCAGATACATTATCAAAATATGAGGGTGCATGACAGAATATTTCCCATTGAGTTGCAAGACAAGAAGCTGTGAATCGAGGTTTACAACCAGTTCTCTAATGCCAAGAGCAATTGCTTCTAACAGAAGTTCAATAACTGCACTGTATTCAACAATATTATTGGTTGTACGACCTAAACAAATACCTTGTAGATCTACTAACTCACCATTAGGGTAATAGATAACCCATGCTACAGAGGATGATTTTAGAGTACTATGACAAACACCATTAGAAAAACTGACATAAGGAGTTATAGACATCTGCAAACCAAGTAAAGCAAGATAACCAGGAAAACCGCTCACAAAAAGCACACTAAAACCAAACAGTACAAAATGAAAACACAGTAATGTAAAAAATTAATTATACGAATAAATTACGCATAATACTTCTTCAGATAAAACCCATTATAGGGCTTATCCAAATGGTTTCCTTCATAATCAATCAACTCATAGGCCCCTTTTTGCAAAACGTGTTTAACAATATATGCCCCATGCCACATTGGTTTGAATTTCCCTGCCCCTATCTTATCGTGAGCTTGGTCATACAGAAGTACCAAGTCTCCTTCGGAGAAGGCATGTGGAGAAACAGTGTGATCAAAGTGGGCTTTAACTCATTTCTTCTAAGCTTCAGTAACTAAAGTTGCATGAAGTTCCTCTTATAGTGAGGCAATGGGGAGTAATTCGATAGCTAATTTGAGTGAAGGAAACTCGCATTCAATCGGCAGAGTTTCTTCCAAACCATATACTAGCTGAAAGGGAGTAAGTCCGGTCGCACTCTTCGCCGAGGTTCGGTAACCCCAAAGAGCTGAAGAGATCATAAGATGCCAATTTGAATTGTGCATCCCGATGGTGTGTTGAAGCATAGTAACTAAGACTTTGTTGACTACTTCAACTTGGCCATTGGCCTGAGGGTGATATAGAGTCGAGTTGTCGTGTCACAGACCCAACTGAGTAGTCATCTCATCCATCATATAATGGCGAAAATGGGAGCCATGGTCAGTGACAATGGCTTGAGGAATACCAAATTGGGTGATAACATGATTGAATAGTAATTCAATAACATTTTTATCGTTAGCGGCATATGTAGGCATCGCCTCTGGCCATTTGGTAAAATAGTCAACGACAACGACAATATAAGCACGCCCCCCGGCCGAGCGAGGGTTACATGTCATGAAATAAATGCCCCATTTAGCGAAAGGGCCAACAGTAATAAATAGGTGTAAGGGTGTGGGTGGGACTCGCATTTTCCTTTGATAAATCTCGCAAGCGTGACATTTTCGGATGGCAAGAATTAAATCCTTGAATATGGAAGGCCAGAAATACCCAGCACGAAGAATATTCTGAGCAGTGGCATATCTAGACATATGACTGCCACATGCCCCAAAGTGGAAATCATTGAGTGCTCTCTCAGCCTCTTTGAAGGTAGGCATCGACGAAGAATCACATCGACGCCGACGCGGTATAAAGTATCTTCGATGATGCGATAAGGTTGAGAGTGATGTTGAATGCGTCGACGATCATATTTGGTCAACTCATATCGGAAATTTTGGGTTTGGAGATACATGATGATATCACCGTACCATGGGTCGACAGTGCTTATAAGAAAGAGAGTATCATCTGGAATCTGCTCATAAAATTTGTAAGAGACAGATGCAGAGGGAAGGGAGCAAATTAATTCGGCAAAGACCAGTGATTTCTTTGATTTGGCAGCAGTAAATTCCAAATTGAATTCCTATAGGATAGCGATCCATTTAGAATACTTTCCCCCCAGTAACTGACGTGTCAAAATGTAGTTCATTGGGTTGCAATCAGATATCACTGTAGTCGTGCGAAGTAAAATGTAATGCCGAAAACGTTGAACAACCTGAACCGCAGCCAAAGCTAATTTCTTGACATGGGCATATCGAGTCTCAGTATCCATGAGATTATGAATGAGGTAGTAAACAATGTTTTTGTTGCCATCATCATCATCTTGAACTAGCACTATCCCAATAGTACTAGCAGTAGCTGTTAGATAAAGGAAATAATCACGATGGTAATTCGGGGGATGCAGTAAAGGAGCGTTTATGAGAACGAACTTTAAGGCATCGAAAGACTTTTGAGCAATTTCATCCCATAGAAATGGGATTCCCTTTTTAAGAAATCTCGTAAAACCTTTAGCTAACTCAGCATAATTAGGCACAAAATGACGATGGAAATTGGCTTTCCCATGTAATCTCTGCAGTTGATGTAAAGATGAAGGGGGGGGGGGTAAGTTAACAATAGCCTTGACTTTCAAAGGATTGAGACAGATGCCTTCTTTGGAGACCACAAACCAAAGGAGTCTGTCGGATTCAACGCAAAAGACACATTTATGCGAATTAAGTCAGATATTATAGTGTTTGCAACAGAGAAAAAACTCTCGAAGGTGAGCAGGATGGTCACAGCGCTTATATGAATGAGCAGGTAAATCATCCATATAAGGTTGAATGATGTGCTTGATATCATGAAATGCATACGACATTGCTCGTTGAAATGTAGCACCGGAATTTTTTAGACCAAAAGGGAGCTTCTTGTCAACAAAATTTTCCTAGGGATAGATGAAAGCAGTCTTGTGTTGATCGGCTGGCAGGATGTTAATCTGGTTATACCTAGAGAAACCATCCATAAAAGAAAATATCTCGCTCCCAGCACACTCATCAATGGTTTGGTCAATGAAAGGAGTGGGATAGTTATCTTTCGGGCAAGCATGATTTATGTCACGATAGTCAACACAAATGCGGATAATGCCCTGCTCTTTATCGATAGAGACTATATTAGAAACCCAATCTATCAAAGGGATTGGATATATGAATCTAGCTTTGAGAATTTTTTCAACTTCTCCCTTTATAGTGGTTGCCTTTCTAGGATGCATCAGACGAAGCCGCTGATGAACAGGCTTTGCATTAGTATAATTTAGTATCTCGTGCACCACTATATTCGGATTGATGCCAGGAATTTCCTCATAGGAACATGCAAAGACATCTCGAAACTCTTGAAAAATACTGGTGTAAAACTTGATATCATCCGGAGAGCAAGTTACCCCGATGTAGATCTTCTCGATGATTCCTGGCTTGACAGAAATGTCGATAGGCATCATAGCAGTAATATTTCCCATGTTTCCTTCAGAAAAGACCTCATGTGTCGACATGGGTGTCTGAAGTGGACAATTCGGAGCATGGGAAGCGAAATTTTGAGACACGATGGAATTACTTCGGGGCTTGGAAGAAATGAAGAACGATGATGGGTATTGTCCCAGGGTGTTTCCTAAGAGACATGGTTTCCACGATAATTTCTTTGGAAGGAAACGTCTCGTTCAAGGGATCTTAAGAATCCGAGGAACCAAGTCAAGGAGATTGTGAGTACGTGTCGAAATGCATACTAGGAGTAGTATGATCAAGATCAGGAGTCGAAGCTAAGATAATTTCACAATAATTGACTTAAATCGGGCTTAACGGCATAACTTCGTTGAAAGAGACAATATGATCAGGCGAAGGGATGATCTAAAAATCAGAAGAAGTAGAGATCATATTGACCAGAGCATTGTTCGGCAATGGAAGAGAAAATAGACCCATTAAGGAAGAATCTTTAAAAATTATTGCCCCCACAATCTCATATGGTGCGGTGGTATGCTCCACATATGGCACATTGATTTCTGAGGAAGTAGAAGAAAAAAATGACAACTGGTCGACAGTGATGATCTTCTCCTAATGTGGGAAATGAAGAACATGAAACAGAGTGGATAGCACATAAAGCATAACATGATTCCAACTGCGACCAAGTAGAAGATTGTTATTGAACTTGGCGTCAACGAATTCTACTTCGACATTAACTGTTTTTCCTTCCAAACTGATAGGAAAGTTAGGTAGAATACCAAAAGAACAAGAATACCTCCCATCAAAACCTCCAAAGTGTTCGAAGACTGGCTAAGAGTTGGAGAGTCGATGGATTTCCAACAAGACACAAACATGATGCAAGTGGATGCACCCTCATCCACGACTGACCGATGGATTGCCTTTCCATTAATAATGACTTGAATAAGGAAAGAAAGTTGATGGGGGAGACATGGAATGTGATTTTCCAGGTCGAAAGTAATGAGACTCAAATTAGTCGTATAAATACCTCCAATGGAAGATAGTAGCAATTTCCGTTGTGAAGGATATCTCTGAAGAACCTCTAACGCAGACATAGCGGAAGGTTCCTAAGCCAAATCCTCAAATATATTGTAATGTTGGGAAGCTCATACATTTGTATTATAAGAGGATTTTCGAAGCACATCTTTAGAATGTTTTCAGATAACGAGATCGGGACTAGGTCTTTCGATATGAAGAGTACCGGAAGAGGGCGGAGGAGAAGGATTAAGAGCATCAGCAATTTCTTTCTCCGCCGACTGACGAGGATGAGTGGGATAATCTTTGGACCCGGTGGCTACAGAAATGGGTGTTGCTCCATTCATCATAAACACTTGGGAACCCAACGAGGAAGAATGTGGAGGTTGTTCCACCATATGAGTTTGTTGAGATGGAAATGGTTCTTTGAGTACAGCCGGAGTTCCTTGAGTACATTTCAGTAAATGACTAACTTCAGCTCGTCATGGACAGTCGTTAGTGTAGTGCTCGTCGTCACAGATTAGGCAAGGGTACTTAGGCTTGCACTTAGTTCCATCATCAGTACAAGGTTTAGGAGAATCATGTTTTGGGGCATCAGATTTGGATGTGCCTTTGCCCTTCTTTTTACTCTTGGAAGATTTGTCTGTCACAGTAGAATGAATGACATTAACCTCCACATTTTTACCAGGATTCGAGGGATTCTGCGAAAAAAAATTGGAGGAGGAAGTGGATATTTTCTTACCATAAAAATACTTCCGAGAAGTCTGGATAACTGATCCAATAATTTCGTCAACAGGTGGTGTCTTCGGAGCTTTGGAAGTTTCAGGTTTAGTAGAAGTATGTGGAGCATCAGGCAAGAGATCATACAACGTGCTATACTGGGAATAGACTAGATCAAGATATTGTGCACGAGCAATGGCTTTCTCTTCTATGGCACATGCCCCCAAAGATATATCCTTGGAGATCTCATTGACGAAGGATTTGGTAAACCATTCAATCAAGAGTTGATCAAGAATTTCAAACTTGACCAAACAGCGTCGCATATCCATTCATGAATATAATCAGAGATGTGCGTAGTTGTATCTTGCTTCAAGGATATGAGGAGGTGATTTTCCGTTTCACAGAGAATAGGTAACTGAAAGTGTGTGAGAAAAACCATAGCTTGAGAGTTGAAATCTTGGAAGGTTCTACGAGGAAGCTCGATGTGCCACTTGGTAGCTATGCCAGTCAATGTTCTCTGGAAAAGATGTAGGTGGACAAAGTCATCAAACTAGGAATTAGAATAACACCAAAGATAGTAGGTCATGACGTGCGACTGGGGGTCTTCTCCAGACTTGCCTTCAAATTTGGGGCAATCACTTGGGATTTCGGTAGGAAACGGAATCCAATATGGATTATGAAGGATCGGATCATTAGTTAATCTAGACACATCGGGCAGTTCCAATGTTGCAAGAAAAGGAAATTTCAGATTGAAAGGCATAATCAACCTTTGATAAAGGCTTTGAGGATTCCAACCAGGTTGGGAGAAATTTTTCCCCCATGTGTTTTGTCTAGAAGGATTTTTCCCATAAGGATTGAAAACTTGTTGATTTTGACCATATCCCAGTTGTTGACCGAAAAATTGATTTTGACTTGCAGCAGACCATTGAGGTTCAGCCTGAGCATAATTCGCCGCATATGGATTTTGTTGTTGCCAAAATTTTTGGAATGCAGTGCCCTGCGGTTGACCTTGTGAACCCAAAAGGTAACCTTGAGAACCCAACGGTTGACCTTGTGAGCCCAAAGGTTTACTTGAGGCTGTTGGACGGTACCTTGAGGACTTGACATCATGATACCTTGTGGTTTCTGAGGTTGGCCAGGTTGCCCCTGAGAACCAGGTTGACCCGATTGAACAAAGATCTGAATTTGTTGAGACGAGGTTTGTCCTTGTTGGACAAAAGGTTTGCCTTGTTGAAAGTAAGGTTGGCCTTGTTGACCAAAAGTTTTTCCCTATTGTGAGTAGGAAAACTAACCTTTATGGGAAAAAGGTTGGTTAAATTGTACATAAGGCGATGCTTGTTGTACATAGGGCTAACCTTATTACACATAGGGTTGTTTTTATAGGCCCCTGTTGATACGCATAAGCCCCTAACTGAATTCCAGAATGCCCTTGAAATCCTTGCAGATTCACGAACAAATTCTGCAACTGTTGAGAACCAAACGAGACATAAGGTTGTTGGTTGAGTATCTGGTTCTGCAAAGCTTCTTAATATTAATCATGTGTTAACCCTGGTATACCAAATGATCCGGAAGGTATAGGGATACTACCAACAGTTTGATAAGATCCCAGGACGTGAGTTTGTAATCCACTCACATATGGCCCAACTAAGGATTGAGATACATTCGACAAGGATGGCCTTCCACCATTAATTGGAATCGATGGATCGATACAGGAACACTGATGGGAGGTGTTGAAACACTGATGCAAATAGTTGGTTGTGTGGGAACAGAAGTAACTGTTGTTTGAGCAGGGATGGTAGCACATGCACCGGAGACAAATGGACCATATGTAGGTATCGTGGTAGTTTTCCAGATGGTGTTGCGATACAAAGACATGGCACTTGAAACACCCGAAACTAGATATCCCAAAGACGTGTAAATTTGTGGAATTAACAGCTGGGTAGAGGGTTGATAGGTCTACCCCGCAAATGGAAAGTGCTCAGGAGGGAATTGGTGCCCCTCATATAAAGACTCATACATACCACTAATGGTGCTTGAAACTTAAAGAGGGGATGAAACATCTCCTTCAAAATCCATTGGTGGAAAAAACTGACAAACGGAAGCACGATGTGTAGATGGTGAAGGTTGTAAAGGTACACTAGGTGTATCAAATGAACTATACTGTTGTTCAAGGGAGACTTCTACGGAATCGAATAATGCATTCCAAGGAAATGTGATATAGCTAATTGGATCATCAGGAGGAGATCGAGTAGCAAGAGGTTGAACACTCGGAAGGATGGAAATCTCAACACTTTGGGCTCCAGCCGATGGTGAAACGTCAGAAGAGACTGATGATGTTGTCCCTTCGGAAGAGGATGAGGAAGGGAAAGTTAAACTTGATGGTTCAGCCACAATGACTTTGACTCAAAAATAAAAAGAGGAAAAGAGGTGACTAATTCAAGGCTTTAAAATATATTCATAAGGAGTTACTCATGATGTGGCCAAGAAATATCTTAACGGGTAAGCCATGTGATCGTGGGCAATTGATTTTAGAAGTTAAAAAACAAATAAATCAAAAAGGGTGAACTAGGCATAAAGTATTACCAGGTATCCGTGAACTGCAATATACACCTTAGCAAATAAATTTACCAAGGACTTAACGTACAATAGCTAATCTCCCCAAATGTTGTGTACGGTGTATCACGTCTACAAGGAGGCTGAATCAGTTACCTATGGTAGGTTTGAAGCCTAATGGTGTCTCCAAAAATATACTCGACACTTCGTGGGAGTCCAAGTCTATAGTAGTGTTGTCCGATGTGTAATCGTTCGAAGAGGGCGTCCCAAATACTTATCATACGTTAATATACTTTCGTACGTGGACGAGATATCACCCCCAGATTGTAACGTAGACCATTAGCGTAGCTCCTACATTTTACGACGCTGAAACGCGTCTCTAGTCTAGACCTCAAAATTTGTTTCGTTAGGTTCCAAATTATCCTTAGGTTGACTGAATAAATTTTAGAGTTTATCTTGAATTAGGTCTCAATTTCAAAGCCCTACCGATGTCACCAGAATTCCTAGGATATAGTTATATGAGAAAAAGAAACCATTCATTTCGATGAAAGATATGCTAATTGGGAAGAATAAGTTCACTCAATCAATGCATCAATCAAGCAACTGCATTAAATGACAATTCACTATTTCTTCAAGTGCATGATCTAAAGCAAAATAAAAAATTCTTCCATTCTCCTAGTTTTCACTGAATGCACTGAAAGCAATCGAAATGAAGTTTTTCCTTTAAGATGCAAAAAAAAATGCAATTTTTTTTTTTGTTCTTTTCAATGTAAACACGATGCAAAAAGATTCAAATATCAATTCAAATTTAATCAAATGCTTTGAGTATTTATCTAATGAAATTCCTCACAATGCAACACTCAACATATTAAAGAGAAATCTCACAACATGTTCTCAAAACAAGACACTCTTCACACTTTTCACACGGATCAATCACACAGAAAGGATGTATCAGATGAAGAAAAGCAATGTGATCTATGCTTGTTTATTGAAAATATAATCGAATGTGCGTGGGACGGACACTTGAAAGCCCTAATCACAGAAATCAACTAAAAAAACAAAAAAAAAAATCAAACCAAAATCTTCAAAAAAGTCGACCAAATTGACCCAAAAGCAAGTCTATAACCCAACGAAGCATGCAACCAAACGAATGACTCGAAACACCTAGAAACCCTAGGATGTAAAGGATACATAGTTCGAATGGACAGAGACCAAAACAAACTAAATGAGACAATAAAGTCGTAGAACAGAAAACAACAAGAGAAATTTAAGTAGAGAAAAGGATCTGGAAGGGTAAGACACACTGGAACTCAATGAAGAGAAACCCTACAATCAAACACACAGGAATCGACGCACCTGTGAGGCGACACCTCGCGCTGGAAGAGGAAAAGCACGACTGTGTTAAAGCATTCAGCACTGATCAGCGTGTCTGTCAGAGAAAGAACGGCGTCGATCAAGGGAAATAATAAAAAACAAAAGGTTTTGTCTGAATCAAGCTAGGCTTATCACTCCATAATAAGGATTGATGACTGGAAGTAGTCACAACAGCCAAAAACAAAGGAGAGGTGTGTATTCGAAAAAGGATGGATGAAAAACCAAAAAAATCAAACGAGTGAAAAGAGACTAAAGGCAATGACTCCCCAGTGGATTCGCCAACTTGTTGTATAGGTAAATCCTCTCTACAGACAGAGACGATCCCTTTAGCCCTAGAGTGGGTCTAAAAATAAGGGAAACACACTAACGCTTATTTTCTTATATCATAACTGAAACATAGATCAAACCTCTATCTGATGTTGCGATGTTTCTCTCTGTCGAAGCTCCTTGATCCTTCGCTTTTCCAAAGTTTGATCTTCGTTGCTACCAGCGTTCAATTACTTGCACAAGTGATCAAGAAAAAATAAGAAGCATACAAATACAACACGAATATATAGATATAACCTATCCAACTGATTAAGGAATGTCAAAAATCTTAATCACAAACATGAACAAGAATGGAAATAAATATCAGCCATGTCATATTGTAAATAAAAGAGGAGTTACAACCTGTGCCTTGATGTTGAAGCTCTCATGCAACGGGTCTGAATCTAGGCATGTCTCCAAAGCACTTGATTTCAACTAAGCGTGAGAAGGCTAATGGCTCAACTCTCTCCTTCAAATATTATGGCAATCAAACCTCTCTCTGCTATGCTCTATTATGTTCTAAATAGCAGAGGCATTGGAGGATGAAGAATTTATAGAGATGGAGGAGGGGACATGGATCCACTTATGATGGGAAAATGGCTTATCTCTTTGGGATATTCCTCTTTTGTAGCAACAAGGGGCTCAAGGGAGGATGCTCGACCATATCCTAACAAACAAACATCCAAATCTCCACCCTCAAAGCTTCTAGGCCATGAAGCTTTGTTTCCTTCTTTTTTTTAACTTCCAGAATTAGATCGGCACAGGTGTGATGGCCATACTAGCGTTGATTGGCACTGCTCACAAGCTTAGGATGGGTCATCGGCGCTGGCAGGACACAGAGAATTCACACTGCTCCAAAAATATAATTTTTTAAGGAGCTACTCCTGGAATGATCAACAAAGAGTTTGTTCTACAGATTTCCAGGGATGCAATGTCATATTTTCATGATGGAAAAGGGACACAAAGGTCACTGTTTAGGGTCCTCCAGGATCCGGGAACAGGGAGTTTAGGGACAGTGACAAAATGTTGTGTAACGAGCATCCAAAATGGGTAGCGTAAATCCTTCTCTGCGTATGCATATTCGTTAACTTCTGATGAGTGTGAGAGATGCAGGAGATCACAAGGAAAATTCGAATTTGCAAGTGGCACCAAAAAATTGTCCAAGTGTAATCAACTGTTGTAGGTGACTGATTGTTGGCTCGTACGCACTTCACTTGAGGATCAATGCGTTAGTTCAACTGCTAGTCAAGTGTAGACTTAACTGTATATTTTTGTAGACAAACTCCCTCAAAAATGTGTGTTGGTTTCCACCTCTAACAAATTGTTGTTCATACTCTTTGTAGATTGTTGTGTGACTGTGTGGAATCTGACAGGAGTAATTAGTGTTCAAGAAAATCAAACCTACGTGGAGATGGAGTGGAGTTGTTGCGTAAAAGTGGTAGATTTATCTCCTATTATCAAACTGTCCTCAAATCATCTCCTGCTTGTGCTAAGGATGACTTTAAATTTTTTGTGTTGACACTTTGAAGTAGACTACGTGTAGACTTGGACTTGGCCTGCGTACTCCTTTCTAAATCTGCCAAAGTGTGGGCAGTTAATTGTGGACAACTCCAAAGTGAAACCATGTAGGCCCACATGAATATACACTCCTCTTAAGAACTTAACTAAATTGACCCTTAAATATAGATCTCTCCAAGAGTTACTCGACCATGAACTGATCTCCAAATCTATGTGTTTCTTCTGCATGTCCATCTATAGTAGAAAGTGATATTCCATTGGTTGGTAGTGGATCGCGTGTAGGAGGATGTTGGGGGCAAAATCTTCTATGTGGCAATGTTGTCCCCCAATCAATTTGACACCAAATTCGTAACCAATATATGCCAAAAATATGTTTTATGTTGCACTTTTGAATCAAAGGGATATACGTATGATAAAGTGAGGGACAAGGTTTTCCATGTCACCTTTCTTGTCCCCCCCTCAAGGTTGGAATTATTTTAATGTATCCCACCTTAATTCCTTTGGACTTTCTCATCCACTTTTAACTTTATAATTCAATTTCTCCATAATTTAAAATCAAAGTTGAAACTTTTACCATACTTTGCCTCGTGAACTCAATGTGGAACTTTTACTTGCCACTTGGAATTTTTAATTTGAATTTTGCTTCATGTGGTGGGACCCACGTGTTTTCCACATCATATTTGACCTTCACTGAGTTTTCCATGTCAAAATTTGACTTATTTTGACTATGGAAAAATTTTAAAATTTTTAAAATTATTGATTTTTTTAAATTTTTCCCTCATTTTTGCCACTGACATTAGAAAATTTGGATTTTGAGGGACTAATAGCTGCTTTTTGACCCTCAAAGTGGGTCTTAAGATAATTTTGGGTCTCATAGGATGATTTTCGAGTTGTCACATGCCCTAGACATTTCTAAGACCATTTTTTTACATCATTACATATAAATTATTTTAAAAATATCGTTTGCGAGAAATTTTTAATTATTAAAAAATCCTACTTAGACCTAGTCAAATTCCGTGAAATTTCAGAGATGACCTAACATGGTAATATACATTGACTCTAGACACTAAGATGTGTTAAGGGCTCAACCTTAAAGCCGTCACCCAGGCTTTAAGGTAATGCAATGAGTGAAAAAACCTAGAAAATTATCTGCCACTAAAAAACATGAATAATTAACAAAGTAAAAATGACACTCAAAGGTGTACTCGCTTCCTGATCGAGTCCCAACACCCTAGACCTGTTACATGGCTTTATTAATCATGCTAGTGACATTTATACAATATCCTCGTAGGGCTACGGAATCTGAGGACTGAAGAAGAAAATGAGAAGAAGCGATAGAGTTTAAAAACTTTGTTGAATTGATGATATCTTATGGTAAAAGTGTCTTCTGGTTCATCCTTGGGCATGTAGTCTTCACATTATCATCAAGTGCCACTCCAGTGGTCAATGTTTGGCTCCATATGGGGATGCTTGCTAGATTTGAAGTGATAGTGTGCAAGAACCTGGAATCTGCATCCACCAACCTAAGATATATATTTGCAGTATCCATTCAAAATAGCATCGAATAAAATCAAGTACATAAATGGAAAATTTATTCTAAGAGCATAAAATAACAGTTTATTCATGAGATAAATCAATTTAAACAAAATTAACAAGGGATAAGGTTAGAAATATGATACAAAAATATGCCCTATGGCATCAAATGTTTTCTTTGTGGAACAGCATGAGCAATTGGCCATTCACAAGTAACTCTAGTGATTCTCCATCCAAGGTGCTCAAATGGTAGGAATTATATCTTGCTGCTTCTCTGATGATATACGGTCCAAACCATAAACTGTCAAACTTACCATGATTACCTTGCTTTTCATTCCTATGATCCCAAAGTAAAACCATATCATCGTTAGAAAAACCTCTATTCCTAGATGATTTGTCAAAATTTATTTTTACCTTAGATTGAGTTTTACAACAATTTTCAAAGGTTCTTCTCCTAGTTTCATCCAATTCTACAATTTGATCAATCCTATGTTACACAACAACTTTATCAGATGTAAAATTTTGTAGCAATTGGTAAGTTGGCAGCCTCAGATGCACGGTAAGGGTAACGTCCAAGCCATAAACTAGTTCAAAGGGACTCTTTCCAATATAACTCTTATTTTTAATCCTATCAACCCACCAAACATATTTAATTTTTCTATCCCATGCTCTCTTATTATCCCCTACTATTTTCTTGATTATGGTTATCAAAATTTTATTGCTAGACTCAGCTATACCATTACCCTGAGGATAGTAGTTTGATGAATGGGATAAGACAATGCCATAATTAAAGCAGAATTATGAGAATTGAGCAGAGTTAAAAGCCTTGGCGTTATCCATTTTAATTTTAGCATGGATTCCAAAACGAGTGATAATATTATCTTCAAGAAAGTCCATCACTACTTTGTCGGTGGCATGCCTTGTAGGGATGGCTTCTACCCATTTAGTAAAATAGTAAGTGGAAGTGAAAATCCATGAGTAGCCATTACTAAAATTTTCATTAAATTTCCCTATAAGTCAAGCCCCCAATGTTGAAAGGGATCTTCCACGACCACAGGTTCAAGAAGCAAAGAAGCTAACTTTTGCTTCCCAGTGAAAAGTTGACAAGCTTGAAAGCCTCTAACATACTTGTGCACATCAGCAAAAATAACCAACTCTCAATATTTTATGGGTAGTAATCTTAGCAGCGTAATGTCCTCCACAAAATATTGAATGAAACTCACATAGAAGTTTTTTGGCCTCAACTTCATCAACACATCTAATTATTACCCTCTCCAAATTTCTCTAACCCGGACCACCCTTTACAATGCAATACTTAGTTTCTCTAAGCTTTAATCCTCTTATTTTATGGCCAACTAAATGGGTAGGACATGACAAATTTCACAAGTAATAAATAATGTCTTTATACCATTATAGTTGACTCAACCTTTGAAGTTCTGACGAAGTTAATTCCAAACCATTTTGGAAAATAATTCCTAACGCATTTTCATTCCCCTCAGTCAAGATCTTAGCCAATCCCTGGCATTTTACCAGCTTGGTGGTTCTAATATCTAAATCATACGCTTGAATCTTAGAGACCCACCTAGCTCGAGTTCCTAAGCAATCAGCAGAGTGAGGGACATACGCAATTATTCTTGAATACCCTGCAAAAACTCTAAATTGCTTAAAGGACTTGACAAACTTGGCATAAGCTTGCTTTTCCAAGGTGTTATACTTCAACTCGGAACCTTGAATGTATCTACTCATAAAATCAATAGGTTTCCCATACCCTTCATTGTTATTTTGCAACCGTACTCTAGCAATAGTATCTTCAGATGCAAAAGAGAAAATCAAAAACTCCTTCGAATAATCAGGGCTCACTAGAACAAGTTCCTTACCAATAGAATCTTTAATTTCCTAAAAACATATTCTTCCTTCTTTTGCCCATACAAACTTAACATCATTTTTTAAAAGGGTTTGAATGGGTTTAGCAATTTCAGCATAATTTGGAATGAACCTCCTAAAGAAATTGATCTTTCCTAAGAAGGATCTAAGGGTTTTCATATTGTGAGGCAAAGGAATCTTCTGAATTGCCTCAAATCTGTCAAGGTCAATCTTGATCCCATCCTTCAAGATTATGTGACCTAACAACTTCCCTCAAGTCACTCCAAAAATAGATTTAGCATGATTTAAGGATATCTCGTACTCTCTGCACCTGTTAAATATCCGCCTTAAATAGCCGATATGAGAAATTCCAATTTAAGAAAACAAAGTCAATTCATCTTGATAAATCTTACTGAATTTCCCAATTAGACCCTTAAATGCGTATTCCATAGCGCTTTGAAAAGTTGCACCAACATTTGTTAATCCAAAATGCATCCTCAAATACTCAAAAGTACCCCATGGTATAGTGAATTTTGTCTTATGCATGTCTTCCTTCTTCACCACGACTTGGTTATATCCTAAAAATCCATCTAACAAAGACATCATTCCATATCCTGTTACCCTTTGAATAATGTTTCCATATTAGGTAAAGGCTAATTATTCTTTTTACAAGCTAAATTAATATTTTGAAAATATACAAATAGCCTGATTGATCCATTCTTCTTTCTCACAATAACCAAGTTTTAGCACCATGTGGAATGCCCATTGTGAGCTATTATTCCAGTCTGAAGCATTTTTTGCAACTCCTTTTGCACCAAGGGGGCTAACTTAGGATTTATTTGCCTATGTTTTTGCCTAAAGGGATTTTCATTTTCATCCTTAAGAGGGATAGTATGTTCCATAGCATCCTCCCAAGAACCTTTTAACTCCTCATATGAAAAGGCCAAAACATCCCTATATTCTCGAAGTAAATTTATTAATTTTTTCCTTCCCTCCTCGGTAGTGCCCTTCCCTATTTTGATTATCTTTGGGTCATGAGGGGTCCAATGTTTACTTCAATAAATTCCCCTGGATCAATTTTCTTGTCCTCTTTTCTCTTCACGGCATCATGTTTGTCAAACATTTTTTCCATGGCTACACTATCCCTAGGAGTGGGATTTGACACAACATTACACTCCTCATAATCGCAACCTTCTTCCTTGTATCCAACCTTAAAATCGGAGAATTCCTCCATATTATTTAAAAAATGAATCACTTGGCTCTCTTCATTAAATATTTTCCAATGCTCAACATTATCAGGAACTGATGGTCTAAAAATAACCTCCATTTTGATCTTATCATCCATCAAGTTCCATCTCATCAGCTTGTTTATTTCCTTCTCTCGAAATTGCTTGAAGATCTAATGTGTCAAAATATTCCATGTTATCCCAAACAACAGTTCGATACTTATTTAATCTATCATTCTTGCATGAAAATTGATTCTTTGTTTGAATAGTGACTAGATCATAATCCCCCTTGATACTAAGCATCTTAATGTTCAAGCCCTTTGCCAACTCTAGACCTTACAATAAAGCTTCATACTCCACTACATTGTTAGTTGCATCAAATTCCAATCTAAAGGAAAACTTGAGAATATGGCCAAGGGGGGAGGTAATGACAATTCCAACACCTTACCAAACCTCAAATGGGCACCATCAAAATTCATGTTCACACCCAATCTTTCTTACTTTCCACCTCCTTCTCCAAAGGAGCAGTAGAGTTAGCCAAGATAGCATAGTTTCCCAACTCATCAGATTTGTACACAATTTCATTATGAGGCTCGTTGGGATTTTCCACGTGAAACTTTCTCTCCAATTCCCTATCCAACCTAACCATGATGCCCTCACTATTAGGTATGGTTGCATAACTTAAATCCATTTGCAAACTACCCCCTCTATCAGCTCCCCATTTTCTATACAATAACATCCCCCATGCATCGGGCACATCAATCACCACAATATCCATGGTGATCATAATATTAGGATGAACTACCAAGTGGACTTTAAGATCCTTTATCAAACCACAAACTTCAATAATTTTCGAATCCATAGCACAAATGTTTTGGTAAGGTCTAGAAATCCTCAAGTTTAATTGATTCATGACTTTCTTAGTCATGACACACAATGATGCTCTAGAATCAAACATATAATTAATTATGCAAAAGAATTCCATTGACCAACATAGTGATGAAAAATGGTTGATGGTATTTGTTATCTCTACACATATCACTACTTTACAAAGTGATAGGGGCAGCCTCATATCTATCTTTAGAAAAAAAATCAGCATTTCGTTTCCATTAGGGGCATCAAGCACTTTCAACAACTTATATCTTTGGGAGGGAATATTCTTGATTTCAGTCACATGTACCAAAATCTTTGCATTATTTATCCATCCTCCCAAATCAATATATAACTTAGATGTAGGTGGAGTGAAAGTCTTATGGGAATTTTGATTTCTTCCCTTATTTATTTCCCTTTCTTTATCTTTGGCTATCTCTAAAATCATATTCGATGAAGGCTTATCTCCATACAACTCAGTGATCCTATCCAATTCTTCAAAACTATTCACACTATAGGAGGATGGATACTTTGACTTATCTTTTGGCCATTCTCCATAACTCCCATCCAATTTTCCAAAAACAAAGGATGCTCTTTTCCAACTACGTTGATTCAATGTTCACATGTTCCAGTCATTTCTCCATCTAAGATCCTTTTTTTCACAAGGACAAGTGAGTTCATCATGTAGGTCATCACATGGTCTACATGATAAGGAATTGAATCATCAAATGAGTTAGTAAAATCAAGTGAATTTTGTGGCCTATGTTCATTAGGGGGACCCCTCTTCTACCATCTTTCATTTCCTCAATTCTGGAATCTCATCGCTTGATTCCTTTCCATGGCCACCAACTGATTCTGGATAGCATTCATTTGATTCATGTGATTTGCTTCCGTAGTCTTGATGAGTTGGGTTAACTCATTAATAGGAACATGGGTAGTCTCTTCCTTGGCCTTTCCTTCGTAATCATTCGATTTTTATGGCCCTCTAGTGTAACCAGGAATCTCATATTTTCTTGATTTCTTTCTACACCTCTCCATTTTCAAGGCTTTAGTTTGAGCTATACCGAAAGTTGTAGGTTCCTTCCTCCTCAACTCATAAGTGGTATCCACACCAAAAGAATCTAAATATGAACATAAGAGAGATTCATCGGGAGGTTTAACAGTTTTAGACATGGTTTTAACCAATTCATTGAATATTTTGTTAAACTCCTCCATGGTTTCATTCTCATTCTTCTTCGTGGTGCTAATGGCACTGATCATATGACTATTCTCTCTCTCTCTCTATCCATACTTTCCCATGAAAGCATTAACAATTGCTTGTAAAGAATCATACAAGTTTGCAAGTTGCTTAGTGAACCAATCAAGAGCATCCTCTTTTAAATAAAGAACAAAAAGCCTCATCTTTACATACTAATAGTTAGCAATGTTACACCACTTAAAGATGAAAACATTAAAGTTCTTCACATGTGATGCAGTGCTAATGGCATTGTTACCTTGAAAATAAGGCAACGTTTCAATAGCCTTGTGAGGGCTATTGTGAGGATAGCCATTAATGTTAGTAAAGTTACAAGGAGAACAAATATCATTCATGATGCTAGGCTCAACTTCTTCCTAAAATAGCAAATGAATGTCAAAAATAGCCTCTTGCCCAAGATTAGCAAGAGCTATACTATGAGAAAGTCTATTTAATCTCTCTCTAAATACCCTTTTAGGATCAGGAGAAGGGCTAATTAAGCCACTTGAATTTCTCCTAATATAGACTCTTGCAAAATTAGGATTGAGTGGAGTCGCCACTTGAGCAAGAATCTAAATCTAAAAATTCAAATATGCCAAATCCAAAATTTAGTCGATTTCCCAGGTACAAGAATACTTGTCCCCAGCAATGGCGCCAAAAACGTTATCTCTCCTTGCCGCCTACACCTACCTACAAGTCAATGGAAAAATCCTTCAACCCCATAAGGTGTGGTTGGTGGCAAGGATCTCAGAGAAGGGGTTGTCACACTGATCCAGGGACTCTTTGTTTTAGCTCTCTCCTAGGTCAGCTAAGGGGGGTGGTCCCTAAAAGAAAACTAAGTTAAAGATTTGAGTTTCTAGGAGAATATTGGAGTGAAATTGGAATACTTTTAAATATTTAGGAGCAAATATGAAGAACTTGAAATTAAAATTAAAGAGATTAGACCATACAACTAGTGCCTTACAAAGAGTTTGCTCAAAAGTAAAAAATGTAATTCTCTCAAGAATGAAAGTAAAGCAACCCTAAAATGGAAACAAAATATTGTTAGCACAGGATATCATAAATGCTTTCAAAATAACGAATTTATGAAACAAAGCACATGAAACTATCTTGTTCACAATGAAACAATTAGAGATCTAAATATAAACCAGATGATAAAAAGACTTGAAAGTTAAACCAACATGCATTTTAGCCTTACAACATGAAATAAGAGTACTTGAAAGGAAATGACATTCATCAACCATCCTTGAACATGATGAACATTAAACATGAAATTGAGCTTGTTAAAGTAGATAATGTCCAAGTACAATAAAATTAAGCTAAAGTTCTTGCAAAATATATTACAATACTTGCATGAAAGGAAATGTTTCTTGAAAAAGGGAAATGATATTGCATGTGAGACTCTATACCATCAAGAAAGAAAAATTCAAGAACTTGCAAATAAGTTAAATGTGATGAAAAATGCTCTTGGTTTATTTTATTAATTAGTAGTAAAGCAAGGTTACAATAGAACTCTTTAATCCTCGGACCTCACCCTCACCCAAAAATATGGATCCCACATTGAAGAGTCAGTAGAGGGTCCCTGAAACGTTTATTCAATCAACCTGTGTTGAAGGTAAAAATTTAGTGAGTGCCTGGGGCATGTAAGTAAACTAATCAAACAATGAAAATTAACTTTCAAACTTGATATGTACTTGCATGTCATCAAGTAGAATGCTACTTTATGGAGAAAATTTGCCCAAATACTTATTGCATGTAAGATGTAATTAAAGGTGAAGCATAAGTGGTCTTGGAACAAAATTCATGACAAATTAAATTCAAGTTAAAAGTGCATGCATGCAAAAGTTTGAACTCACTATGAAAGTAAAAAGACTAAAAACCTGTAACAAATTAGATTAAGGTGCATGCAAAATGAGTGTAATGCATGATTGTGTTAATTCCCCAATTAAATGATGTGCATGCAAGTAATAAAGATCAAATATGAAGCCACAAAGCCTCTCCAAAAAGATATAGAGATAGGGATACTAATGGGTAAAACCCACGCTCCCAAAACCAAGAATTTTATTAGTTATTATAAGAAGGAGAAAACTATAAAGTCTTCTCTAAAATCCAAGGAAATTCTTCACAATTTCACTCTTGAGCCATAGATCTTTCCTTAATGAAAATTTCTACAATTTGAGGCCCATACAAGCCCAACAAAATGCAGATTTTTCGAGGAAGAAGAAAAAAGGCAAAGTCTCTTTGATTTACACGGCCAACAGAGAGAATAGAGACCCCAAGTGAACTTGGCCTTCCTTAAGAAGAACTCGACTTCGTCCAATAAATGTCCTCTAATTCTCACAGCCAAGGGAAGGAAATGATCTAGAAGTTGAAGCCCCAAGGTCCTACATGCAAACTTATAAGTAGTTTTCTAAAGATGAAACTTGCAAGTTGTTGCAAGACAACAAGTTAGAGCAAATCTACAACAACAAATGTTAGCTCAAGAAAATCACAAATTAATATTAGGGAAATAAACTACAACGAGCTAGGCCAAAGAGTATGAGAAAACTCTCATATTTAACTAGCAATAGCTTTGCTCTTTGAAATAGCCAAATATTAAAGAAATGAAGTGCAATACTTTGAAATGTAAATTATTTTAAGTTTAATTTTTTTTTGCAAGAAATAAGAGTTTTGAGAAACTTAAAAAAACCTCTGCAAGACAAAAATATATATATATATATATATTAGACTTTGGAAATCAACACATGCAGGTTCTCCTTGAAATTTTTCAAAAATGGGTTGATTCCTCCTACAATTTCCCCTCGTGCTTGAAAAATTTGACCAAAGACGAATCCTTCTACACAATCTCAGCACAACATATTAAATCCACATGAAATTAAATAAAAACAATGGAAAGAACTCCTATAAATATATTTGATATCAAATAAAAGATTTATTATTCTAAAGCAATCAAGTAACTCTTATGCTAATATGATATAGTAGCTTACTAACATAACTTGAAACAAGCATGAAGGAAACAATGGCATGAGGAAATAAATAGAATCATAACAAGAAGTCAAGAATTTACCACATATGCAAGGAGAAGAACACCATCACAAGTTACCCCAAAGAATTTTGTATTATATTGCAAGTACGTGTACAATCCAGCATAGTGTCATCAAACCCAATAGCTCATATTACATGATACAATAATGAGAGCCAAGACTTGTTTAAATAGGAAAATGGGAACCAATCACAATGACCAATCCATCAAATAAGTAACACATAACTGTCAATCCTAGTGAAGAGCTCAAATTACATGTGTCAAAGATGATTGTCCCATGTATTTCCAAACTGTTGTAGATGGCATCCAAAATGGGCAGCGTACATCCTTCTCTACCTGTGCATATTCGCTCCCTATTGACAAGTGTGAGAGATGCGGGAGGTCACAAGGAAAATTCGAATTTGCAAGTGGCTCCAAAAAATTGTCCTAGTGTAATCAACTGTTGTAGGTGACTGTTTATTGGTTGGTACGCACTTCACTTGAGGATCAATGTGCTAGTTCAATTGTTGGTCAAATGTAGACTTAGTTGTAGACTGTTGTAGACAAACTCCCTAAAAAATGTGTGTTGGCTACCACCTCTAACAAATTGTTGTTCATACTCTTTGTGGACTATTGTGTGATTGTTGTGTAACTGCGTGGAAGCTGACAGGAGTAATCAGCGTTCAAGAAAATCAGATCCGCATGGAGATGGAGTGGAGTTGTTGCATACAAGTGGTAGAGTTATCTCCTATCATCAAACATTCCTCAAATCAATTGTTGCATGTGCTAAGGATGACTTCAAATTTGTTGTGTTGACACTTCGAAGTAGACCGTGTGTAGACTTTGACTGGGCCTGCGTACTCCTTTCTAAATCTGCCAACATGTGGGCAGTCAATTGTTGACAACTCTAAAGTGAAACCATGTAGGCCCACGTGAAGATACACTCCGCTTAAGAACTTAACTAAATTTTCCCTTAAATCCATGATCTCTCCAAGAGTTATTTGACCATCAACTAATCTCCAAATCTGCGTATTTCTTCAGTATGTCCATATGTAGTATAAAAGTGATATTCCATTAGCTGGCAGTAGATCACTTGTAGGAGGATGTTGGGAACAAGGTCTACCATGTGGCAGTGTTGTCCCCCAATCAATTCGACACCAAATTCGTAACCAATATATGCCAAAAATATGTTGTATGTTGCACTTTTGAATCAAAGGAATATATGTATGACAATGTGGGGGACAAGGTTTGCCATGTCACCTTTCTTGTCCCCCCTTAGGGTTGGAATTATTTTAATGTATCCCACCTTAAGTCCTTTGGACTTTCTCATCCACTTTTAACTTTATATTTTAATTTCTCCATATATAAATCAAAGTTGAAACTTTTACCATACTTGGACTCGTGAACTCAATGTGGAACATTGACTTTCCACTTGGAACTTTGAATTTGACTTGTGCTTCATGTGGTGGGCCCCACATGTTTGACATATCATCTTTGACCTTCACTGAGTTTTTCATGTCAAAATTTGACTTATTTTGATTTTGGAAAATTTTTAAAATTTTTCCAATTATTGATTTTTTTTTAATTTTCCCCTCATTTTTGCCACCGACATTAGAAAAATTGGATTTCGAAGGACTAATAGCCGCTTTTTGACCCTCAAAGTGGGTCCTAGGATAATGTTGGGCCTCTGAGGATTATTTTCGAGTGATCACATGCCCTATACATTTCCGAAGACCACTTATTTACATCATTACATAGAAATTAATTAAAAATTTCGTTTTGCAAGAAATTTTTAATTATTAAAAAATCATACTTAGACCTTGTCAAATTCCGCGAAATTTTAGATATGACCTAGCATGGTAATATACATTAACTCTAGACACTAAGATGCGTTAAGGGCTCAACTTTCACACTGTCACCCCGACTTTGGGGTAATGCAATGAGTGAAAAAACCTAGAAAATTATTTGTCGCTAAAAAGCAAGAATAATTAACCAAGTAAAAAAAACACTTCAAGGTGTACTCACTTGATGATTGAATCCCAACACCATAGGCTTGTTACATGGTTTTATTCATCATGCTAGTAAAATTTATACAATATCCCCGTAGGGCTGCAGAATCTGAGGATTGAAGAAGAAAATGAGAAGAAGCAATAGAGTTTAAAAACTTTGTTGAACTGACATTCAGAGCTAGGTTAAGATCAAATTGGTCTAAACTTGGAGGAAATTGTTGCGCTGTGAACGTGACCTAGCTGCACCGCCTATGCTCTTTGCTCTCTGGATTCAGCTCCAATGGAGGCCGGTGGGGGTGCCGAACCTGCCCCTCCCCTGCCCGAACTGATTGCATTCAAGAAGCTCATCGTTGGATCTCACAAGAGACCAATATCCGAGGCACAACAGAAGTTCGTTAAAAAGTTGGACTGCATCCCAATTGTAGAACTGCCAATAGCAAAAACTTGCAGATCTGCATTCAATCTAGCAGACAGAGGGCTCATCGGACAATTTACCGAGCTCTGGCCCTCTCCCAAATCCGTTGAAGCATGGGTGTAGATAAATTGGACGTCGCTCGTATCTGAAGGAATCAAGAGCCATTTTGTTGGAAAAGGATTCTATGTGTTCGTGTTTGAAAGCTCGGATGACAAAAACCTCATTTTCAGAAACAGTCCTTACTTCATGGGGCCTCAAGGTTTATACTTGAACAAATGGACCCCTGACTTTGACCCAGCCCAGGACGTTCTGTCTGATGTTCCAGTCTAGGTCCATCTACCTCATCTCCCATTACACTGCTGGAATAAAAAATCTCTGCAGGCTATCGGCAACTCGCTTGGAAGGTATATCGATCAAGTTGTTCGAAAAGATCAATACTCCTACGCACGGATCTATGTGGAGGTGGATCTGGAGGAAGGGTTACCAGAGGCAATCAAACTTACAACCGCTAAATGGACGCACATCCAGGAGCTAAATTATGAGCAGTTACCCTTCAAATGCCGGCATTGTCACGGCTATGGCCACTTCGCAAGACACTACAAAAAAAAGGAAGGAGAGGAAAGCGAGAAAGCGAAAGCATAACAATGGACCACAATGCAGAAAGCAGGGACAACAAAACCCAAAACTAAAAGAATACCAAAGGGAAATAACCCCGAACCAACGGGGCAAGAACAAAAAGATGGTACCACCATCCCCACCTCGAAATCAGGAGATCAAAATGCAGAGTCCAATAAGGCCATAGAAACTCCGGAAGCAAACAGGAACGTCAGCAATCATTCAAGATAGAAATCGGGAGATCAAAATGCAGAGTCCAGCAAGGCCATAGAAACTCCGGAAGCAAACAGGAACAGCAGCAATCATTCCAGACCCTCCCCTAACGAGAAAGGAGGAGAGGAGCAAGGGCAAACCCCGAAGTAGCTCCCTCTCCCTCATATGCCAATGTAGCAAGAAAGAAAGTGTATGATTCACCAAGCTCCTCGGAGGACGAGATCATAGAAAGGCCTGCCAAAAGAGCAGGAAGAAAGTCTCGCAGAGAAGTGAGGGAGGAAGAAGCGGAAAGACAAAAGACTCAAGGAAGTCAACCCACTATAGAAATGTCAGTAGGTAGAAACACAAGGACAAGGCTGTCAAAAGGAGGAGGCCCAACTTCCCCGAACAGTAAGTAATGAGAATCGTCTCTTGGAATTGCAGAGGGCTCGGGAACCCTATGAAAATAGAAGCGGTCAAAGATATTATGAAAGCGGACCCTGCAGACATCCTAATGCTCCAAGAGACAAAAATTGAAGGGGAAGCCCTTCTAGAGATCAGCAAAAAGAAATGGCAGAAGAACACAGGAAAAGCAATAAGCGCAAGAGGCTCCTCAGGTGGAATAGCAACCTTGTGGAAGGAAGATCACTTCAGGCTCGTCAATTCACACAACACACAACACTGGTGTTTCACAAAGCTGAAGCATATATCAAGTAAGTTAACCATTGCACTATTCAATTTATATGTACCGGTATTGTACTCTGAAAAGAAAGACTGTTGGAAAACATTAAATGAGTTTTTGCAACTGAATTCACCAAACAATATAATCATAGCTGGAGATCTAAATTTAGTAATGAATGAAAAAGAAAAGAAAGGGGGCAAGAACAGCAAGGATCAAATGATCCAGGTAGTAGAAGACATGATACAACAATGAGATCTATTGGACTTTAAACCAAGAAAAGGGCTCTATACCTGGACAAATAACAGGACAGGGGAAGACCATATATCTGCCAGACTGGACAGGTTCTTGGTCCAAAGCACAATGTTGATGGAAAGGAAGCTTATCTCGTCAGCGATCCTTCCAAAGCTCGCCTCGGATCATAAGCCCATTCGGCTAATGCTTGAGGAGGAAGAGAATTTGGGGCCAATCCCATTCAGATTTAGCCCACTGTGGAATGGAAAGAGCGGCTTTGCAGAGACGGTCCGAATGGCATGGAACACCTCAGTCAATGGCTCTCCCAATTATGTATGGGAACAAAAATTAAAATTAACAAAAAAGGCACTCAAGGAATGGAGTAAACTTCCAACAAATACACCCAAAGACCAAAGAATCGAGGCAGTGCAACACTAGGAAATATTGCAAAGTGAAATGGACACAATTGATATAAACAAAACAGAATTAGAAAAGGAGCAAGTAGCCCAATGCAAAACATTCCTCTCCTTCAGAAATGAAGAAGAGTATTGGAGACTAAAGTCCCGGAGTCTCTGGCTGGAAGCTGAAGATAGAAACACATCATATTTTCATCGACAATGTAGAGCTAGACTCTCCAGGAATCACATCTCAGAGATCACTTCCTCTGATGGGAGGCTCTGCAAAGGAATAGAACAGAGAAAATCTGCTACAGTATTACATTTCCATCATCTTTACAGCAAAGATAAAGAGGACTATGAAGAAGATAAAAAAGAATTCCTGAAGAACATTCCAGCATTGGTCACCACAGAGGACAATACAGCATTATTGAAGCAAACAAATGAAGAAGAAATCAGCAATATAATTTGGTCCATGAATCCAGACAAAGCCCCTGGGCCAGATGAGTTCACTATTCACTTCTACAAGATATGCTGGGATATAATAAAAACAGATCTAATTAGAATGATAAAAGGATTCTTGAAGAAAGCAAAAATGGGGGGTAGCACCAACTCAACATTCCTCGCTTTAATCCCGAAAGAGACAAACCCCTCCTCCTTTGATAGGTTCAGACCAATCTCTGTGCAATGCCTCATATAAAATTATCGCAAAACTTCTTGCAAATAGAATAAAGCCACTGCTGAGCAAACTCATATCAGATTCGCAAGGGGGCTTCGTCAATGGGAGACATATCGTGGACAATCTAATCCAAGTCCAGGACGTCATGCATTCCAGCAATCTTAGAAAGGAGAAAGGTATGTTGATCAAGTTAGACATGGCTAATGCCTTCGACAGAGTCAAGTTGTCCTATCTATATCAAGTTCTAATCTCCTTTGGATTTGATCAAGAGTTTGTAAATCTGATCCAAGCATGCACCAGTAGTCCATGGATAGCGCCTTTGGTAAATGGGAGGCCAGCTAATTTCTTCCAAGCCACGAGGGGGTTGAGACAAGGATGTCCCCTTTCTCCATTCCTATACATCTTAATGGCGGACACATTGAGCAGAAAGTTGGAGCTTGATATGATAACAGGAACAGCCCCAGGTTTTAAAATAACAAAGGACCTTAAAGCAATAAACCATGCACTGTTTGCGGATGACTCCCTCATGCTGGGAGGAGCTTCAACTAGAATAGGCTCTACATACAAAAATACTCTTCAAGCATATTGCAAAGCATCTGGAGCTCTAATCAGTGAAAGGAAAAGTGCAGTATATAGCTGGAATACAGAGGAGGAAGAAACTCAAAACATAGCAAGCAACTTGGGGTTTAATGGATACGCAAAATGGGAAAAAATCAACTATTTTGGATTGCCACTAACACTGAGCACAAACAGAGTCAATTTGTGGGAAGGAGTAATTACAAAAATCAAAGGCAAAATCGCTACATGGGGTGGCCAATGGCTAACTCATGGAGGCAAATTAACCCTTATAAAATCAGTGTTGTCATCTCTGCCAATTTATTAAGCGTCATACCTGATGGCACCCAAGTCGATCTCAAGACAGATTAATAAAATCATGAGGGATTTTCTGTGGCAAGGAGGCAAAGGAAACCAGAGAAAATTTCATCTAGTGAAATGGGAGATAGCTAAGCAAACTTTGAAGGAAGGAGGCCTTCAAATTCGAGATTCGGACTCTGCCAACGTATCTCTGGGATGTAAAATACTCTGGAAACTTCATAGCGACCCCAATCATCCCGTCAGCACAGCTCCGAGGCATAAATACCTACCAAATGCAAATCTAAGAAACTTACAGAACGCAAACAGCAAAAAGAGCTCGCTGTTATGGCAGTTATGTATTAAAGGGCAACGTTTTTTCACCCGGAATTTATATCGTATCCCAGGGAATGGGAAACGAGTCAAGTTGCTAACTAATAGTATAATGGGCCACTCACCATTAGCCACACAAGATACTCTGCATGAGATATGTGCGTTTTTAGAAAATAGAGGGGACAAGACGCTCTACGATATCTCAAAGTGGAACGAGTCTGGGCTCTGGATTGATTGGGATTTCAGAGATATCGCAGCTCACCTAATGCAGCAAACAGAAATGCTCAAACAGGAACTTCGTAACGCTGCCCTGGTGCATAAATCAGAAAAGGATAAATGGGGATGGGGACCTACAGGAGCATACACCTCAGTCAAAGGATATGAGTTGATGCAAACACACAGAGACCGAATTCATCCAGCGAAGTTTTGGAAAGAGGTATGGGATCCAATGGCGCTGCCCAAGGTAAACTTCTTCTTCTGGACACTAATGCATAGAAAGATCCTGACCGGTGAAAACCTTATGAAAAGAAACATTGCAGGTCCGCATAAGTGCACACTTTGTAAAGAAGCCATTGAAACCATGGATCATTTATTTGTTGATTGTCCATATGCAAACAGAGTTTGGACCCACACTCTTCAAGGATTAAAGGCTGTAATCCCCACTAAAACTTCAGTTGTGGACTTATTCCTCTCATGGAAAGAGCGCTACCCGTCGCTCTCCCTAAACTCATCATGGGCCAGAATCTGGATCACTCTCCCCAAGCTAGTGTGTTGGAAGCTATGGCTAGCTAGAAATGAGCAGATATTTAACAATGTAACTTGGACCCCCAATATGGTAGCAACAAAAGCAAAAGGATTCCTTCTAGAAATTTTGAATTCTCAGAAAATCAAAGAGGACAATTTGATGCAGCAAGAGGAAAAGAATTGGCTTGGCACTCAAGCATTCATCCAACGGATACACAGCACAGAAAAACCCCTCAGAAATCCTGAGTGGAGGTTAAGAGAAAAGGATGAAGCTTTTCAGAATTGGTGGAGGAAGCAAGGAATAACAACAGCGTTTTTTGACGGTGCCTCTAAAGGCAACCCCGGGACAGCAAGAGCTGGAGGACTCATATACTCTTCTGATGGAGGCATCAAAGAAACCTTCAGTTGGGGTCTAGGACAGCGAACTAAAAATCAAGCAGAAATCCTTAGCTTGATAAAAGTATGTCAAATAGCCAAAGAAAGAGGACATCGGGCGCTGCAAGCATTTGGAGACTCAGAAATCCTAATCAAAATAATACATACGCAAGGCCAATTCAATGAAGTTGGTTTAAATAAGAATCTGCAAAGGCTGAGATACCTTCTCCAAGACTTCACTTCCTTCAAATGCTATCACATTCTCAAAGAATCAAATAAAGAGGCAGACTTCTATGCCAACAAAGGCTGCCTCTTGGCCCAAGGAGACATTAGCACAAATGGCGGAGATCCAAAAACAATCTGTATACCATGAAATTAGAAAATTGCTGGAAACAGAAAATGTAAAAGAATTGCACTAAAGATGTAAGGTTGCGACCATTCGGAGTTCTCTACTAATAAAATCCATACCCATTTCAGTTAAAAAAAAAAAAAAAAACTCTGTTGAACTGATGATATCTAATGGTAGAAGTGTCTTCTAGTTCATCCTTGGGCATGGAGTCTTCACATTATCATCAGGTGTCACTTCAGTGGTCAATAGGTCTATACAATGAATTATTTAAAGAATTTACGTAGCCTTCACCTTTGTTGAACTTAATCATTCCAAAATGGTCTTTTGCGTTATTCAATGGGATGGAGCCTTCTCCTTTATTGAACTTAATGAACTCAAAATGGCATTTTTCCCTATCCAATGGGGCTACTTATATTTGGTCTAGTCTTGCATAGAGGAACACCATATGCAGTATCAGTCACAGGTAGAGTTGTATCTGCAAGTATTGCTTGGTTTGTCTTCAAAAGATTGAAGAACTTGGGAGTAGCAGTTTGCACCTAGGACCTCCTACATGATATTGCCAATACTTTACACAAGACATCTAGTCCAGGTTCAGGGACAATGTTCTAAATAGGGCTAAACCTATTTTGCATTGATTATCCATAACCTCACTCACTATTGTATCTTTGCTAGGGCCAACTTATTTGAGTTAGCTATCCATAAACCCACTCACGGTGGTATTAGAGCAAGGTATCTACAAACCCACTGTCATTTGTATATTGGCCTTGACCATCCCTATGTATTGAGTTGGACAATAACCCCACTTGCATCCATGTTCACCATTTCTTTGCCATGGCTGCCTGCTCAGCTTAATGGGTGTTATTGATAGTGTAATCTTCACATGTGGCCTTGACCAACCCTATATATTGACTTGGACAATAAACACACTCGCATCCACGTTGACAATTCCTTTGCCATGGCTTCCTGATCAATTTAATGGGTGTTACTGATAGTGTAATCTTCACATGTGGCCACAACCATCTCATATTGTGTCATTAATACATTTGGTTAGGCATTAACTATGGCTAAAGCCATCATTTATTGTAATATTAGGTTATGGTTAAGGTTGGATAAGCCATCTTTGATGTGTAGGCTCGATAACCCTCTTAGGGAGTGTACCATACGTATGTGAGCCCATAACTCGTCTTGGGAGGAAACCCTACTTCAGTTGTGTATCAATATGAAACTAAAACCTCAGTTGTAAATCATTTTTTTAATCATTGAGCCAGTGCTTTCTAATACAAGTGTTTTAACTTTTAGGCCTATAAGCACTATATCTTTGGCATTCTTTTGTGGTTGGCATATTTTCTCTTCTATGTGCATTTGTACATCTCGTGTATAACACACTCATGCTTGAGCATCTTTCTCTCTTAACACACTTTTGGTTTAGTCCTAGCACACTTGTTTAGTGTTGGTTTTTTCTCCTTTTACTAAAAAATTTTGGGCTGGTGTTTTGGTTCCATTCAATCCCCTTTTTTTGTTTGTGATCTCCATAGATGCACATATTAGGAGAATATGTTGATTTTCCCTCAACAAAATTCACTATAAATTGTGATTTTTCCTATTATTTTTTGGTTTAGAATCAAGAAAAAACATGATTTCGATGATAAATCAACCATTTTTCCACTTATGTTATGAACTATCTCCATCTCACAATGGTTATGCATGTGGGATTATTCACAAACCACAATGAACAACAACTACTACACACATGCACATAATTTATATGTATTTATGTGAAATGGAATCAAAACATAGGAATATACCATTGTAACATCACATAGATAATAACCACAAGCCAAAGACAACCCATAATGCATGACACCAGTGTTGAAAATATCAATATTAGCAAAATATCGACGAGGGTCCAGAAAACATCTTATCGGCGATATCGATGAAAATATCTGCAAATAACGGCAAACATAAAAAATAAAAAATAAAACGAATAAAAACAAAAAAACAAAAAAAAAAAAAAAAATGCATAATATATTCAGATTTTTCAGATTTTTAAACATATAAAGAAATAACAACATGAAATAAACACATTGGCACATAAATATGAAGAAAACACTGATATATATGATGTAGTGGATGTAAAATAAAAACGATATATTAAAGGTGATACCAATTCCTGTTGATCCCTGATAAATGTCAAATCAAGGACTCAAATGTGGAAAACCAATAAAAAATAACATCACATATATAAAAGTATCTCATAATCATGAATTATATGTAGCAAAACAAGTAAAATTAGCAGCGATCTATCTGAAATCAGTTCCCTCTCCCCCTTTTACGGGAAAACATGAAGGGTTGTTTGTCAGGCCTTCCCCTAGCAGTAGAAGGCCCTGCCCCTGCACCTAATGTCAAATAATGACTATTGGGTATGGAGTTGTGCTCTCCTATTTCTATAACAGATGGTGTTGACGTTGATGCTCCCACAATCTCCTCCTCCTCCTCTTCCTCTTGCTCCTCCCCCGAGTCCTCCTCGTGCATTCTTTTGTAGTTGGAATATTTTCTCTTTTATGTGCATTTGTGTATCTCATGTATAGCACACTCATGCTTGGGCATATTTCTCTCTAACACACTTTTGGTTTAGTACTAGCACACTTGTTTAGTGCTGGGCTTTTATCCTTTTACTAAAAGTTTTTGGGCTAGTGTTTTGGTTCCATTCAATCCCTTCTTTTTGTTTGTGATCTCAATAGATGCACCTATTAAGAGAATATAATGATTTTTCCTCAACAAATTTCACTATAAATTGTGATTTTCCCTAAACAATTTAGCTTTTGGTTTAGAATCAAGAAAAATCATGATTTCAATGATCAATCAACAATTTTTCCACCTATGTTATATACTATCTCCATTTCACAGTGATTATGCATGTCGGATTACTCACAACCCACAATGAACAACAACTACACACATGCACATAATCTATAAGTATTTATAGTGAAATGGAATCAAAACATAGGAATATACCATTGCAACATCACATAGATAATAACCACAAGCCAAAGACAACCCACAATGCATGACACCAAAACCATTGACAATGATAGAACTAGAGTGAGCGAGAATATTATCATATCAATCTGGCGACTTGGATTGCAAAGCCAGCTTTTGGTGCAGGCAATGTACAATAAACAATTATCATGCATGCGGGGTTATTCACAACACATGCCCCCTATGGCAAAGTTAACACACAAAATTTAAAAGAGTACTAACATGGTACCAAATCCAAGCATAGAGATATACCATTGTAGCAAAGATATCTTATAGCATCACATAGAGAACAACCAGAAGCCAAATTTGTGCCACGGGGCATGGCATTGAAACCGCCAACAGTGTTAGCAATGGAGTGAGAAAGAATACTATCATCTCCACTAAGATCCCTTTCACTACTAACATCCCTTTTAAAGTAGTTTAGAATACCATCATCCATGGTAGATTTGTCTCACGGGATGAAGATAGAGTTCATGGCTTAATTCAACAATGACTTGTATACTCTAGTACATTATATTCCCCATAACTTTTAGAAAATTAGTTCAAGAAAACTTGTCCACTATAAGATATTAAAAAACAAATTTACATCTAAGAAAAATTCAGATTGAAACTTCAGCAATTTAATCACATTGATTTTAAAATTATTATGAAAAGAATTTCACATATTTATTATGAACAGGAAATTCCCTGTATCCATTGGAATAATACGATTTTCTCTACCTTTTACCAAGTCCAAATAAGATTAACACAACAAATACATGTACCAAAGAGGTAAAAATCATTGCAAAGAGCACCCCAGAGCTTATTTGAATATTGAAATGTTTAATGATGATCAGTCCCTAGACATAAATATTGTCAAAACGAGTCACTTTTTAGGCAGCAACTGAGTTCTCTCATGATGGTATGGAGAGTCCAGGAGAGCTACTTTAATCATCTAGTTTGAAATTGGATTAAGCATCTTGTTCAAGCCTTTTTTCCTGTCATGCCTTCTAAAACCTGCACATGTAAATAGAAAAAGATCGTTCAGCCTTTATATACCAAGAAAACATAACTCATGGCTTTGGAAGACAAGACCAGTATGGAAATGTGGAATATCACCTTATTTAGACTTGGTTGTGGAACTGCCTCTGATGAATCCATAGAGTCCAATATGGGCCTAACAAATGCCGGAAGTATAAGCCCTGCAGAGACAGAAAGGAAACTCTATTACTTATGTTCTCTATTTATCTCCTCAAGACTATGTTGCACTGGCTGTGGGGACGAGGGGACGGGGGGACGAGTTTCCGGAACGGCTAGAGCGCACCCCCAAATTTTCAGGGGACGACGAGTTGGGGACTGCAAGTGCGGCAACTATTTATTATATTTATTATTTATTAAAAAATTAAAATTAAAATAAATTAAACATGAATCAAAATAAACAAAATAGTTAAATGATAAATCTAAAAACTAATATTAATAGTCTAATAGTATCTAATCGTCATTGAGAATTGTGCATCACAAAAACAAATTTCATCATCATTGCATAACCTGAGTACTATTAGTTTCATACAACTTACAACCTACAATCTACTACTGTCTAATATCTACATAATCATTCTATGATCATTGATGCATGATGAATCATTTCAAAATTTAAATAGCAGCTAAAGCGTAAAAGTAAATAGTACTAAAATTTAATAAAGATGTAAACATGAACAATTCATTAAAATTTAAATATAAATCTCAAATTAAGAGTCTAGAAGTAGAAAACCATGGATTATAAATTTATAAATTATAGTCATAGACTATAGTCCAAGAACCAAAATGACAAAAATTAAAATTTAAAAATAATATAGTCAATAATGTAGCTACCAAATGGTAAAACGGTAAACCGTAAATGTTTTAAGTTTGATAGGTATATGTGTTAGCCTTTACGTTAGGGTAAATGTAATTTAGGAATTTACATTTTTTTAATTTAAAATTTTGAATTTTATTAAAAAAAAAATTAATTTTTTTTTAATAAAAATGAAATATTTTAATATTTTTTTAACTTGTGATTTGAAATTTTATTGGGGACGTCCAGAAGTCCCTGATTTATCAAGGGACGTTTTGGAAGTCCCCAAAAAGCCCCTGAATTTTCGAGGGACGGCTAGGGACGGCCTTGAAGTCCCCAAGTCCCCGATGGAGTCCCCCGCAAATCCGGAACGTTTCCGACGAGTTCCAAAGCCCCCGGAATGTCGAAACGGAGGGAACAGCATGAAATTATGGTGGGGACGGGTCCCCATGCAACATAGCTTCAAGATTATTTGTTTAAGATTTTGTAAATGAGTTGCAGACAAGATTTTCTCGATTCAAAATTCAACTTCATTTACGAGTATTATCTGAAGTAAGCTGATGGTTTACACTTTAAATTGAGGTACACTGGAAACGCATACACACTAAATCCAACAATATTTGTTATTCGTGTTGTCAATTTCTATAATGATCTATCGGAAAACTAAATTCCGCGTGTTTGTTTCATTCTCCCCCTCTTCAATGCCATGCACAATTCATAAAATCGTATAAAAATAAACAATAATAGCATATGTATAATTCCATTGTGCACAAACCATTTCAAAAATACCAATAAACATTAAATATGTTAGAGACGGAGGGAAGGGGAATACAATACATGCTAAGTCTACAGCCAAAACAAAGTTAACTCTAACAATTGAGTTAGACTATAATGTTTGTTGATTTTTCCAGGATGTGTTATGAACCTACAAGTATAAGGTAGGATACTTTCCCCAACAGGGGTTATGAGACTCTGTACAAGATTGACCTTAGCTAAACTTAGAAATTACAATTTAAGATCGGCAATGGCTAAAAGTGAAACTTAAACTATTTTCAACACCCAACCGCCCTCCCCTAAGTTGAAGACAAGACCAATAAGAAAAATGAAGAATACAAATGAGAGTGGGTGTATAAATACCCAACTCAATATATGGTCAATTATGGCCAAAATATAGAGAGTAGGTATATAAATACCCAACTCAATATAAGGTTCATAGCAAAAATACAAATAAGAGTGGATGTATGAATATCCAACTCAATATAAGGTTGAATGTGGTCAAAATTGAAGATTACACTCCTATATTCAACTTCCCCCCTAATCACAAGATTCACACCCCCCCCCAATGTTAAACAGGGACCATGGAAAGCAGGCATTCACATCCCCCCTTAACGTTGAACGAGGGCCAAAGAAGCAAGCATTACATCACAAGATTCACATTCTCCCTTAATGTTGAACAAAGAAGACATTATGTATTTTCCCCCATGAACACGACAATAGATATCTCCCACACCAATATGATTCTACATGTTGGTGAAAAAGGCCTCCGGTATACATGTAGAAGAAGAGACATCTACAAGATAGGATCTGGATGAGTCATCAATAGGGTCCTCGTCATCAACATCATAATGTGAAGGAGAGAGATCCACTAAAGCATGTTGAGAATAATCTATAAGTAGTGAAAAATTTATTAACAAACCATGAGTAGAAAATTCATCAAAGAAGTTACGGAAGTTCTAAGCTCCCCCAAAAGAATGAGTGCTCATATTCCCACAAATGTCACTATGAACAAACTCAAGAGATTGAGAAGCACACCTTATATCACAATAACCTGGGGCAACCACTTTCAAAGCATCATCAATGTCCTTTTATAGCCCATCAATCTAACCAAATGATCATTTTCTCTCCACTATGTGACTCTCAATAAACAATGAGGAATGGCCCATATGGAGAGTGTACAACCAAATGTATAATATAAGGTGAGACCATCAAGTTCAACAAGAACACAGAGAAGAAGGTTACTACAGTCTTTAGAAGTTTGTATTGATAGACAAAAGAGAAAGAAAGGTACCATTTGCTTCTAAAAAAATTGCAATTTGCCACCTCTTGATGCATAATAAAGTAACAATGAAGCACAATTGGTGGTGGCTCACTCCTTAACAATAATATGGGTTTATAAGCTGCTCTTCCACTTCAAATTGTGTCTATTGGTTGTTGTGTTGGAACCTCTCGGACATTGCATCCTCCTCGTGCTATCCTTGGTTCTCCTCACTCTGCCACTCAGCATCGGTAGTCCTATTCGCAAGGTTCCCGCATAATTTCGGCCCTTCTATGGATTCTAACTCCTCGGACTCAGATTTCTCGGCTTCCACAGTGTGTAGCCATTGCAAAAAAGAACATGAAACTTTAATTTGGAAATCTACAACTTGCATGTTATGATGTACTAGCAGCAGGCCTCCGAGTGCAATTCGCTTGATATAATTTCGGCTCTAGCTAAGAGTTTCTCATCTGGAAGATGAGGTGGATGATCTGTTTCTCATGGGACTTCAGCTACAGCAAGTCCATCCAGCCAACCCACCACCAGAGCCCTCCTGCAATATCAACCTCAACAGGCCACATGGCCCTGTCAATTAATCATAATTGTCATGTTTGGTTTCAGATGCTTATATTTTTTGTTCCAATTTTGCTGCATATACTCTTCTCAGAAAACAAGAGTACAGTTAGGACTAGGATTTTTTGTTGTAATCTGGGTAAGGGCAATTGATGCAATTTGACATCCAAGTTGTCTCTGAGCAAAATGACCATGTAATTCTCCTGGGTATTTGTTGCAACGAGGCTCACAGATTTAATACAAATCAGTACTCATTTTTGTTAAAAATAAATAAAGTAAGAAAGAAAGTGTTGCCATTGCAAGAGTGTTTAAACCTTAAGAGAAATAAGAAACCCTGAAAAGGGGATAATCAGGTTTAAACCTAAGAAACCCTAGAAAAAGAGATCACCTAAAAACTCTACTTCCACAGTCATGAAGAAGCCCTAAGCAATGCCACTAGCCAAAATTCTTTAGAATAGTCCATGTTGAACTAAATGGGATTCACACCAGCTCTGACAATATGTTGATATTCACAAAATAAAAAGAGAATCAAACAAAACCAACACAAACCCAAATCCTGCAATAGAGAGAAAAAAAACCAACAGTAGGGCAACACTTGAAAAGAAAATAGCCAAGGAGAAACAACCCTTGACAAGAGTGAACCCAAGAACAAGGGCACTAGCAAGAAAAATAAATCCAAGCACAAGAAAGCACAACACTTGATAGGTTGTTAATTTTTAGTTAACATGTTCTTTGCTTAGGATTATTACTTCAAATTCCATATTAGCCCATTTGATAGTCCATTTCATTTCCATTATAAATCACATGAATCATTATCACATTGATCGTAACTTAAGAAAGAACATAAACAATCAAAGCAGAAGACAAGCCAAGACAAGAGAACACAAGGATATGGCTCAAACCAGGGAAAAACCCCAAGATGGGGAAATCTGAAAACCCTTGATCAAATCTTCTTATTATTAATATCAAATATTCAGCAGAGAGAGAGTACAATAACTTAAGTCAAAATGACTTTCCAATTTTGTAGATCCAATATCACTGCCCTAAACAAGTAGATGGCCCAATCAAACATTGTAATTATGGTCACTGGTTAGGGTTTTCTATCAGCCTGCTACAACCCTCATCCAGACCTCTTTAATCACTGTGGTTTTGCCTTCAATCATTTATGTTCCTCTTCGTTGCCAACATAGGCTAGTAGTTAGCCCTCCACAATGTCATCCACCTACTTGAGCAGGAGAAACAGACTTGCAGCCTATTCAGTAGCCCAGAATTACCTCTCGACCCTCCGGCCCACCTATGGCTCCACACAAGGAATGCAGCCAACTGAAGGAGAGTTCCTTGCCCACAGATCAAGCCAAACCACCACCCAGAGTAGACCTTAGGCCTGCGGCTAGCAGCCTGCTTCTAGCTCGGACCTGCGAAATACAAATTCACCAAAGAATAGAGCTAAACAATTCGTCCTCCAAGCTTCTACAATCTGCAGCTGCCTCAGAAGTATTACCCAAGAGAAGAAAAATACTTTTTGGATGAGTGAAATAAGGTTTGAGGACTCTTCCCTTTATAGAAGATAGAGGGGTTCCACTAGATTATTTTACCCCAAGCCGACCTTGTCAATTTGCACATGTGAGGGCTTTAATTCGAAAGCATATTTCTCCTTGACCAAATTTGATGATCTTTAGGTCTATTTTGGTCCTCTCGAAAAGAGGAATTTAATGCAATAATTATCCCCATCAAATGAGTTGTCCAAAGTGGAATTCGACCCTAGTTGCCAATTTTAACACTCCCTCTCAACTAGGGAGAATTCCACCTGTCAAACCATCAGTTATTGTCACCAATCGTCATGCCATCCTGTCACCATGAACCATCTTTGTATCTCGTCTCAACTATGTTGAACACTGATATAGATAATGAAGAAGAATCGATTGAGTGAGTCACAAGACCTTACCACTCTCCATTGACAAAAGTCAGTCGACATAACCATGTGAGGAACGGAAATCAGACTTGATCTCAAGTGATCAAGTTTGTCATCAACATCCTAGACATAGGAAGTGCAGTAGTACAGGATGCATCCATCGGTAGTGCTATGGTCCCTATCCACCTTTCCCAACTCATTGGCCAGATGAACTGTCACCTTAATTTCCAGCGAAACCAAACAGAAGTGCTTCAAAATTAAACAGAAGTACGATCAACCTTAAGGTCAGCTTCAAAGAGGGGGCCACAAATCACAGTTGAAATCATAAAAATTCCCTCAAACCTGCCTGCAACATGATCTTGAGAAAAACCAACGAAACCCTACCAAAACCATAACCCATGAAGATACGCCCAGAACTATTTCAGAATTTCCGACCTCCATGAAGATTAAGCATTGTTTTCATAGGTCTGAAAGATTTCACAGAGGTGTGAATTTGTCCTCCTAGAATGAGCACAAAACTATTGTAATGAATTGTCTGATCTTGATAAGGCTGTGGGCTACTAAAACTTGATGCCTTGAACCCTTGCGGTCTTTATTCCAGACTTTTATACCCTTCTTCCTTTTAAAATGAAGTGCTAGATAACCATTACAACTCTTTCCTTTTAGGCTGACTAGCACAGAAGACCTTCTGAAATGGATGCCTTAATGAGGGCCAGATTGGTGTCCATAAATTCGGTCTTCTCTTGCAATTCAATTTTGCAAACAGGCTTACTATGCTCGTTTCTACAGAAGTGCCAAGTAGCTTGACCTGTAAGAAAATAGTCCCAACAATTCCAAAAAAAACAAAAGCCAGACTTAAGAAACCTCGCTCTATCAAAATTCTCTTAAATGAATCTTGCTTGGGCTTGTCCTCACCTGAGCTCTGATACCATGTTAATTTTTAGTTAACATGTTCTTTGCTTAGGATTGTTACTTCAAATTCCATATTAGCCCATTTGATAGTTCATTTCATTTCCATTAAAAATCACATGAATCATTATCACATTGATAGTAACTTAAGAAAGAACATAAACGATCGAAGCAGAAGACACGGCAAGACAAGAGAGCACAAGGATATGGCTCAAGCCAGCGAAAAACCCCAAGATGGGGAAAACCCTTGATCAAATCTTCTCATTATTAATATCAAATATTCAGCAGAGAGAGAGAGAGTACAATAACTTAAAGTTAAAATAACTTGCCAATTTTGTAGATCCAAAATCGCTGCCCTAAACAAGTAGATGACCCAATCAAACACTGTAATTCTGGTCACTAGTAAGGGTTTGCTATCAGCCTGCTACAGCCCTCTTCCAGACCTCTTTAATCACTGTGGTTTTGCCTTCAATCATTTATGTTCCTCTTCGCTGCCAACATAGGCAAGTAGTTAGCCCTCCAGCATGTCATCCACCTACCTGAGCAGGAGAAACAGACCTACAGCCTATTCAGTTGCCCAGAATTACCTCTCAGCCCTCCTATTCCAAGTCAATCAGACCTGCGGCCCACCTGTGGCTCCACACAAGGAATGCGGCCTACTGAAGGAGAGTTCCTTGCCCACAGAACAAGCCAAACCACCATCCATAATAGACCTTAGGCCTGTGGGTAGCAGCATGCTTCTAGCTCGGACCTGTGAAAGACATTCACCAAAGAATAGACCCAAACAATTCATACTCCAAGCTTCTTCAATCTGCAGTTGCCTCGGAAGTATTACAGAAGAGAAGAAAAATACTTTTTGGATGAGTGAAATAAGGTTGGAGGACTCTTCCTTTTATAGAAGATGGAGAGGGGTTCCACTAGATTATTTTACCCCAAGCCGACCTTGTCAATTTGCACATGTGAGGGCTTTAATTCGAAAACATATTTCTCCTTGACCAAATTTGATGATCTTTAGGGTGATTTGGGTCCTCTCGAAAAAGAGGAATTTAATGCAATAATTATCTCCATCAAATGAGTTGTCCAGAGCGGAATTTGGCCCTAGTTGCCAATTTTAACATAGGTGCCCTTTGGAAATTCACTTTCATATAGAATAAATGAATTGCTTGAATGATAAATACAAATGAGAGTTGTGTATATATACACAGCTGAAGAGATTGGGCACTTTATCCAACAAGGGTTATGAGCCTATGTTACAAGGTTAGGCATAACCAAACCTAGAAATATAATAGTGATTACAATATAAAGTCATTCGTGATCAAAAGTGAAGATTACACCATTTTCGACACTAACAAGGACAAGACATGTATAATTTAAAAATACACAATGATCAACTAATGGAAATAATCTAGATGGGCCCACAAGCATTGAACTTTAAGGTGGGTGTTTATGGGAAAAAAAGAACATTAACAAACTCTAGTATTGGAAATGTCTTAGAGTTGCTTCCTAATTTAATGGTGTCAAACATCCACCAGCTATCAAGAGGTGGGACATCTTTGCAACTTTCTTGGTGTCACCTTTTAGCATAACTCAATGGCCATGCCTCACCTGGCAAACAACAAACATGTCACTTTTGGGGGGCATTGCAATCCTATGGGAGGAAAATAACAACACCTACTTTCATTGACATTTAAGATAGCATTTCTAACCAAGAAACAACTAAGAAAAATTGGTATTGGAATAGTCTTAGAAATGCTTCCTTATTAACAAGTGTTGAGCATCCCCCACCTATCAAGAGGCAGGATGTCACTTAAACTCTGTTGTTGTTACCTTACAGCCTAATTTGAAAACCATGCACTTGCATACAAACGGATAATATGTCACTTCTTGGGGACTTGAACCCTAGTGGGTGCAATAACAACACCTCATTTTCATCGACCAAGCAAGCCACCTACGACAACAAACTCCAATATTAAGCTAGAAAGACATCCTCTTCCGATCTTTCATATTCGAAAGCCAATTCTAGTGAAGAGGATAATGGAATGAAGACAAGTTTCATGGACATGAAATGCACAAATAAACAACTCTAAATAGATGACTGATATTTGTAGAACTTCTCAAATATGATACATAAAACCTTCAACTTTCAAAATTGTCGTGTTTGCTTCTAAACGATCATATGCAATCATATCTTTGTGGAAGTATGCTTATAATAGATCAAAATGTTAAAAACATACAAGGTTAACCAATTATGTGATGTGAATAATGATGAATATCAGATGAAAGACTCCCTAAGCATGCATGAAGGCAACAAAAGAAGGCTATTTTGTAATAGCATATTTTTTATATTAATAATTATTGGTACATTTTCTCGAGAAGCAATTCAAATGTCAAAATGAATTCCAAGTACATGCTGAGGCAAATACTCTTCACTAATAATATGAATTACAAAATTGCTTACGCATTTACTCAATAAAATGTTGTATCATGTCATTTGATGTGGTATTGATATGATTCAATGAATCATTATCTTTTTAGTAATAGATCATGGTTGCTCTTAGGATATTGAAAGCCGTGTTGGCACTTTAGACGTCTATGAGTATAGAGGTCAACCCTTCATAATCAATCAACTTTCCTTCAAAATTACACTCAACTAAGAACTAAGAAGATATATACCCCCTTACCTATAACCAATCCACATACAAATTAGCAGCCAATTGGTCCACATGCATATCAAAATGTGTTTCATATCACAACCTACTAGACTATTTATTATTTAGTGTTGTTAGGCACAACATTTAATGCATGTTTCAAGGATTGCAACATGTGTAACACTCGAAGGTTGTAACATATTCTTGAGGGAATATGAAAAGGAACTCCCCCCAATGAGTGAGACTTTCTCAAACTTCAAAGTAAAACTATTCCAATACAAAATTGATTGTCTAATGTATGCATGCCCATAGCGATCATGAGTGACTACTCTAACCCTCTTTCATTGTTCATTATCTGGCTTCTTCCCAAAGATCTTTTTGCCTATTGTCCAATATTAACCCCCATGAATGTTTCCTATCCCAATTTGCAACCCTTCATGATTCAGCAACCCTGCTCCACAATGCTTCTTTCAAGGTTCCCACTACCATGACTATGCCCACAATTCCTCTCTAAATTCAACAGAAACCCCTCGGACATCAAACATTTATAATGCAAAATACATAAGAAAATTCATGTAATTGCATCACTGCCTTTGACAAGTAAATTTCAAAACATAATAAATCCCAAAATATAATTTTTCGTTCTCGAAACCTTGTAATTTCACTTTCTAAAGGTGTCACTTTGGCACTCACTAGAAGTAGCACATGTTTCCATGCTAAAAGTCTCAGTGTTGACATGAACATTTCATACACAAATGTTAAGGAACACTAGTGAGCAAGTGCAACATGCCTAGGTCTAATCAAGTCTAAGAGTGAACATATAACCATTGAAGCAAGTCAAGACCAAGATAAGTATGCAAGTCTTGTAAGAGTTAGTTAACACAAACAAATATGCCAAAAATCCTACAAGTTTATAATTGAAAGTAATATTAGAATGTTTATCAAGGAGTTGACCACATAACATTGGGAACTATTAGCAAACAAATAGTTCTCAATTCAACAACCACATGATTGCATTCCAATTTTCTTTCTAGTGCAATTTTATTTTCTAACAAACAATTACTTTCTTGTTGAAGAATTTCATTTTTTGGTTGATGAAATTAAGGATGTAACATTTACTTTATAGAAGTAAGGATTTTAATCCAACTCTATTCATTTATTGTTCCAACTGCCTTAGAATCCAATACGAGTGGTGACAGTACTCAAGGTTGGTGCAGGATAAACTTCCTCTAAATACATTTCATAACTGGGAATTATAGGGATAATTGAAATTCCGAACTCCCACAATAAAGCAGATTAACCATGAGTCCTTCTCTCAATTGGACCTATTAACAACCCAAAGTGGGTGACCCCATAGGAGAATTTTTTCTCCTACCATCTATTCCAACCGACAGCCACTCGCAATCGATAATTATGTGTCATTCATTTCTCCTCCACCTGCATCAATCATATGTTTCCTCACCCATTTGGCAAGAGCATGAGTTGGAAGGTGGGCTTCCAATCAAAAGGCACTTTATTCATTTTGCAATCAAGTGCAAATGCTTCTTTGTATTTTGGGCATTTGACATTGACTAGGGGTTAACCTAGAAGCAAGAGAGGTTTTGATCGTGATCTTGTTCCCTCACATTAAATGGGGGGTTAATCTTTCAACCTAGTCCAACGGGGCCTCCCCTAATGTCCTAATGTCCTAATGGGTATAGGAGGAGCACAACTTGGGAAACCCCAATTGAGATAGCATAGTCCCATCTCTCCCTGTTCCATACTTACCACTTTCCAACTTACATTATAGATCATGTATTCCACCCCCCTTCTTTGGGTTCAACTGGTTCTCTGGGATTTGGCACCATACATCCTCATACCTAGGTAGGGCCCAGAAGTTTGCCTTGGGAGGTTGATGCAGCTAAAAGAACAAGAATAAGCATATGATGGCCGCAAGCAAAAACAAAAGAAGATCAAAATGCAAAAGATGGTTGGGACATACAGATTAACACATGTGCAAAAGCCTAGCATGAGCTCTACCTCACCCATTATGCCCATCACGCAATTCCTAAGCACATTTTCCTCTTCATATTATGAGAAGGAACCCTTACATGTCCCAACCCTTGGTGGGCAATGAGTTGCTTCACCATTAAGGAGGTAATAATTGCTATACATCATACAAAGAAAACTCTAACCCTTTGAGCTACGAGCGGTAATACAAAGAAAAATCAAGACACAGTAAAAGGCGCACAAGATGTTGAGATTTTGTGTATTTGGGGTAGCATTAGTTGTGCTCTAGCTCCCAAATTTTGTGGAGGGACTAGATTACACTTGATCTACAAGACCGAGAAATGGATTTAACAAATCTCAGTTGGTGTTCAAGTTATTTAAATAATTAATTATTTTTAATGGATTTCCTAAGTCTAACTTAGGAAAATAAAATAATTAAAGTGAATTAATTAACACGTGCTAAAATTGTCTTAAGTCACATGGATGAAGCAGTCTTTTAATCTCAGTCGTTGATGGATGATTTAATCTCGGCCATTGAAGGGTTCAACAAAAAAGTATAAGAGAAAGGCTTGAGGGTCAGTTGAAGACACACATTTTTGGTAGAACTGATGAATAGATCTGGAATTCTAGGGCAGGTTTACTAAGAATTTTTGGAGGAATTTCCTACAGTGAGGGGTAGTATTGGCTGAGCGAATGATCTGATTCCAAGAGCCAAGAGTCAGTAAAAGACATATGAGCAACAACAAGGACAGCACAGAGAAGCAGAGCAAAAGCTATGCAGATGTTGCACAGCCGCTACACAGGTGCTACTCAGGACAGCGCAGAGGCACTGGGAAGCTTCAGAAGTCATGTAGAGGGTCTTTTAGGGCCAGCGTTAGGCTGTGGGACCCTTCCAGGGGTTACGCAATCCCTTCTGGTGCAACGCAGTGGCATTTGAGGTTAGCAAGGCTGACGTTGAGGCTTCAAGGGCAGCACTGAGGGTTTCTAGCGTCAGATCCGGGCTGAGTCTTGTGAATCCCATTTGAGGGTGTGGATCAGTCAGATATTTAGCACTAGATCTTTAGGTTAGCTGCAGATCTGATATATTTTATTCTTTGTTGGGTTTTCCAGATCTAGAACCCAGATTTACTGTACTCAGAACTACTTAATAATAAACCATCATATCTGCTGCACCAGTTTTCCCGCATTGAGTTTTTCCGGGGATTTATGTCCAAAAATCCATGTGTCATTTTGTTGCATGAGTGTACTATTCAGTGAATGATTTGCATGTGTAGGCTGTAAATGTGTTTATTTTCGGTATTTTCTGAATCTAATTTCTGGAAATAGCTTGTATTAATTAAATCAAGAAGGAGGAAATAAACCAATACACTGCAGTAGAATTTTCACATGGTATCAGAGCGATAGCAGATCAAGTTGAATCTCCAGCAATCAACTGAAGAAATATTTTTTCTGCAGGGTAGCAGAAGAAGCAGCAGATCCAGAAAGGGCATCTTGACAGCAAGGGAAAGCAGATCCAGGAGACAGCGCTGAAGCTGCAAAAGGCTTTTAGGCTTACGTAGACCCTTCCCAGGGCAGCGTAAGGACTGCATCACCCAGTCTGGGGTTACGCAGTCCACTTCTGAGCAACGCTGAGACTGCGCTGGGCCAGCCAGGAAGACGTTGTCCAGTCACTTCTCTTGTGGCAGAATAATTTTTCCAAGATCCGGAAGCATTGCTTCAGATCTTCAGTAGTGCTAGTGGGGTAGAGATTCTGCAGGTGCAGAATTGTGCCTGACTAAGGCAACAAAGGCAAAAGGAAGACAGTTATTCAGCAGATCTGAGATTCGATCAAGAGGATCGGAGGAAACAGTCTGTTTGAGCTTTGGCGGAAGATTTCTAGGAGGGAAGTCAGTTGTCAGCACGAAGCAGCTACTAGAGGATTTCTAGTCACCAAGAAACCCAAATCCAGAGGGAGAAGTATTGTTTTCTTCAGATCTGAGCAAAGATGGCTCGATATGGATTGAGGGATCAAGATAGATTGGACGGCATGTCCAACTTTGTTATCTGGAAGGCCAAAATCCTCTCAATTCTGGATGAGTATGGTCTCCAAGATCATGCAGAGAAGACGCTTGTTGTACCAACCAATGCAGATCCACTCAAGAAGTATGAAGAAAATCAAGCGCGGACGAAGCGTTTGATCATAGACGGAGTCAAGGACCATGTGATTCCTCATATTGCTGGTAAGAATACAGCAAATGACATGTGGACCGCCTTAGTGACGATGTACCAAGGAGGCTCTGTACAAAGAAGAATGCTTCTTGAGAATCGTATGCAGATGTTCCAAATGATGAAGGGTGAAGAGATAGATCCATTCCTCTTCAGACTTCAAGCTATCTGAGACCAGTTGATTGGCATGGGTGCTAATCCAAATGAAGGGCTCCTAGTGAGGATGGCCCTAAATGTTGTCTCTGAAGAATGAAAAACATTTGTCCAGAGCATTCTGGGAAGAGCAGTGTTACCATCATGGGCATATATGTGGGCTATTCTCCGCCAAGAGGAGATCAGGAGGATCACCAAGAAGCAATCCATCAGTGGAGGAAGCGGATCAGCCAGAGTGTAGAAAGAAGAGGAAGAGGAAGCAGCCCTTGCATCAAAGGGAAAAGAAGCAAGGGAAGAAGAAGAAGGACCTCTCCAAGGTCTGGTGCTTTAACTGTGGTGATCTTGGTCATTTCGCCAGCAGTTGTCCTAAGAAGAAGGACAAAGGAGCTTTTGATTCCAAGGCTGCAACAGCAAATGTCGATGGCTCTGATGATGATGCAGCTATGAGTGCTCATGCACCTCGAGAGAAGAGGTGGGGTGACATGGATATATATAGTATCCATATTTTATGGCAGAATCCTTGAGTCAGCCCTACTCTTGGATCACATACGAGCTACGAGAGCCTTAAGATGGTAGCGGGATGAGTCAGAAGAAGGTTGATGGCCACATTGAAGCAAAAGAGGAAGTTGAAGAGTTGAAGAGTGAGCAGCGTGATGCAGAGGCAGCAGCAACGTGGAGACAGCAGGCAGAGAGGCTGATGGGACTTCAACAGCGCAGAGAAGTTGGACTCATGCAGTCCAGTGTTGCAGCATGATAGTGTCTCCAAGGGGACAACGTGATTCAGCATCCAAGGAGCTTCAGTGGTGGAGGGCAACTTGACTTGTCTGTCAAACAGTTGGGCAAAGTCTTTCAGTTGCTTACTTCTCAGCAACTGAGTTGCAGTGCAGCAGTTAGCAGTGGCAATGCTATGGGCAGCATGATGTAGCAATTTGAGAGGGAGCTGCAGTACAGATGTGGCAATGTCAGTGGTAGTGGCATGGGCAGCAGTACAGAGAGCAGCAGTGCAATAGATGGAGGGCAGCAGGCCAAGCATCAACAACACAGATCCAGTACTCAAGATCTTGTAATGCATGGTGTGATGTATTGCTAGAGCACACTCCTGATGCTAAGAGGGAGTGTTGAGATTTTGTGTATTTGGAGTAGCATCAGTTGTGCTCTAGCTCCCAAATTTTGTGGAGGGACTAGAGTACACTTGATCTACAAGACCCAGAAATGGATTTGAGAAATCTCAGTTTGTGTTCAAGTTATTCAAATAATTAATTATTTTTCATGGACTTCCTAAGTCTAACTTAGGAAAATAAAATAATTAAAGTGAATTAATTAACACGTGCTAAAATTGTCTTAAGTCACATGGATCAAGCAGTCTTTTAATCTCAGTTGTTGATGGATGATTTAATCTTGGTCATTGAAGGGTTCAACGAAAAAGTATAAGAGAAAGGCTTGAGGGTTGATTGAAGACACATTTTTGGTAGAACTGAGGAATAGATATGGAATTCTAGGGCAGGTTTACTAAGAATTTATGTTGGAATTTCCTGCAGTGAGAGGTACTGTGTTGCACGGGTTCCCGCACCCGGGGGTGGGGTTCTCGAACCCGCACCGGGTTCCCGCACCCAAGTACCCGATTCGGGTACGGGTTCTTCTCAAAAGAACCCAAACGCACCGGGTTCTTCTGTGAAGAACCGGGTTCTTCAAAAACGAAAATCGGGTTCTTTGGGTTCTTTTGGTCAGACGCACCCATAGTTTGGGTACTTAGAACCCGATTTTCGGGTTCTTCGGGTTCTTCTGAAATAAATTTTTTAAATATTTTTTTTTTTTTAATAATTAAAATTTAAAAATTTTAATTAAATTTTAAAAAATATTTAAATTAAATTAAAAATATTAACTATTTTAAATTTTTAAAACATAAACGTAAAACATAAAACATAAAATATTAAAACATAAAACATAAACGTAAACAATGAACATAAAACTGAAACATAAATTACCTACCTACCTATCCGGCAAAGTTGCAAACATAAACGTAAACAATGAACATAAAACATAAATTACCTACCTATCCGGCAAAGTTTGCAGCGACCGATAAATTGATAATACATTACCGCCATTGAAGTTTGCAGCGACGCCATTGAAGTTTGCAGCGACGCCATTCGAATGTTCGATTTGTCATTGATGATTGCAAGCACAGCGGCACAGCAAGTTTGAAGTTTCAGTTTCGGCCCTCGGGTAGCAGCGTTCGACAGCCCCTCTCACCCGCTCCGCCCCTCTCTCACCACCGGCAGTCCCACGGGCCACAGGTATTTAGTAATAAAATCTTGCAACTTTTTGCAGTCCTCGTCCCCGAAGTGGCTTGTTGACAAATGCCCAACTTTAAAGTTTATTCATTTATTGTGAATCGTGATCTAATCTGGTGTAACCGTGTATTCATCACAGCACGGTATTTGAACTTCTATAGTGATTGTCAAAGGGTTTTTTAAATTTTTTATTTTAGTTGCGTGATGCCTTTTGGATTTGCACATCACCAGGGAATGAATGGGTTACGGGCCACCATAATCTTGTTCAACATTCTAAAATGCTTAATATTCTAACAGGTAAACTTGCAGCGGAAATTTCAAATAAGTGAGAAATCAATGACAGTTACAGCAGAAAAATTCCCCACAAAACCCTTCTAAAATTTTTATTAATTTATAAAATATGGGTCAGAGTCGGATATTCTAGTTATAGAGGCCAACCGGTCATGATAAATTTTGGAAATAGGCTTTAACTTTTAAGTTAATTTCAGATCTGAGATTACTGAGCATATTGAGTAAATTAAACAAGAGTTCCCGAGCACTTTTGTGAAGAAACAGTCAGGTTCTATTTTTTTCCTGTTAGAGATTTCAGATTTCTGTTTGCAAGAAAGTGGACACTTCACTTTATCTATTGTTGAACTCTAAAATTTCGAAACTTCTGTTGCAACATTGAGTCTTAACAAGCAGAATAAAATGTGCAAGTGCTTTAAAGTTTATACAGAGTCCAATATCTCCAAACATGCAACTGCTTGCATACTTAAACACAGGAAAAAGTGAAAAGTTAATGATTTAATTTGAGAAATGCCAGACTCAAGTTCTTCCACGGTCATCATAAAACTTTTACAGATAACAGCACTAAAATAATATCCCAAACTTTTGATTATTAGCAGGCTTTTCATTAACTTTTGAGTTTGACCTCTACTAAAAAATTTTAAATTTATTTTGTTAAACAGATTCTTCCAAGTTCCGAAATAAAAAATCAAAATGTCTTCATCAAATCCACAATATCCACTTTGGAAATATGTGGACAGGCAAAAACCTTCAAAAGGTGCTGGGGGGACAGCAACAATAAAATGCAATTTTTGTCAGCTTGAATGGAAAGGGAGCTATACAAGAGTTAAAGCTCATTTTATGCAAATACCAAGAATGGGTGTTGATGCTTGCAGTGGAGACCCAAATGATCCCATTAGACTCCCTAGTGCACAAAGAGAGCAACGAATGGCTGAGGGTAAGGCAGGTAAGGCAATATCTAAGCCATGTGTCAATGTTGATGAAAAAGATGATTCCAATGAGGAAGCATTACCATCTGATGATGATGATGATGAAGTTCAAATTGGTGATGTGTCATCTAGAGCATCAAAAGTCACTAGTCCTACCAATCAACCACGCAAGAAGCCTAAAGTTGGTGGTCTTTATGACATGTTTGATGTGAAAGGTAGGGACGGTGTTGATCTTGCAATAGCAAGATTTTTTCTTGCATGTGGCATTCCCTTCAATGCAGCTCGTTCCCCCTATTTTGAGCAAATGGTTTGTGCTATTAATGATGGACCTCAAGGGTATAAAGCCCCTGGTTATGAGAAGCTTCGAACTGTGTTGGTGGACAAGGAGAAGGCCCGTCTTGAAAAGACAATGGCACCCTTGAAGGCATCTTGGAGCGTGGATGGATGCTCAATTGTCATGGATGGATGGACGGATTGTAGGAATCGTCCATTGATAAACATCATTGTTTCTTCCATGTCTGGCCCTTATTTTCTCAGAGCCATTGATTGTTCTGGTCAAGAAAAAAACACTATCTTCTTGAAAGACCAATTATGTGATGCCATTGCAGAGGTGGGGCCATCCAATGTTGTTCAAGTTATTACTGATGCAGCTCCAGTGTGCAAAGCAGCAGGGACAATGGTTCAGGAGGAGTACAAGTAAGTGACAAGTTTCAACTTTCAACTTTTGTTTTCTAATTTTAAAATTTAGTAATTTTTAACAATATTAAACATAAACATTTTCAATTTTGTCATTTTGATTTCAGTTTTATTAAAAATTTAATATTTTAATTTTGTCCTTGATGTATTCATTGTCCAGGCATATTTTTTGGACACCATGTGCAGTGCATTCTTTGAATAATGCATTGAAGGACATTGGGAAAATTGAATGGATTCAAGCATTAATTGAAAAAGGCAGCAAAATTCAAATGTTTATATGCAACCATCATCAATCACAAGCCATTTACCGCAAGCATGCCAAAATGGAGCTTCTTAAACCGGCAGATACCAGATTTGCAACTTACTACATTTTACTTAGGCGGCTTGTGGAGATGAAGGAAGCTTTATCGGCCACAGTGATCAGCGACATGTGGGACCAGTGGAAGTTATCTACCTCAGATGCAGCTTTGGAGGTGAAGAGGTTGATTTTGGATGATCATTTTTGGGTTGATGCCAAATTTGTTGTGGAGATTGTAGAACCAATTTGTGATATGCTCCGCTATGCAGATACAGATGGTCCATGTTTAGGTGAGATTTATGAGAACATGGACTCCATGTGTGAAAGGATCCAAACCATCACAGATAGGAAGGATCCTACTTTATGGCCAAAACTGAAAGAATTTATAAATGGGCGTTGGAATAAACTAAACACCCCTCTTCATATGGCAGCTTATGCAGTTAATCCAAAATGGTATGATCCCACAACAGGAAGGAGGCCTCCTTCCCAAGATAGAGAGGTGTTCAAAGGATTCTTGACTGCTGTCAAGAAAATTTATGGTGATACAGAAGAAGCCTCTGACATACGAACTCAGTTTGCCCAATTTTCACGTGGGCGATGTGTTTTTGGTTCACATGCATCTTTGGCAGATAGACGCAAGAAGAAGGATCCAATTGATTGGTGGTGGCTTCATGGTGTTGATGCTCCTGAGTTGCAGCAATTTGCCATACGGTTACTTGGACAGGTAGCTAGTTTGGAGTTCCTCATCTTATTTGAAATTTGAAATTTCTCAATTAAATCTTTGTATTAAATTTTATTTTTTAAATTTTATTTTTATTTTAAATTTTAACTTTTATTTAATGGGCTTCCCCTGATATTCCAGGTAGCTAGCTCTTCATCTTGCGAGAGGAATTGGAGTACTTATGCATTTATCCATTCAGTAAAGAGGAATAGGTTGGGCTCAAAGAAGGCAGAGAACTTAGTGTATATTCATAGCACACTTCGTCTCATATCTCGAAAAGACCCTGGTTACAAGGAGGGTCCTTTCAAGAGATGGGACCAAATCACAGATGATGCTGTGTGTGTGGACGAGGAGCTACAACCAGATGGCCTTATTGAGCTACCTCAAATTGTTATGGATGAGTCAGAGCCTCAAGATGAGAGTGATTCCTACTTGGAGAGCATGCTAACTGAAGATCTAAGTGATGCTGATGACATAGATGCTGAGGATATGGCTTGAGGAAGCCATTACTCACTATTAGGCTTTAGGCTTTAGCCTTTAGCTAATTTTATAGTTCATGTTTACAGTTTGCCATTTGGAGATGCCTTGAGGCAAATTCTGAATTTAGTATGACAATGTGAATGGACATATATTTAAATATTTTGAAATTTTGAATCATGATTCTAATTTCTTATTAATATCATATATGTAAACTGAGCTCTTTTTGCACTTGATATCATATATGAATCATGATATTATCAAACTAGAATTTTTGAAATTTCAATGAGAAATGTCACATGTGAATGTTGAAACTTGAATGTTGAATGATGTGCATGTTTAAATATTTAAAGTTTATAAATTAATAAATTATTAGTAATTACTAATTATAATTTATATATGATATATATAATATAAATATCATATATATATATTAATATAAAAAAATACCCCGGACAAACCCACGCACCATTGTTTCAAAAAAATGCCGTCATCGTCCCCATCCCCTGTCCTTGCACCCGCACCCACGTTTTCTGGCAATATAGTGGATCAAGCTTTCTTTTAATCTTAGCCATTGATTCAAGATTTGATCACGGCTATTAGTTTTTCCAATGAGAAAAGTATAAAGGAAAGACTTAGGGTCATTTGTAAAGAGACACGAGAGGCGAGCACTGAAGCTAGTGAGATTCTAGCGTGGGTTTGCTAAGAATACTCATAGGTGTTTTAGGCTGCGGGGAGGGGAATTTAGGCCAAGGGGATGATTTGATGCGGGGGTCTAGAATCAACAAGAGGTAGAGTTCATCTCAAAGAGACGAGTGCAAAGAAGCGGGGGGAGCAAGAGCGGGAGAGGGAAGCAACTTGTGCTACACGGGTCTTTGCGCGGTCCCTCAAGGACAACGTAAATTACTACGGGAAATCCTCGGGGGTTACGTAGAGACCCTAAGGGGCGGCGTAGGGGCTGTGTCACCCGATCTCGGGTAGCGCAACCCTTTTTTGGAGCAACGGCGAGGGTCGAGAGGGGATTCGGGAGGCGTGCGAGGAGGCTTCGGGGGAGCGCGGCCGGGGTTTCTAGGCCCTAATTTTGGTTGAGTTACTGTAAATCCCGTTTGAGGGTATGGATCGGTGATTATTTTGGCCCTTGAATAACAGTGAGTCGTAGATCTATTATTTCTCTGTTGGGTTTTCCGGATACGGAACCTAGGCTTGTTGTATTCATAAAATTCTTAATAATAAAACCCTCCGGCGACGGAAAGACAGGGTTTCCCACATTGGGTTTTTACGGGTACTATTTGTCCGAGAAATAATTGTCACTTTGTCTATGTGTGCATGAACTTGTTCTAGATGCGGATTGGTGGAGATGCAGTTTATGTGTTTTGCTTCGATTTTAACTTGAATTTTATTTCGTTAATAACTTATTTATGTAGGAGGTGCATAACCGGATTAGCGGTAATAATTTTCGCATAAAGCGTAAAGATTCGAAATTTCCACATGGTATCGAGCAATTGCGGATCTAGGAGGGTCACCGGCAAGAGGCTGCGGGTTCTAGGCTGCAAAAGCGGCGAAACGCGATTTGAAGGGACAATGCGAGTTTTTAGAGGCATATTCATGCGAGAGGGAATGATGACGTAGTCTAACGTGTCTCCTAGGAAGCCCACGCGATTCTTGCCTGAGCGGCTCGAAACAACGTGGATTAGTACGAAGCCAACCGGTGTGATGCGGATCCGAATCCGTCAGGATCCGAGAAAAGATTGAAGAAAAGTTGCGAGAAATTCGGAAGGTCTTTGGTGGGGTTAAATTTTTGAAGTTTTCAGATTTTTAGCCTTAGCACAAGTGATAAAGAGTGGGAGGAAATCAACTTCTAAGAGAGGTTCTAGCCAAGGGAACTTGCGGTTTGATCAAAGGATCAAAGAGAGTTGAATCATAGTTGATTTGGCGATTTCCAAGGTGGGAAATCGGTTGTGAGAGGGAAGCGAGAAGGTGCTTGTTTCACCGAGGGCCTTAGATCCATTTCTCTAGCAAAGAGAAAAGGAAGTTACGACGCATTCGAAAAGATGCCTCCTCATGGGCTAGCGTGATCGGGGACGGAGTGGATGGCCTCTCAAACTTTTCGGTTTGGAAGGCAAGGATACGATAGTCTTTGAGGCATACAATCTTAGAGACCATGCGAGCAAACTCTAGCCACATCGACGGATCAGATTTCCTTTGGAAGCATAAGGAGAGTCGTTGGGCATGCCAAGCGGTGATTATGGATGGAATCAAGGACCATATTGTACCACACTTAGGGCGAGAAGAAGACAACTAATGAGATGTGGAAGGCGCTTTGATCCCCCCTATATGAGGGAAAATGCGTCCAAAGGAAGATCTTGTTGGAAACACAAATGAGGTCATTCATGATGACCAAGGGAGAAGACATGGAGCATTTCCTCTTGGGGCTGCGATAGATCGGAGATCGGTTGAGCGCAGCGGGTGCGAAGGTGGAAGATAGTGTGATGGTCGGCACTTGCCCTCAATGCGATATGAGATGAGTGGGAAACCTTTGTCCAAAGTATCTTGGGGAGAGCGGACCTCTCGGATTGGGACAACTTGTGGTCAATTTTGCGTCAAGAAGAACTCTACGGATTCACTAAGAAGTAGTATAGCTCGAGGATTGAGCAAAGTGAAGAAGGAAGATGAGGAAGATGCGGCCTTGGCATCAAAGAGGTAATGGGGGAAAGAAGAAGAAGGATCTGTCAAAGATCAAGTTCTTCCGAGTGTGGTGAAATGGGACATTTTGCCGGCAATTGTCCTCGGAAGAAAAAAGGACAAGGAAGCCTCTTCTTGCAAGGTTGTTGTGGTAGATGACGGGTTAGAAGATGATGCGGCCATGAACGCTCATGAACCACGAAAGTTGGGTGACATGGATATGTAGATGAGCTACATAGAAGTGAGGCGGGATCCTTGAGCGGCTCATCTCTTGGATCACATGTGAGCTACGATAGCCTTAAGACAATAGTGGGACAAGTAGAGCGGTGGGTGTATAGATCACGAGATGAAAGCGAGAGGCATATCGAAGGCGGGAGGAGCGGTGCGGAAGCGGAGCAACAACAACGTAGAAGCGGCAACAACGCGGATCGCGATGTGACTTCGGCGGTGCGAGCGGAGGCGCAACAACGCAAAAGGTTTCGGAAGGACGGTGCAATGCGGCGGACATCGTGAGAGATTTCGGCACAAGGGGTTGATGTGACTTCGGTAGTGTAGAGGGAGTGCGCTTACGCGGTGTAGAAGCTATGGGCTGTGCATCATCCTTCGAGATGCCGGCACGGATCCGTGGCCTATGGAGCTTCGGTGATGAGGATGCGACCCATCGACTTCTCTCTCAAAGATTGGGCGGGGAGATTCGGGTTGTTTCTCTCAACAAGCGAAGTTGCGATGCGACGAGATCATCGATGGCGGTGCTATGAGCGGCACGGATGCATCATATTGAGAGGGAGGCTGCGATACGAGAGGTTGCGGTGGCGGTGCGCGAGTCATGGGCGACGGTATTGCGAGTTGAGTGGCGACGAGGCCAAGCATCGACGGTATAGAAACAATACCCAAAGTCTTGTAATGCTTAGTGTGATGTATTGCTAGAGCACACCCTTGATGTTAAGAGGGAGTGTTGAGATTTTGTGTATTTGGGGTAGCATCGGTTGTAAAGAGACACGGAGGCGAGCACGCGAAGCTAAGGTGAGATTCTATGGTGGGTTTGCTAAGAATACTCATAAGTGTTTCAACTATAGAGAGGGGAATTTAGGCCAAGGGGATGATGCGATCCCGGGGTCTAGAATCAACAAGAGGCGAGAGATCAACTCGAGAGGCGGCGCAGAGAGCGGGGGAGTAGCGGCGGGGAAGGGAAGCAACTTGTGCTATGCCGGTCTTTGCGGAGTCCCTCAAGGATAGCGTAAATTGTTGCGGGAAACCCTCAAGAGTTATGCGAGAGATCCTAAGAGGGCGGCGTAGGGATTGCGTTACCCGGTTTGGGTAACGTAGCCCCTTTACGGAGCAACTCAGAGGTCGGAGGGTCTTAATAGAGGTGGCAGCGAGGCTTTAGGGGCGGCGGCTGGTGTTTCTAGGTCCTAATTTTTGGTGAGTTACGTAAATCTCGTTTGAGGGTGTGGATCAATCATTATTTTGGCCCTAGAACGACCCGGCGAGATGTAGATCTATTATTTCTCTGTTGAGTTTTCCAATTACGGAACCCGGCTTGTATTAAGAAAATTCTTAATAATAAAACCCTCCGGCGACGGAAAAGCTGGTTTTTCTGCATTGGGTTTTTTCGGGGGACCATTTTTCCAGAAATAAGCTTGTGTCACTTTGTACTGTGTGTGCATGAACTTGTTTTAGATCTGGATTGGTGGAGATGCAGTTATGTGTTTTGCTTCGATTTAAACTTGAATTTTATTCGGTTAATAACTTATCTAAGTAGGAGGAGCATAACCGGATTAGCAATAATAATTTCTACATAAAGTGTAAAGATTAAGAAATTTCCACACTATACTCCTCCACCATGGCATCCACCCATACTTGATCTTTGAGTTGCTTCTCGAAAGGTAGATGGTTCACCAACTTGAGCTACCAATGCACGACATGCATGCAGTTTGTTTCCTTATCCTCTTTCCTTCTCTAGGGGGCTCCAAAAAATTCTTCTCCATCCTTAAGAATTTGTTGAAGTTCTCTGCTTGGCCTCCCATCGGTTGTGGGCGATCTTACCTATTCTTCCTCTCTGTTCTTCTTTGGAGGAGCTCTCCTCGAGATTATTGTGCCTTGGAGAGGCACTTGACCTCTCCTCTATAGGTCATTGAGGGAACATGCTTGGTGGATCTTCCTCAATTTGCGTATCCGTGGCCATTTCTCGAGATTTCTTGAAGGCTCTCTCCTCCGGGATTTTCACATCCGTTCTTACCACGACTTCCCTATTCTCCGGAGTATAGATGCGATATGCCTTTACATTCTTGCTATAGCCCATCGGAAAACCCTTTTACGCAGTTTGATTCAATTTCTTCCTCTTTTCATCCGGGACGTGGCGGTACACCATCTTTGCCGAATATCAGGATGTGGCTCTATCACGGTTTCTTTGCTGTGAACACACTCTCGGGAGTTACCTTCCCCCAAAGCTCTATTGGGAACTCTGTTTTGATTATATCTTCTTTCGTATTGCGAGGCCTCGCCCATAAGAATTTGGGCATATCTTGGTCGTACAACATCGCCCTTGCAACTTACGTTATGGTCCGGTTCTTAGTTCTGCAACTCCATTTTGCTCTGGATTGTATGGAGCTGTCCATTCTCTCTTGATGCCTTCCTTTGCACGAAATTTGTGAAGTCTTTATCGATATATTCTCCACAGTTATCGATTGCAACTTCTTGATCTTCTTTCTGTAGAGTTCTCTACCAATGCTTTGAAATCTTTAAACCGATCAAAGACTTCATCTTTGGTTTTCAAAAAAATAGATCCAAGTTTTTACGGAATGATGATCAATGAAGGTGGCAAAGTACTTTCCCCCACTTAGAGCGATTGTGGACATTGGACCGCAAATGTCATAGTGTATTAACTCTAATACACCTTTGGCTCTGCTTCTTGCTTCTTGGAAATCTTTGCCTTAGCATCCTTCCCTAGTCCACATCTCTTGCAATCTTCGTCTTTCTTTGTTCTAAGTTCGGGAGCCCCTATGACAATAGTTTTGAAAATCCCCAAGGCTCCATGATGTAGATGCCCCCATCCTTACGTGCCATAATTCATTCGGATCTACTGTTGTGCTGTACTATCAATCGGGGGCCACTAGGGAGATTCAAGCTAGAGCTTATACAACTTGTGATTCCTTACTCGATTTGTGCCTTTTTGCTCCGGTTAGGGTATTTGACTACACCTTATCTCGAATAAAGTATACATCATAGCCCTTGTTACGAAGTTGAGACAACGAGAGTAAATTCATCCCCAACCACGGTACATACGCAGAACATTCATGGCTCGAATCTTGTTGCCATCCTTAGTACGAAATGTTACGGTACCTCTCCCAGATGGGGGGTAAATTTTGCCTTGTTTCCCATAGTTATACTGGAAATTCATCTGTTCTTCTTGGTAGCTCGAAAAACATTCTTGAACCCTCGTCATATGAGCGGATGAACCATTGTCAATATACCAAACACTTGGAGGAGGCTGTGCTCGACACACAAGCAAGATCCTCCTCTAGTGCTGGATGCTAGCACTTTCGTGTCGTGTTCTCTCTGCATTTACGCGTGCTCCGGAGGGGACTTTGCGTGGAGTCGTGGACCCTTCAGGATGATGGAACTTGGCTCCATGGCGAGATCCTCCCTTTCTGTTTTTAGCCCTTTCCTCGAGATACCATGTGAAATTTTCAAGAGGAAAATATTTCTACAATAGTTGGTTTATTTCTCCTACTTATGAGATAAGTTATTTACTGATTCTTGATAAATTCGAAATAAACACATTTGCAAATCTTCACTATCATTAAGAGCATAAGAACAAAAAAAGACAATTTACATAAGTAGCATAATAGAAACAACCACATGAACACAATTATTTTTGGACAATTGTCCTTGGAAAAACCCAATGTGGGAAAATAGGTGCAACGAGATGAGGGTTTTATATTTATCTTGAGAAATGGAAAGTTCATTTACAAGAGTACGATGAGAAGAGAAAAAATTTGCAAACACATGGCTGAATTTTACGGACCTTCCGGACAAATTTCGGACCCTCGGGGAGTAACTTCGTTCACCCTCTGCGTCATCCGGTGTGAGAGCTACGTGCGGTCTCTCTGCGGGACTGCGTGATTACTGCATGGAGGGGGCCTTGCTTTGGCTGATCAACTCACCCTTCCCTTCATTCTCCCGACTTCTGCTTCCCAGATAGCTGACTCCTCCCTCCTCATACAGCACTGCAACCCTACTTCTACAATCTCACCCACTGAAATCGATTTCTCTTGCTTCATAATCGATTTCCTTTGGGAAATCTTGAGAGTGTCTCAGACTTGATTTCCAAATGGCCCTAAAGTCTCTTCTTATAGTCTTCTCGTTGATGAATCAATGACCAAGATTATATCATTAATCAATGGCTCAGATTGAAATATGACTTGATCTTTGTTTTCTAGAAGATTCACACTCTGCTCTATTAATACCCTTTAATTATTTAATTTCCCTAAGTTTAACCTTAGAGTCTGCATTAAAATAATTAATTATTTTAATAAAGTCATATCAGAGTGGAATTTCCACAAATGATTTCTAGGTTCTCTGGATAAGCGATGTTAAAGCCTCTGTACAAAAAAATGAGACTTAGAAGACTTTTACGATGCTATAGAAATCAACAAAGATAAATACAAACCCTCAACTATCTTTCTGAGTTTTCCCACATTGGGTTTTTAGGGGACAATTGTCCAAAAAATAGCTGTGTTCATGTGGTTGTTTCTATTGTGCTATATGTGTTATTTTTTGTTCTTACTGCTTTTGATTAGATTGAAATCTGTATACTTTGTATTTATTTCAAAATTTCTTGAAGCATTTGTAACTAACTTATCAAATAAGTAGGCGAAATAAATCAATAACTACGGTAATAATTTTCATAGTGAAAATTTCACAAACCATGCTCAAGGCATAATCCTTGATGCGGTGTTCATCAAAAGCGCTAGGATCTCGACCTTCCGGATGACAAAGTTGGATGCTCCATCCAACTTGTCTTAATCCCTCGATCCACTCGCGGTCATCTCTGCTCAAGCTGAATGTCGAACAAGTTCCTCTCTCCCTCTTTCGGCTGTTACCTCGGCAAAACTCGGATCTGGATTTCTTTGGTGCTAGAAATCCTCTAAGGGAACAAGTTCCCTCTAAATCTCGAATTCCTTCACGAAAATCCTTTTGCCAACAAATGTCGAAACACCCCCTCTCGATCTCTCTTTCGCTGATACTCAACAATGGATCTAGACTTCTTGGCAAGAAATCTTTTGAGGAATTGATTCCCTCTACTTTGCTACGCCCCACTACACCCTTTGTTCTACACCACCGGAATCAACGCCCCACCGACAACACCCGGATAGACAACTGTCTTGCTCCTCCAACCACGACAATCCAGAACAAATGACTCAATAGCCTCTGCGCTAGCCCAACAATCACTACACTACCTTACCGGTTACAACGTCACCCTAGTAGGGCTGATGCGGGGTACGTGTGAGCCTTCTTTGGTGACCGCGTCACCCTTCCTTTGCCTCTTTGGCCCCAGAAATGAGCTGTCTCTCGGGACAAGCTGCTTTCTTGCAACAAATTTTCCTCTGTCCTTTCGTTTGCTTGGATTCGGTCCCACTTGATGCTGCAATTGCTCACGATACCATGTAAAAATTTTTATGAATCTAACAAACGAAATCCTACGTAGTTAAGCGATTTGTATTTCCTAATTGTGTTCTTTAATTAACAAGTTATTTACAAAATTATTCGATAAACATTAATGCAAATACTACTGAAACTTACACCCATATAGAAATCAAGTCTTGAAAAAATAAGATGAGACAATCACACAAAGGACACACTTATTTTTGGAATAAATGTCCCCAGGAAAAAACCCAATTCGGGAAAACCGATGTAGCAAATATGGGGGGTTTTATTATTAAGTAGATTTCTAAATACAACTAGGATGCAAAATCCTGCTCACCCAATAGAGGAAAATTCCAATAGAAGTACCTCTATACGGGAGATAGATATTTTTGGTGATCGAGCAACGAGAATGATAAAACCCCACAAGTGATTGCGCTATCCCAGTCTTTGCATAGTGGCGATTGCTCCAGCTCTGTCTTTGAGATTGTGTCACCCCCTCTAGGAGTTGCGTCACCCTCCTTGTGAGCCTTCTCGGCTCGAAATCGGTCGGCCGAATTGATGCCCGATCTGTCTCATAGAAACCCCGGTGCTACCTCTCTCGGGCTCGCGTCACCCTCCTAGGTCTTTGCTGCTGTCTCTTGTTGGTGCTACGTTGCCTCTACGCAATGTATTCTCGGCCTTGGGCTGAAGTCTCATTGCTCGAGCGCCCCTCTCTGCACTAGCCGAAATTCTCGACAAAGCTGCGCCCCGGAATTTCGACTTAGCTCAAGTCTTTGCTCTCTATGCGTTTGTTCTCTAACTCACCCTCAAGCCTTCCTTTATACTTTTCTGTTGAGAGATCAGCAGCAGTGATTAAATCTTTAATTAACGACTAAGAGTAAAATAGACTTGATCCTCATTCACTTAGAAGCTTCTCACCCACATTTACATTAATTCACTTTAATTATTTTAATTTCCTAAGTTTTAACTTAGGCTTCATTAAAAATAATTAATTATTTGAATAAAATGCACTCGGGTGGAATTTCTCCAAAGGATTTCTAGGCCTTGGAGATCTCATGTGTTCTAGCCTCTCCACAAAATTTCGGGAGCTAGAGCACATCCGATGCTACAAAAATCAACAAGATGCTTTGAATATAATGAGCTCGATCACTACGGGAGGGATTTCCCGAAACTCTCGAAGGAATCTAGTCAAAAGAAAGGTACAAAAAATGAATGATGGAGCCCATGCAACTAAAGAAATCAAGGAACTTGAGAAGAAGAAGTTGAAAGAAGAAAGATCCCAGGGGATCTCTTCTTCTAAAATAAATCCATCTGATGATACTTGTAAAGTTAAAGTAGGGCATGTAGTTGTTTTAATAGAATGCATGACATCATGGTTAGCAACATTTAAAAGAATTCATTGTACATTATATGCATTGATAGTAATCATCTAGTAGATATAGTGATCATGTACCAAGCTGGTGATGATATGAAAGGATCATTGATGTCATGGAGTGATTTCTTCCTCTTAAGAAGAATAATCATGATCATTGTTACTCACTCGATTTGGGGCAAGCCTCCTAGAAGTTTATTGATACGATTTGCGGCATGATGAAGTCCCACCTTCGAGGATGGGAACATTTTGAAGAAAGCTAGATGATCAATTGAAGTAAGAGTTATGAATGTTTTTGAAGTTCTTCTTTGATTTAATTAACCTATGTTTTTTAGTATGTAGGAAGAGCAAGGTACAAGAATATGCATAGTTTCATTAGCATGTTTTGAATTTGTTTGGGCTCTTCCGGTTGAAGACATGTTGGTAGTTATCAACGACCAATATGATATGAAAGATTGTCATCTTCGGAGGAAGCTACAAAATCCTTGACAAGATGACTCGATGCAAAGATGACTCTTCTTGATGATTGAATAAGGATATTGATGAAGACAAGGCATGACATAAGCTATTATAATCTAATGACAACGATGGTTCGATATAGTTACGCTACCAAAATGAAGATGCTTTGGAAGAAGATTTAGTGGCTGATATTCAATCATAGAAATTAAGTGGATGACCTTCGCAATCTAAGTCTAGAGGATATATATAGCGAGCGGGGAAAAGTAGCGAGGGTTGCGGATGGTTCGGTGATCATGACTTGGTAGATCACTTTCCCAATGCTCGAGAGGGAGCTATGTTCAAGCTCCATAGTAGTTTGGTTTGTGAATATGCGGTAGGTAAAAATTGATAATATGGAAAGTGATGGCTTGTCCCTACGAGACGTTGTGAAAGAAGATGGCTCCATGATGTGCATAGAAGTTGATGATGTACGCAAGTAGGCGATATCATAAGAAACATAAAAAGGAGGACTACAAGCAGCGATAGTACTATGATCTCCACGGAAGAATACATAGGCGATATTGGAAGCAAGTCCCTTGTTGAGAGGGATCTTGGATATATTCCTTTCATGTGTAAAGGAATGAGTAGATCCTCCCTAGTTGAGAGGGAGAGATAGACACATCATTCTTGTCTTCGCATAAATGAAAAAGGAACGGAGGATTTGGTAAGCATTTGAGACCAATACTTCTTGGGGATAGAAGTAGTTTCGGGAACCAATACTCTTTGAGGATGAGGTAGGGTATCCAATGTTGAGAAATCTAAGGCATAGTAGTTAGGGTTATTTTAAATTTGATTTCTCTTTAATCCTTGACATTTTCTTGTGACATTATTATTATCATTTACTTTTGTTTTATCATCAAGACAAATGGCAATAAGAAGATCACAATATAAAGACAAGAACACCGGATGTAGAGTTTGCTAGCCGGGGCCAAAAACCTCTCCTAGAGGGAAACCCACAAAAATCTCTTCTTATAGAATTTCAATGAAGACTTCCAATACCTTGACCTTGACCTTGACCAAACCCCAAGTGGTGAGCCAACGGAACCTTAAAGAATATCTCGCACAACAAGGGCGAGGAAACCTTAGTTCCTCCTTCAAAACTCACACGTGTGAACAAACAAATGCTTGAATTTGCTTCCTTTCTTCCTTCGTTGACTTCCAAAGAAATTGACTCCTCCTTCCCTTCTTCGCTCGATCAAATCTCCTCTAATTCTCTCCTTGGATCAAAGAAATATTACTTGATTGATGTCTCTCCAAATGAGGAGACCAAATTCCTTTATATAGGCTTTGCTAGAGGATGAATTGGGCCACCTTTGGGTCGACTTGAAGAGGGCTGGCCGACTCATCACTTGGAGGTTTCGGGACAATACAATTTACATTTATTATTTTTTCTTTCTTGTTACATGAGCCTTCCAAGGGGCTAGTACATCATGACCTTGACCATTTGACTTGTCAGAAGACCCCTAAAGCACTCAATGGTTGCTTTGACCTAGGACCACAACATGATGGGCAAGAAACCCATTTCAATAATAATAATTTTATTTTACAAATAAATTTTGTTTTGACAAGTACATCAATAATTACATCAAGTCATGAATCAAGTATAATTTATAAAGACCGACACTAGCTACATTTCAACACTCCCTCTTAACTAGGGAGGTATTCATAAATGACAACGAGTACAACGATACTACTTCTAGTAAGCGGGTGTTTCGAGATATTGCCACACGAGATGACATACGATGCCATTAGGGCACCTTTTGTATAGTATCTCTAACCCTACTCCTTTTCATTTATTGTCGGTAGATAGTTTTATTTCACGCATTTAAGTTATGTGTTCTTTATATTTTAGTTTGTCGAGTAAATTTTTTTCTATTCCGGTAGTTTATTATATATGCATGATTATTTCGATTTTGAATGGATATATATTTGATGGACTTACGATTGCTTGGATGCGGGACTCTAGTATTCTCACGTTACTTCATGGAAGCAACGTCCCCATATGGAGCTAGATGTTGCACATATTTTGTCAAAATTCCGGGGAAAGCGAGTTGTACCATATTTTTCAAAGGATCAAGATCATCAACCATCGACCTTTTGAGTCATTGTAAACTCATTACTGCAAAATTTTTAATGTAAATGATGCTAGTAAGACCGTGTATGTATGTAACAACCTAGCTTAGCCTATTATTTTGGCGACGAATTTCATCCTAGGAGGTTTTTTATCTCATCGATTTATCTGTGTTTCTAAACACGAATGATGAAGGTTACGCTTAGAGTAGGCATCTAAATTAAAATTAACCGAGATTTTGCATTTTCACCTAGGTCTTAGGATTTACATATCATGTAGGTTAGTGAAGCACTAAAGCAACGATTTTCCATCCGGTTACTTGGCATAATTGAGAATAAACAAGAAGTTGACTTCATCGGGCATTGGTTTCACATTTAAATCTAATGCGATCTCTAAGTCTTGCTAAATTTAACCAAGTAGCTAGGCCATTTAGTCATGTCTCCCGGACTCATTGGTTATAAAATTTTCCTTCATCTTCACATTTCCATAGGGACTACCCCCCATAGAGTGCTTGTTGGGAGACAACTAGAACGAAGAGGTCGAGGATCGGGAGCGAACCCCGAGCTCGAGTCATTGTCACGGTTCTGTACAATACGAGCGACAACATTTTACGGCGCCATTCTTTGGGGATAGATTTTTTTGTTATTGGTCCTCATGAAATATTTTCAATCTTTCATCTTTCCATCATTTCATTTGAGTGACAATACCACAACATTTTTAGGCACCTTTCTTTCATCATTCTTCATCTCTTCATCACCTTATCTTTTTTTCCTCTCACCAACCCTTTCATCTTTTCTATCCACAACTTTAGCACATGGACATCATCGTTGGTTTCTTGTTTGAGTGGTGACTCTACTTATTCATCCATTCACACAACCTTATTCGAGAAGCAATCCTAGTAGCTTACTTAAACCTACTCCCGATCTGAAAAGGTTCTAAGAGCTTGGTTAAAAAAAATTACATTACTGGAGAGAATTTAATATTTCTCGGACGGGAACCCCTCACTGATATCCATTTTTCTTTTCGTTAATCCTATAAATCAAGGCTTCATCGTCGATTATTACGGGCCTTGCAATTTCACCAACATCTAGGGATATCCACATGATCTTCTAGATGACTCTACTATGAACAAGCTTTCAATCTTTCAAGGAAATGATGCAATCAATGTCGAAACTCATATAAATAAGTTCAACTCTTTTGTTCGAGAGATATGCTCATGCAGTCGCTTACAATCATGAGGATGTTAGAATGAGACTATTTGTTCTTTTAGTAGAAAATAATGCACTTGACTAGTTTCATGACAAAGCAAATGATGCCTTTGATTCTTTAAGAGCCCTCAACTGATGCATTTAAAAAATAATTTTGGGGATAAAAGAGAAGGAAAGTACTTGGTCAAAGAGCTTCATACTATTAAGAAAAGATAAAATGAAACAATTGAAGAATTCAATCAAAGATTTAATGGTCTTCTAAGGGGTATGACCCAAGACTACAAGCCTCGACAAGACAATGTTAGAACAATATCTTGAAGCCTTCAATGTTGATACTCAATATGAGATTAGACGTGCCAAGCTTTGTTACTTTAGTCACTTCCGAGTACAATTGAAGAATTAGAAAAGGATAAGAAAGCTTCATGTAAGTCGGAGATCCTAGGTTTTGAAAGAGTTACGGTCAAGTCTAAAGGGAAAGAAATTAATGAAGAAGAGCATGACTCGGTTAAAGAATTAACTCGAATAATTAAGGAAATGAAAATTGAGCATGCTAGAAGGATAAGTGATATACTTGATGCGGGGATTCTTCTATAAAAAAGATCCTTGCACATAACAATAGATTGCGTGTTCCATTTTTCACAAGTACAATCAAAGTATTACGCATTATAGAGTGTATATTTCCCTTTATTACAAAATCCATAATTATAAGCTTCATAAAAATCATTTAGATTTAACTCAAATTAAACATGAGGAGAGAGCCGAACTAGAAACAAAAATACTTGCATAAAAACACGGTAAGAAATTAAAAATTCAAACCATTTTTACCCGAATATTACATTTGTGGGCCTCTCGGCTCTCGCCCTTCATATGAACTCTCACACCCATTTCTCTCTATCTCTCACTGTATTCCTCACTCTCACACAAGCTTCATATTTATACACAATTATGAATTAACTCCAAATCCATGATTTCTTCCACACAAATCTCAACCAAATCCTAAAATATCTTTATCCCTTATTTGACTCAACTAAGTTCCATTTAAGGAACTCCTAATCCCTAAATTATCTACCCAACTCAATTCCCTCATATTCTCAATTAATTAAGAGAATATTTACAATAATCCCCACACTTAGATTATTCTCTCTTAATTTAAATAAAAATGAGCATAATAATTTATAAAATAATTAAAAAGACATCACCTCTTATTTACACAATATTTTAATGAAAATCAAGCAGGATGCTCCTGCATCAGACTCCCCATGTAGAGAAGTTTCCATAGACAACTGTCTATGAGGTTTGTCACTTTTCTGTAATAATGTGACAACCACAAGTCTTAATGACTTGCTCCCTCTAGGATTGCAAACTCTATTTTGCCGCTGGTTTTTTAAAGTATCAACTCTATTGAATTTCCAGAAGAGTACTTCCAAAATACTATTGAATGTAATTCTCGCTTTTCCATACCACATCATCTTTATTTCGGGAATTACAGACTTGTATAGAATCATTGATACCCATTCTTTTGGTCTCCAAACTCTGAAAGAATCTCGAATTGGCTGTACATCAGCATCACTCATTCTATCAACTGGATTCCATCGGCCTCTCCAACAATTTCTTTCGCCGATTCCTCGAAGTAATTCCTCTTTGTTTGATGCTTTCGTTTCCAATTGTGCTGAACACTCAACTTCCTGAAATGAAGAATAATCAAGAATTTCTCCTTGATCACAACTATAGTCATTGACTGCTCCTATAGTAACAAATTTCTCATCCAGTGCTGTACCTGCATTCATCAACAAACTATTAGTTTTAAAAAGATAAGACCTTTCGGCCTCTTTTGATGCTTCAAGCAACAATCTCCCATCATAGACCTTCGGGATTTCAATAAATCCTCTTTGGAATTGCTGGCTACTTTCATTTTTATTCTGCTGGTTCAATACTTCTGTTTCCTTTATGTCTCTAAGGACATAACTTTCTTGCTGCTCCTGATCTCTCATCTCATCTCCAAATACTTTCTGCTCAATTTCTCTGATTTCAACATTATATTTTTTAATGTTTCCTTCTGTACCTATAGCCACATTATTATTTTAAGAGTTAAAACATTCACTTAAATCTATAAACGTTAGAAACATTTCATCCTTATCATGCACGGTAACTGCATTCTCTTCTTTATCAGGTTCTGCAAGCTTCATCTCTCCTTTAGGTTCCTTGAGCCATCTTTCCAAGAACTCTATTTCCATGTGAAAACTTTACAGCATTTCATCACAACCTTCATTCCTAGTTTCATTCTTCTTCTGGCAATCCTCCTAAGTTATCTTATTTTCTGTATCATCACATTGTACCTCGTCGTCATTCGTCCAACAAATTCATTTGTTTACCTCCTTAGAATATCACTTCAGCATTTTCATTATGCTTCTACTCCATAACAACTTCAACTGGCTGTCTTACACCAAACAAGAATTCATTTATGATTTATTCCTGCTACAACAAATGAGTACCTTACTCCTCTAAAAGTCATTCTCCATCATACTTCACCTCAAGATTTTCATTCATCTTTGTGACACTTTCACTAGACTGTCCACCATCTTCTGCACATCCTAAAAACATACATAAACTATGAGTTTAAAAATGCAAGGCTTCATAGACTCATCTGCTTCTCTTGTCAACATATCTTCCAATTCTTCTGAATTATTCCAATAGTTCATGAGATATTTCTCATTGATCTCTTCACCCAGAATTTCAACCTGTTCTGGGCCACAAATAAAAACTTCCATTTTCAACTCAGCCTCTCTGAGTTCTTCACATCTCATTTGCACACTCATCATCTGCTCAAGCTTCCTCAACTCTTTTGTCAACTATATGTTTACCTATTTTTAACTCTTTGCGTGTAGCCTCTGCCACTTCACTTTCTTCCTCATGGTCCATCCATGTCTCTGGTATTTCGTATTTCTCTGCAACAATTCCATCAATAACTCAAGGTGAACTGCTATCTCATCTTTCTCCCACTCATACTCTTCATCAGTCAACTGCTTACATATGCCATTTACCTTCATCTTCCTTCTGTTGTGGTCTTCATCAGATCTTCTGAAATGACTATCAACAGTCATCTTCTCCTCTGTGAACTTCATTTGTTCATGTGTGGATTTCATTCGAATCCCCTTTTCAACAGGCCTCCATACTTTCCACTTAGCAATACAAGCTCTCTTCCTACGCTTGACATCTTTCAGTTCTCTGTATTGGAATTATTTTTGGAAACTCTCTTGCTCCTCTTTGCTGCAAAACAACAACTGCAGTATTTCATGTGTTATAATGACCAAACTCTTTAGGTGTCAAGCTCCACAGATCATGCACCCAATTACATTCAAACCTTTGACTCTAGACTTTACATCAAATCTTCATCTTGGATGAAAATACACCCTCTTGTATAATAACTCAATGGTTTAACTTGACTCAAGCTATCCAAATTTTCATTTGACCTTAACATATGATTTGACTTCAAGGCTTGACCCAATAATTACAATAGTGGATATTTTGACTCTAATTCAAGTTATACAACATGCCCATGAACATCCACCCTTAATACATTTTCATGATGTAAAATCTTCACTCTCTCTCATACTTCATTCTTAAGAAAATATCACAAGTCACCAATTACATCATCTCCCTTTATCACTTCACATGATATTGAAGCTTTTAAATCGAAATGTAATCCATTTTCTCAAGATTTATTTTATGGTGAAAATAATAAACCATTCAAATTTCAACATTCAAAAATACCTTTTTGAATTATCATACCTTATGCTCCCGTCAATAAACCTTTTCTTTGTAATTTCAATTCTCCGAATTTCATTCTGTGCCGTCTTTATCACTGTGAATATTCACATGTCCTTCATACCATAACCTCTTCAACACGCTCATCATCTTAGCATAGACATTTTTCCTGTACTTCCATGCAGCTCATTCTTTGTAGTGAAGATTCTCATGCAACACCGTCTCTTCTTAGTGAAAAAAACAATTCATTCATAGGAATTTTCCAAAACTTTCTCTTATCATGTTGGCATCAATATATTTCTCTTGCAGCAACAAACACAAACTGTACTATCTTCTGGACAAAATAATGTGGATACTTTCACGTGCATTACAAGCAACGGTCAATCATGATCTTTAACTTATTATCTCTCTTTCCACTCATGAATTTTGGTGAAACACTCATAAAGTGTATATGGCATTAAGCAATATTCTTCTCAATCTGAATTACATATCCATTTTGCATTATTTAAGTAACATAAAAACTCATTTGACTTACCACCTTCATAGTGTGCCCACCGATAGTTCTTGAGCTTCCGCACTACAACTCTTTTTCTTAAGTATCAGTATATATAGCAGTGCAAAACATTATCAAAATATTTGCAAAGAGACTAGCATAGCTGGACCAAACCTTATCCATGATACTGATGATACTTTCTCAAACATTACTTCAACGTAGAGAACTTCCCAAGCTTTCTTTCACCATAAAAAGTCATTTACCCAATCATGTACAAACAATTATACTTTAAAACAAACAATTGAATTTACCTTGGTTTGCTACAGCAAGACACTCCAGGCACTTCATTTCATCTGTTGGGATGAAACACTTCCACACACTAGCCCTGATCGGGAAGTTCACCACACTGCTTCAAGAATATCATAAATTTGTTTTCAATATGGGTGAGGATTGGGTTTTCTCCACATCCAAATCTCTGCACAACTCGACCCAATGAAGTCTTCCCATTCTTGTTGAAATATTGAATTGATATGCCACGGAAATAATTTTACTTTGTCACAAATGATCACTTGTGGATCACACAACCCTCTAGTCCAATGCATGATATTTACTATACATGTGCAATCTCTCCCATGACCCCTTCTTTACGCAGGCCAATCCGTGGCTCTCCACCTCTGTTGATTTGTTGACTGATCGATACGGGGAATCGATCCTCTCGCTCCTCAACTGGAAATCTGTTACGGCCAAATTCTCGCTTCTCGCGAAAATGAAAAACAAAACATTTCAAACACAGATTCATGTTATCGTTACAATTTCACAAGCAACAATTATGGTGATCGTTTCACTCTTTATTTCTCCTGACGTTGTCTTTCAGCAAGCGTTATAATATCTCTTCATATGAGATTGAATTCATGCTTTACGTTACTTTGAATGTACAATGTCAATTTTCTAACAATCTCTTCCCAGCAAATAATGTTTGTAAACCTTCAAGGTATGCACAATCTAATAATATTTTTGGAAATCACAATTCGCTAACACAATTGCCATTCAACTATGAATTTCTACATAGAATTTATGGTAATAATTTAAAGATTCCCAAGCTGCAACAGAGTGAAATCTGTGGCTAAATTCTTTGAGATTATAAAAAATACCACAATTAAACATAAGTGCAATAACCCTCCCATCGAATCTCTCTACGGTTCAATCACAGCCCAAAACAATGTAGCAATTACAGGCTCTAATTCACTGTGTGAATTCACAATATGTGTTTATCAACCATGATCAGTACTGGGTGGAGATTTCTATGTGTTGTGAAGTCACTGCTAAAACATAGGATGTCGTTCCATAAATGTCAAACGCTGACTTTATATATATCGGAATGGCACGGTATGTATACATCTCTGCTAACGCAATACCATATGTTGGCCGCACACCATGATCCATGGGAATTGTCTCTAAACAAACCCACGATCTTTGCATTTGAAAACCATGCCAACTTATTGTGATGCCTTTCACCTACGCTACTGTATTCAGTCTGTGATGCAAACAAATTTGCGGTCTACACTTTGACAAATATCCCAACCTGTAGTGATAGAATTCTTCCAAGCATTTGCAGACTTCAGGTTTCGGTTTCCAATTTGAAACCACACCAATCACTTACACTCTGCAAAGTTGAGGTTGCCTTTAGTCAATGTTGGTTTTTCGAATGCACCAATTGTCTTGTGTTCACACACTCATATACAACATATATATAATTGCAGAGATTAAGTTCACTCGCTCATCTCTCATCCATGTCTGTACGGATTAATGTGATATTTGGGCTCTAATACCAAATGATGCAGGTATTTTGCTATAAAATAGATCCTTGCACATAATAATAGATTGTGTGTTCCATTTTCACAAGTACAATCAGAGTATTACACACTATAGAGTGTATATTTCCCTCTATTACAAAATCCAAAATTATAAGCTTCATAAAAATCATTTAGATTTAACTCAAATTAAATATGAGGAGAGAGCCAAACTAGAAACAAAAATACTTGCATAAAACACAGTCATAAATTACAAATGCAAACCATTCCTTGGCCGAATATTACAATGATTGGCCTCTCGGCTCTCGCCCTTCATATGAACTCTCACACCATTTCTCTCTATCTCTCACTGTATTCCACACTCTCCCAAGCTTCATATTTATACACAATTATGAATTAAATCCAATCCATGATTTCCTCCACACAAATCTCAACCAAATCCTAAATTATCTTTACCCCTTATTTGAATCAACTAAGTTCCATTTAAGGAACTCATAATCCCTAAATTATCTACCCAACTCAATTCCCTCATATTATAAATTAATTAAGAGAATACTTACAATAATCCTCACACTCAGATTATTCTCTCTTAATTAAAATAAAAATGAGCATAATAATTTATAAAATAATTAAAAATACATCACCCCCTATTTACACAATATTTTAATGAAAATCAAGCAAGATTCTCCTGCATCAAAATTAGAAGGAATATATATTTCTGATTAAAAGGTTGTTAATCCCGAAGCTTCTGAAGAAAGCATTACTTCCTTATTTAAAGAAACTAGTATATTAACCTGATCCAAAAGCGAGAAACTTGGAATTCCTCCTTTTGAGTTCCAATAGAATCACATGTAAAAAAGTTCCTATATCCAAATCTAAGTCGAGATATGAGTGAAGTCACATCAAATTCCACTTTAGTTACTTCTTCACATCCTCTTACTCAATCATCTTCTTATTCTTCTGTTTCCTCTACTGAACAATCGGTACTATCACTTGTAGTATTGTTCCGGTTATGCGTTAATACAGATCCATTCCCCTATACGGATCTGCTTGACATCTTCGCAAACTTCAAAGCCAATTATGGTAAATAATGTGATAGAATCCTGGTGTTGTATTGATTACAAATCCAAATCCTCTTCCAGGTCATCCAGAAAAATGGCTACCTAAATATAATCCAGATGATGGTCTTTCCACTGAAGAACATATCAATAATTTTATGTTAGCCATGAATCTTAATGGAGTTGCTCATGAAGACATTGTAGTCAGATTGTTTCCTTATACTTTACAAGGATCTGCAAGATCCTGGTACTTTTTGCTTCCAACAGGATCTATTACCGATTGGGCAACTTTTGAACAAGTTTTCTTGCAAAATTTGGAGATGATAGAACTGTTGCATCTTTAATCAATGCTCTTTCCAATCTAAAAACAAATTCAAGTGAAAGGATCAAAGATTTCAACTCCAGATTTAACAAGTTATTAAATAAAATCCCAACCGCTTCCAAGCTTGATGTTGATGTACAAATAGAATGGTATGTTTCTTCTTTACCTTCTAATATAGCTATTTTTGTAGATAGAGTTCGTAAAGCTACCCTTTTAGAAAACATGAAAGAAGCTCTTGCTGTAGAGAAAAGAATCTTAGCATTAGAAAAACGATCAGAGATAGAAGACAAGAAATCAAAGAAAGTGACATTTAGTCAAGATTCCAAAAAGAAAGTCTCGAAAGATCCATTCGATCTTGAAGGTCTTCAAAAAGTATTAAAGACTATGTCAAATGACATGATTGATATAAAGAAACAAGTTGTTGAATCATCAGTACCTAAAAAAATCATATCGCCCATTTAAGAAAAATCCTTCTTCAAATTCTCAACCTCCAAATGTTATTTCAAATGCTGAATCTGATCAAGATATTGAAGATCCCTCACCATCTAAACAAGAACCAAAATCTGAGGAAGAAGTTGAACTAAATGGGTTATGGGATTTCATTCTCCCCACAGAAGAAGAAAGAGAAGCTATGCCTGTGTCTACAAGAAGCAAATCTTCCTCTGATTCAACTATATCAAATCAGAAACAAAAATCTCTCCTCACAAAAGAGAAAACAGCAGTCAAAAAATATAAAATTGTTCAGATAGATCCTATTTCATCTGATCCTATTACAACTTCCAAAACTTTGACAGTTTCAGATACAGTGGAATACAATATAGTTGAAGATATGAAAAAGACCAAAGCAAATATTTCATTACATGAAATGACCAAACTTAAACAACAGCAGAAAATTTTACTTAGAGAACTCAACGCAACCCCTGTAGATCCTATACAACCACCAGTTATAGCCCAAGCTTCTAAAGATATGGGAAAACCTCCGTCATCTCCAAACAAAGTAAATCCCAATGATCTTGTTTTAATTTGTGATAGATCTATTTCTCACACTCCTCCTTTACTTTTGACTTATGAGATTTTCAACAAAAATGTTCATAACTGTCTTATTGATTCAGGAGCTTCTTCAAATATCATGCCAACAATGGTGTGTACAAAATTGAATATCGCTCCTCAAAAATCTGTTGTACATATAGTTCACTTAGATAGAACAAAAGTAGAGGTCATTGGAGAAATGTTGTCAATATCCATTAGATTATCATCCAATCCAAAAGTACTGCAAGTAATCGATATTTTGGTCGTAGACATCCCTGAATTTTATGGTCTTATTTTAAGTAGGGATTGGTCTGAAAAGTTACATGGATATTTTGCTACCTATTGGTCACACATGTGGTTGCCATATAATGGTAAACCAAATCAAATCAGAGTTGATCGCGAAAATTTTATGAAACATACAGTCACTGAACTAGAAGAAACAAATGAGCCTGTAGCTTTCACCAATAATATTATTGGAAATTACTCAGCTGAATCGTTTCTTGGATCGTTCAATGTCCAGATTTCACCTTTTTCAACAAACACTGCTCTTTCTCAAATTGAAAACTTTTCTCAAACAGACACTTCTAAATGTGTTAATCTTAACAATAAAATTTCGAAAAATTCTTTATTTTGGACTTTATGCTTTGATGGTTCAAAATCAGAAGATGGTGTAGGAGCAGGTTGCGTTTTAATCAATCCACAAGGAGAGAAAACAATGCTAGCTTGCATACTCAAATTTCAATGCACGAATAATACCGCTGAAGATGAAGCATTGATACAAGGTCTATACAAAGCTATTAGTTTAAATGTTAAAAATTTGCAAGTATATGGAGATTCTGAAATAATTGTTAGACTGGACAGTTGAAACACTATCAAACTTTAGCTCAGAGCCTTACATCCCATTTTTCTGCATTTAATATCTCCACAGTTCCTAGATTACAAAATGCAAGTGCTGATTTACTTGCTAATGTAGCATCTAAGCTTATACCATTTGAAGAATTTAGCCCAGACAGATTTTCAATTGAGTTAATTTTTAGGCCTTCCATTCCTGACAACGTAACAAATTGGAGAGTATTTAACAATGATGCAGATATAGTAGACTTTCTTACATCAGACAGAGCTTATGAAGGTCAAATCGTAGATGAACATGAACATGACTTACAGACTGAAGATAAACAAAATACTAATCCAATTCCCAAATTTGTAGTCAAAATGGAAGATCTCTATGATTTAAAAGATACTTTTAAAAAGATTATCAATTCAAAAACCCAGAGTTCTACTCTAAAATATGAATTGATTAATCTTGGTACACCAGAAAAACCTCAAAACATCAACTTAGGTCTTGGTTTAAAACCTGAAGAAAGGATGTCATTCATTAAGTTGTTGAAAACATATAAAGATATCTTTGCATGGGATTATTCAGATCTCAAGACATATGATACTTCCATAATTCAACATACCATACCTATGATCTCAGATGATAAGCCTGTTCAACAAAAACTTAGAAAGATCCATCCAAATTTAGAAAGTCAAATTAACTCTGAATTAAATAAAATGCTCAAAGCCAAAGTTATTTTTCATGTTAGACATTCGAAATGGGTGTCAAACATGGTCCCAGTTAGAAAGAAGAATGGAGACATTAGGATTTGTATAGACTTTAGAAATTTGAATAAAGCTTGCCAAAAGGATAATTTTCCCTTGCCTACCATGGAACAGATATTACAATCAGTTGCAGGATCTGAATTGATGTCTTTTCTCGACGGATTTTCCAGATATAATCAGATTATGGTACATCCAGATGATAGATTAAAGACAACATTCAGGACAAAGTGGAGAACATATGCATATCAAAAAATGCCATTTGGGTTGATTAATGCCGGTGCTACATTTCAACGTGCTATGGATATAGCTTTCAGAGGACTAATCAACAGCTCAGTTGTTATATACTTAGATGGCATCACTGTTTACTCTAAGCATAGAAACAATCATGTTAATCACCTAAAACACATTTTTGAAAGGTGTAGAAAATTCGGCATTTCCTTGAATCCTAAAAAATGTTATTTCGCCTTATCAAAAGGTAAATTATTAGGGTTCATTGTCTCTAAAAAAGGAATCCATATTGACCCTGATAGGATTTAGGAAATTGAAAACATCCCTCTACCACAATAAAAAAAATGATGCAATCATTTTTAGGACAAATTAATTTTGTAAAAATATTTGTTGCCGATTTCTCCCAAATCATCTTACCCCTGCAATCAATGATTAAGAAAAATTCAATTTTTAAATGGGGAAAAGAAGAGAGAAATTCTTTTGAGTTAATTAAGAAAGCCATTATTGAAGCTCCTTCTTTAACAACTCCTGATTTTCTTAAGCCATTTGTATTATATACATTTTCTTCTGATACATCATATGCAACAGTTTTGACACAGCTAAATGATCAAAACATTGAAGCACCAATTTCGTTTTTTAGTTCTAACCTTCAAGGTGCTGAGTTAAATTATTCAGCTGTGGAAAAACAAGCTTATGTTGTATTTAAAGCTTTGAAACATTTTAGACCTTTTCTCCTAAAAACACATACTAAAATAATAGTGACTTACTCAGCAGTAAGGCAATTATTAATCCAACGAGAAGTAGGAGAGAAGAGAGCAAATTGGGTCACTGCACTTCAAGAATATGATGTAGAGATACATCCTACTAGAATTGTTGAAGGACAAGGTCTTTGCATAATGTTAACTGGAGCCTCTCATTTACCAACAGAAGAAGATCAATCAAATGAAATACAACTGTCCGAGGTAAGCCTAAACGATTCTCGGTCACAATATGCTGATCTGAAATTTTTCTTAAAAAATGGATATGCTCCATTATATCTCAATTATACAACAAAGCATGCTCTGAGGCTTAAAGCAAATCAATATCAACTCATAGATGATGTGCTATTTAGAAAGAATTATAATTCTGTATTATTGAGATGTTTAGAGAAAACTAAAGCTGAAAAAGTAATGCATGAATTACATGATGGACCAGCTGGAGATCATTTCGGAGGAAACACCATAGCTCATAAAATACTGCATGCTGGTTACCATTGGCCAACTCTACTTAAAGATGCACATCAATACGCGAGA